>LPNX010460378.1:60164-272199 GCA_001517045.1 Pseudotsuga menziesii | reverse complement strand
TATATATTGATTTTAAATTTTAATTAAAGTTTTATTGTATTATTTTAAGTTATTATTTTTTTATGAATTTTCTAAGTATATTATGGTACGGTAAAAATTGACTTTCCCCCTCATAATAAATCATAAGAAATTATTTAGTTATTATCTTTAATCTTTGGTATCTTTTTAAATAAAATAAATTAAATGTAAATTCAACCCATAAATAGTATAAATAATAGTTTGAAAAATTATTTTTTTCTAAATAATTTAGACTACCCTTATGATTTGTCTTAGGGGTGAATAGGGTTAGTAGGGGGTAAGGTAGTAATATTGAGGGGGGGTTAAGTAGGGTTAATGAGGTCAGGTTAAATGGTAGGTTTAATTTATGTTTTGAAAAAAGGGCGTGGGGTATGGGGATTTTTTATTAATATTATAACTTATTAACCAATTTCAAATAATTTTTTATAAAAAATTTATTATTTGTCTCGGGCCTACAGTTGATTAATTGTCTCTATGGTTCATATAGGTTTGTTTAGTTGGTGTTTTATTGATTTTTCTCAATCCTCCATGAATTCATGGAGGATTGAAAAAAATCAGGCAGCATTTCGGCTTGCCCAAGACACATTTCAAAATTAAACCGGTAGCATAAACCCTACCGGTTGACATAATATATATATATATATATATATATATATATATATATAACAAATTAACAAAAAAGTTCAATTTAACTACAAATTTTCAAAAATTCGGCAGCATTTATGCTTGCCGGTACACATTTTAAACATGAAAATTATAAAAACATACATTTACCAAATTTTAAAACAAATTTATAAAAACATACATTTACCAAATTTTAAAACAAATTTTATAAATTTATAAAAAAAAAATTTACATTCCATTTAAATTGAAAAACAATTTAAACTGTTACCTCTTGGCTCCGACATTCTGATGAGGCTGGGTTGCTTTGGGGTGCTTGGGTTACTTTGGGGTGCCAATCTTTCCGTCGTTGTTCCTCGGTCGAGCATCCGCTTGTCAAATGTCGAAAAAGACAGCCGGGCCCCCCGTGGCCCCTTTTTATAATTTTTTTTGACAGAGGCACCTCGGTCGAGGTATGTACCTTGACCGAGGTCCATACCTCGACCGAGTAAATACCTTGGTCGAGGTATTTATTAACCCTCGGTCGAGGTTTTAATACCTCGACCGAGGGTTAATAAATACCTCGACCGAGGGCTGAACAAAAGCTCGGTCGAGGGCTTCATAAAACCTCGGTCGAGGTGTTAATAACTCGGTCGAGGGTTTAATAAGCCCTCGACCGAGGTAAATTTTTTTGTTTTTGGCAAGATGCGCTTGCCAAAAAGTGTTACCCAGGTCCGTGGATTCACCCATGGCAGAATGACAGCACTAGAAAGTGAGAGTAGAGCTTTCTAGTCTCCCTACACCAGTAATGAAGTTCAGGGGGAAAAAGGGTAGCAGTACCCTTTTCCCAGTTGATGATGATTGAGGAGTCACCAAAAACCTTGAGTGTGGGAATCCCCATCATTTGGGTGATAAGAAGAAGGGACCAAAGCCCAACAAATTCTACTTTTGTGTTGGTGCATAGTATCGCCCCCACAACAAACTTGAAGGAATGTGACTCATTCAAGAACAAGCAGAAACCTACTCCTCCAATATTTTTTGTTGATGCTCCATCAAAAAACCCACAAGGATATACAAGTTTAGGACCAAGTCCCAAAACTCTAGTTATCAATTATATTGTGTCATGTGTGAAGTTATCCACGTCTTTTTATAGTTTGGATACTCTAGTTATCAATTATATTGTGTCATGTGTGAAGTTATCCATGTCTTTTTATAGTTTGGATACTTATTAGAAAAACAGACTCTGTTTTTTAACTATTCTCCTTTACGATCATATATTTTGGTGAGAGTAAACTCTATACAATTCAATTGATTTATTCCATAAAAACAGATACTAGCATTGTATTGTTTATACCAACATTGTCTTTAGAAGGTAAATGCTAAATACTATGGAGTTATCTTTTTGAAAGGATAGAAAATACTTGCTTAAAACCTATTTATTATTTTTAGGGTTCTCACAATTATGGATTTTGTTAGGTATGGAGAAATGGAGATTCTTATGGCCAGAAGAATCAATTTTTATATAGTTTATGATGATTTTTTCATTCTCTCATAATTACTTTAATATGGATAAATGTTTACATGATAAGAAAAAAAAAATATTCAATGATAAAATAGTCAATTTTTGCTAGCTCATTCAGTTAAGTTGTAAGTCTCGTTAGTAGATCGACTGAGGTTCATCTCCCCTTAGGGGTGAGCTAGTTAGAAGGAGACACCCCAATCCAACAATTTGAGGTTCGTTGTGGTCCAATATCGGTGCAATCCTTGAGTGAGGTTCATTTCCCCTTAGGGGTGATCTAGTTAGGAGGTTACACCCACATCCAACAAGTTGATGTTTGTTGTGGTGAAAGCTCGGTGCAATCCTTGAGTAATTTTGATGGATTAAATGTGCCTGGATCATAGTTTCTTAGACCACAGGTCACTCTATGAAGTAAGAGAGATTCTAGCAAACAAAAAAATTGGTTGATAAAATAAAAAATTAAAATCAATTTAGATCGATCTTAAATTTATCTATTATTATTTATCAAACAAAAAGAGAAATAAAATTTCTCAAGGTATAAATTAAATTTAAGATAGGTATATTTTCATCAAATTATAACTTCAAAATTTTTTTACTAAATTGAAACTTTCACAATCTACATACAAGTCCTAGGGTTCACTAAACCAAATAAAAGAAACATGGATTCAAATCATTCTCCCATGTTTCTTGGAATTTCAATAAATATAAATTGAATTTCATTTCTTAAATTGATAAGTAAAATATAATATATTTTAGTCTTTACAATTAATACTTATATGCAATTAATAAAAATTAAATGAAAAACATATTTTATTAATATATATATGTTTGTAGATATTAATAATTCTTTTTAATATAAACCCACTAACCCTACAACTTCTCCCGTAAACTTAAATATAAAAAATATTATAATATAAATACTCACCTCCAAGAAAAGAAAACAAACAAGATTTCGGAGTGATAAAAGGAGATCAGGCTCACCCTTCTTCAAAGTAATTAATAAATCTTAAATTATAAAATTACGTTTACTCGTCACATTATCCACTTTTTACTTCTTGTTTATACAAAAGCGTTTCCTCAATTTCGCATTCCATTATATACATCCCTCAAAGGGTTTAACATTTTCAAGGTAGTGTATGAAATCACCCATAGATATGAATATATATTTCCATAAATTCTTCTTAGCCCTAGGAAAGGATAGACATAATTTAACCAGAATTTTGCTTGTTAATATGAAGATTTCACCAACGCGGTGGAAGGTGATGTGATTAGAGAAGGTGCAACAGAAGGTGTTGGAATGAGAGAAGCTGCGATGGAATAAACCTTGACAAAAGAGGAATAAAGCAGGAAAAGAAGAGTTCAACTATTTTTTGGAAGAATTAGTTAGAATAAAAGCTTGCTTTAGTAATAAATATTGATTGTATTTTTGGGCCAATACTACCTATCTTGAGATGTAACTAAATGTATTGAAATAGAAAGACTGTCTGTCAATTGATAGTTGTGAGTCATTTGATATCTGGATTGAAAGAATTGTAAAATAAATAAGGATTATAAAAGCACGAACCCAAGTTGTGTGTAGGTTGGTCGTGATAGTAAGGTCAGATTTGAGGAGAAAAGTGAAGAGAGATACTTAGTTAGAGAATCAATTCAGGTTGTGTGTGGATCGATAGATGAGAGAAGAAGAGAAGAAATACATAGACCCAAAATCATAGAGCATGAGATGAGAAAAATATGGACAAATTGTAAAGAATATTTAAACAAGTGTCTGCAAGATGAGTGCAGAGACCAAAAGTGCTAACATACCTCTCATGCCAGATGAACAACAATTTTGTGGTTTTTCCAAGACGGGTTTCCATGTTATATCTTCTATGTGTGTGTCTTTTATATTCATGTTTATGTCAAATGTATTTCTATTGTAAATGAGTTAATCTGAATATGTCGCACAACATCAGTTTATGAATAAACCCATATATATATATATATATATATATATATATATATATATGTATATTGGTCTATGTGTGTATGTGTGTCGCACCACTAATAGATTGAATCTTTGATGAGTGTTTTAAGTTAAATACTATGATATGTGTCGACGGACAAGTAGAGTGTATCTTGAATGAATAAACAAGAACAATAAATATAATTCCTAGGATTCAGTCAAGCGATTGGATAAGGAGTTGTAAGAGTGTAAATCCCATAAGATATATCAGGTGAGACTCCATCTGCATTGCAGGTGTTGTGTGAGGACCCTGCAGCAAACAAGTAATCAAAACACACGATATAGCAGCAGAACTCAAAATCACTTTTATATTAATCGCAAGCCACCTCGAGGGGGCAACCTCCTTTGAGCAAGCTCAATACAAAATAACTTCATGGTGCCTTCCTTGGCCTCAACACACACTTATATACTAAAAATAGGCGCCAATACCATGGTTGAGTCAAAACCATGGGCCAATATAAACTATGGGTGCCAATACTATGGGTCAAAACCATGGGCCAATATAAACTATGGATCAACAAATACTACAGGCGGCTTACAAAGAATATGCGCCTCACAACAATAACACAAGCTATGGATCAACAATTACTATGGGACGACTTACAAAGCATATGCGTCCAACAACAATATACTAACATAGTAAAGAGAAGGATTGACATGGGTTCCTAACATCCCCTCCCCCTTAGAAAAAGCTTTGTCCTCAAAGCTTTAGATGTGGAAATTGTCGCTGAATCTGAAGGAGTGGTTCCCACATAGCATTCTCGGGCTGCATTCTGTGCCATTGAATTAAGACCTCTGTGATAGAGCGAGAGCGAAGATGACGAGTGCGCTTATTGAGGACAGCCTCCGGCTCCAAAAAGATGGATCTTTCATTATCCAATTCTGGTAAAATAGTTTGGCCTTGAATGTTCATGCCAAGAACTTTCTTCAGACAAGAGACATGAAATACTGGATGAATGTGGGAGGAAGGAAGAAGTTCCAATTTATAAGCATTAGACCCAATCTTCTGAATAATCCTATACGGCCCATAGAACTCTGGACCGAGCTTATGACGCCCTTTGAGTTTTTGTGAGGATTGCTTGTAAGGCTGGAGACGAAGAAAAACCATATCACCGGCTTCAAAAGTGCGCTCAGAATGGTGTTGATCAGCTAGTTGCTTCATGCGATTTCTTTCCATGTGAAGGTTTTCGCGCAAAACGCAAAGAACCTCATCGCGGTTTCAAAGGATCGCGTCAACTGCCTGAACTGGAGAACTGTTGGGGGTCTAAGGAAGAAGAACTGGCGGTGCCTGACCATAAACTGCTTCATATGGAGTCATTTTAGAGGCAGTGTGGTAAGAGGTATTGTACCACCATTCAACGAGAGGGAGCCACTTTTCCCACTGATGTTTTTGCTCAGAGGAGAAGCAACGAAGATAAGTTTCCAAGCATTTATTAATAATTTCAGTCTGACCATCCATTTGGGGGTGATAACCGGAACTCATCTTTAGTGTGGTGCCTGTGTGGTGAAAGAGTTCTGTCCAAAAATGACTGGTGAAAGTCGCATCATGATCCGAGACAATGGAAGAAGGCATTCCATGAAGATGAAATATGTGGTCCATAAAAATTTGAGCAACGGAAGAGGCTGTATAGGGATGGATGAGAGCACAAAAATGACTATATTTGGAGAGGCGATCAACCACAACGAAAATCACATTCTTCCCTCCAGATTTAGGGAGCCCTTCAATGAAATCCATAGAAATATCGGTCCATATCCGGGTAGGTATGGGCAAGGGCTCAAGAAATCCCGGAAGGGGTGTTGTTTCACCCTTATTGCGCTGGCAGGTATCACATTCAGCCACCATCTGTTGAATTGTCCTTTTCATGCCCTGCCAAAAGAAGTTGCGCCGTGCCCGTTCATACGTTTTGAGAAAACCAGAGTGCCCCGCTGACAGAGAAGCATGGAGTTCATAGAAGATAGCTTGTTGAAGAGCTATGTTCTAGGGAAGCACCAGACGACCCTTGTATCTCAGTGAAGCACCATCCTAAGAGTAATGTGGGACAGCATAAGGGTTGTTGTCCAAGATTTGGATGATGTGAGATAATGAAGAGTCATTGGCATAACCCTGTTCAACCGATTGCAACCAATTTGGAACATGCATAGAAATAGAGAAAAGAGAACCTTGATCATCAAATGTGCGAGAAAGGGCATCCGCCACAATATTGTCCTTACCCTTCTTATAAGTGATCTCATAGTCATAACCCATGAGTTTGCTAACCCATTTCTGTTGTGATGGGGAGGATACACATTGTTCTAGGAAATATTTCAGACTCTAGTGATCAGTCTTGATGCAGAAATGATTCCCTAAGAGGTAGGGTCGCCACTTTTGTACTACATGCAAAATAGCCATCATTTCCTTCTCATATGTAGAGGCAGCTAAATTCTTACCGAAAAGGGCTTTGCTGGTGAACGCAATGGCGTGTTCATCTTGAAGGAGAATAGCACCAAGTCCATTGCCGCAAGCATCACTCTCAATAGTGAATGGCTTGGAAAAATCGGGCATAGCTAGAACAGGTGTAGTACACATAGCTTGTTTCAGCTTGTCAAATGCACACTCAGTAACATGTGTCCATGTAAAAGCATCATTTTTCAACAGAGAAGTTAATGGAGCTGCAATCTTCCCATTAAGGAAGCCCTTGCCCATATTTCTATGGATTTCATTGAAGGGCTCCCTAAATCTGGAGGGAAGACTGTGATTTTGGTTGTGGTTGATCGCCTCTCCAAATATAGTCATTTTTATGCTCTCAGCCATCCCTATACAGCCTCTTCCGTTGCTCAAATTTTTCTGGACCAGATATTTCGTCTTCATGGAATGCCTTCTTCCATTGTCTCGAATCGTGATGCGACTTTCACCAGTCACTTTTGGATAGAACTCTTTCACCACACTGGAACCACACTGAAGATGATTTCCGGTTATCACCCCCAAACGGATGGTCAGACTGAAATTATTAATAAATGCTTGGAAACTTATCTTCGTTGCTTCTCCTCTGAGCAACAACATCAGTGGGCAAAGTGGCTCCCTCTCGCTGAATGGTGGTACATTACCTCTTACCACACTACCTCTAAAATGACTCCATATGAAGCAGTTTATGGTCAGGCACCGCCATTTATTCTTCCTTACACCCCCAGTAGTTCTCCAGTTCATGCAGTTGACGTGGTCCTTCGAAACCGTGATGAGTTTCTTCGCATTTTGCGTGAAAACCTTCACATGGCAAGAAATTGCATGAAGCAACAAGCTGATCAGCACCATTCTGAGTGCACTTTTGAAGCTAGTGATATGGTTTTTTTCCGTCTCCATCCTTACAAGCAATCCTCACTAAAACTCAAAGGGCGTCATAAGCTCGCTCCAAAGTTCTATGGGCCATATAGGATTCTAAAGAAGATTGGGTCTGTCCTTGGAGACCGAGAAATTTTTCATCAAGTTCCTGGATTTTGGCTTGGATGGCTGCAAGTGCTTCCTCCATGATTTTTGCTCCTGTGCGGGTGACAACCATAAGCAGGAGATTTTTCAGGAAGGGACCTGCAGCGGCGTGGAAGTTCTGTGCTGTTGGGTCTCAAAAGTTCTGCTGCTATATTGTGTGTTTTGATTACTTGTTTGTTGCAGGAACCCATGTCAATCATTCTCTTTACTATGTTACTATATTGTTGTTGGACGCATATGCTTTGTAATTCGTCCCATAGTAATTGTTGATCCATAGCTTGTGTTATTGTTTTGAGGCGCATATGCTTTGTAAGCTGCCTGTAGTATTTGTTGATCCATAGTTTATATTGGCCCATGGTTTTGACCCATAGTATTGGCGCCCATTGTTTATATTGGCTCATGATTTTGACCCATGGTATTGGCGCCTATTTTTAGTATATAAGTGTGTGTTGAGGCCAAGAAAGGCACCGTGAAGTTATTTTGTATTGAGCTTGCTCAAAGGAGGTTGCCCCCTCGAAGTGGCTTGCGATTAATATAAAATTGATTTTGAGTTCTGCTGCTATATCGTGTGTTTTGATTACTTGTTTGCTACAGGGTCCTTATTACTTGTTTTTCCACTTTCCTTGGCACAAGTGGGAAATTTTTTTTTTTTCCAAAAAAAAAAAAAGAAGAAGAAGAAAGTGGGAAAAATTGGGCGGCGACTTTTAGATCAATTTATGAAAATTTCTGCACAAAATAAAAAGAAAAAGATTTCATATCTGAATTCCTCTTTCAAAAATACGCAGTTTCAAAAAAAATATCATCTCATTTGGAGTTCTAAAAGTGGAGATATCGCGGATTTAAAATCAGCAATTTTAAATCTTCTGACGGAGTGCCCAGATTTCTATTCTGATTTCATGGGTAGAAGCGGAGTGGTTGTTCCAGTTTCAAAAACATGCTATAATAGCAATTGTGAGCAATATAGATCAGGTTTTTTAACATTGGGTGGAATTTTGGCCCAAATTTTTTTTTGTTACAGGTTTGGATCTGGGAATAATCTCTATCTGCTTAACTATGGGAAATACTTGGGCATAAACCCTAAAACTCATTGTGAGGAGTACCACAGGAACCCCAAAGTAGCTGGCCCATTGAGAGGACCTACCAGGGAAAAGGGCAACGACCCCTACCTGATTGACTAGTTCCCACCCGTGAGGTAAACCAAGAGCTGTCATTTGTGGCCAAGCGGTTATCAGTTTTACCTAAGCCGTGGAGTGAGGGGTAATTCCCCAATACGCAAGCCGTCAGACAGCATTGGTGGCCGAGTGAATCCCTTGAACCGATAGGAAGCCACACATATTTGGGGTCCATATATATTTTCAGTTGCACAATTGCAGATTTCCTCTGTCTAGGACTGTTCCCAGTCAGTTCCGCGTCATTGCAGATCCAGCTGTTGCCGATCACTTCCACGTCGTTGCAGATCCCTTCCTGAAAAATCTCCTGCTTATGGTTGTCACCCGCACAGGAGCAAAAATCATGGAGGAAGCACTTGCAGCCATCCAAACCAAACTCCAGGAACTGGATGAAAAATTTCTCGGTCTCCATCTTGAGCATTCAGCTATGAACACCAGATGACAGTCCGAGTCTTCATCAACCAATGGGTTCTCTTCTTCCAGCAATTTTTGCAGTCCGAAGCTAGATTTTCCTTGCTTCAATGGTACTAATCCGACTGGATGGATCTATCATGCAGAACAGTATTTCAGCCTTCATAATACTTTTGATGTCCACCAAGTTCCACTTGCCTCCTTCCATTTGGAACAGGAAGCTCTTCAATGGTATCGTTGGTACATCAAGGCTCATGAAGAGCCAAAATGGCCTGCTTTTTGCCGGCTCCTTTTGCACCGATTTGGTCTAAGTGCTTTTGATGACTTTACAGGAGCTCTCACTAAACTTCACCAAACTAGCGCTGTGAAAGAGTATCAAACTGAATTTGAGAAACTAGCTAATCACACTGAAGGATTCCCTGATGACTTCTACTAGAGTTGCTTTATCAGTGGTCTAAAGGATGCAATTCGCTCTGAGGTCAAAATGTTTAGTCCCAACACAATGATGGAAGCTCTGGGGTTGGATAAGTTGGCAGAAGACAAGATGGCAGCCCAACAGCACTCCAAATCCTCTTTTGTTCCCTTCCGAAATATGGGTTCTCAACGACCTCCCATTCCGCCAGCTCCTCGCTCACCTCCAATCAAGCATTTGTCTGAAACAGAGATGCAGGCACGCAGAGAAAAAGTTCTTTGTTATAATTGTGATGAGAAATTCAGTCGGGAACATCGCTGTGTTCAACAAAAGATCTATCTCTTGGATGTGGATTCTCCACCTGCCTCTGAAATTGGTGAAGAAGTTTTCGATGTAATGGATGCTCCGGTTGACACTCAGGAGCCGCCTACTGACCCTCCATCTTAGGACGACCAGCCCGAGATATCCCTCCATGCTTTAGCTGGAGTCACTACCCCCCAAACAATGCGGGTACGCGGTTACTTCAATAAGCTTCCTCTTACAATACTCATTGATTCTGGCAGCACTCATAATTTCATTGACCCTCAGATCGCCAAACAAGCCAATTGTTTTATCCATCCTTGCTCCAACTTTGAAGTGATGGTTGCCAATGGGGGCACCTTACCTTGCAAAGGGAAGTGTCGTAATGTGCGTATCTCTATGGGAGATTATAACCTCCGCTCTAACATGTTTGCCTTGACCTTAGGTGGACGTGATGTGGTTTTGGGCGCTCAATGGCTGCGCACACTTGGCCCCATATTATGGGATTTTGCTGAACTTTGGATGTAGTTCTCCCCCGATGGATATAAGCACACATTGAAAGGCTTAGAACCAGGGTCTCTCAGCCTCATCAATTCACATCGCATGGAAAAACTCCTTAAGATGAGTTCCCATGGTATCATCGCTTAGCTCCATTCCATTCAAATGCAACCATCAGCGGCCCCCACTACTCCTTTGGATCTCCAACAAATTCTGGATCGATATACTGGTGTTTTTGCTGAGCCAGTGGGACTTCCACCTTCATGACCAGAGGACCATCGTATTTAACTCCTTCCTGGCAGCATTCCTCCCAACATCAGGCCCTATCGCTACCCATTTCACCAAAAAACGGAGATTGAACTCCTCGTTAGGGACTTACTGAAGTAAGGTATTATTCGTCCAAGCACAAGTTGCTTTTCTTCACCAGTTCTTCTTGTCCGCAAAAAAGATGGGTCATGGCACCTCTACATTGAATTCCGAGCACTTAATCACCTCACCATTAAGGATAAGTTTCCAATTCCTGTTGTTGATGAGCTTCTTGATGAGCTTCATGGTGCTCAATTTTTCTCCAAGTTGGATCTTCGCTCTGGGTATCATCAAATTCGGGTTCATGAGGATGATATCCCTAAAACAACTTTCTGCACACATGATGGCCACTATGAGTTTTTTTTCATGCCCTTTGGTCTCACTAATGCTCCTTCCACATTCCAGGCCTTGATGAATCAAATCTTCCGATCCTATTTGCGGAAATTAATTCTGGTATTTTTTGATGATATCCTCATCTACAGTAAAACATGGGCTGAACATATCCAGCATCTGGCTCTTGTAATGCAACTTTTCTCTGACCATCATCTCCATGCTAAAAAGTCTAAATGTGTTTTTGGCCAAAAGGAAGTTGAGTATCTCGGGCACATTATCTCAGGACAAGGGGTTCGTGTGGATCCTACCAAAATCGTCGCCATGAACAATTGGCCGCCTCCTAAGACACTCAAGATCCTTCGTGGTTTTTTGGGGTTGACTGGCTACTACCGCAAGTTTGTCAAGGATTATGGGAAGCTTGCAGCTCCATTAACTGCTCTATTGAAAAAGGATGCTTTTACATGGACACATGTTACTGAGTGTGTATTTGACAAGCTGAAATAAGCTATGTGTACTACACCTGTTCTAGCTATGCGCGTTTTTTCCAAGCCCTTCACTATTGAGAGCGATGCTTGCGGCAATGGACTTGGTGCTGTTCTCCTTCAAGATGAACACCCCATTGCATTCACTAGCAAATCCCTTTCCGGTAAGAATTTAGGTGCCTCTACATATGAGAAGGAAATGATAGCTATTTTGAATGTAGTAGAAAAGTGGCGACCCTACCTCTTAGGGAATCATTTCTGCATCAAGACTAATCACCAGAGTCTGAAATATTTCCTAGAACAATGTGTATCCTCCCCAGCACAACAGAAATGGGTTAGCAAACTCATGGGTTATGACTATGAGATCACTTATAAGAAAGGTAAGGACAATATTATGGTGGATGCCCTTTCTCGCACATTTGATGACCAAGGTTCTCTTTCCGCTATTTCTATGCATGTTCCAAATTGGTTGCAATCGGTTCAACATGGTTATGTCAATGACTCTTCATTATCTCACATCATCCAACACTTGGACAACAACCCTTCTATTGTCCCACATTACTCTTGGGATGGTGCTTCACTGAGATACAAGGGTCGTCTGGTGCTTCCCCAGAACACAGCTCTTCAACAAGATATCTTCTATGAACTCCATGCTTCTCCTTCAGCGGGGCACTCTGGTTTTCTCAAAACATATGAATGGGAACAGTGCAACTTATTTTGGTAGGGCATGAAAAGGACAATTCAACAGATGGTGGCTGAATGTGATACCTGCCAGCGCAATAAGGGTGAAACAACACCCCTTCCGGGATTGCTCGAGCCCTTGCCCATACCTACCCGGATATGGACCGATATTTCTATGGATTTCATTGAAGGGCTCCCTAAATCTGGAGGGAAGACTGTGATTTTGGTTGTGGTTGATCGCCTCTCCAAATATAGTCATTTTTGTGCTCTCAGCCATCCCTATACAGCCTCTTCCGTTGCTCAAATTTTTCTGGACCAGATATTTCGTCTTCATGGAATGCCTTCTTCCATTGTCTCGGATCGTGATGCGAATTTCACTAGTCATTTTTGGACAGAACTCTTTCACCACACTGGCACCACACTGAAGATGAGTTTCGGTTATCACCCCCAAACGGATGGTCAGACTGAAATTATTAATAAATGCTTGGAAACTTATCTTCGTTGCTTCTCCTCTGAGAAACAACATCAGTGGGAAAAGTGGCTCCCTCTCGCTGAATGGTGGTACAATACCTCTTACCACACTACCTCTAAAATGACTCAATATGAAGTAGTTTATGGTCAGGCACAACCAGTTCTTTTTCCTTGCACCCCCAGCAGTTCTCCAGTTCAGGCAGTTGACATGGTCCTTTGAAACCGCGATGAGGTTCTTCACATTTTCCGCAAAAACCTTCACATGGCAAGAAATCGCATGAAGCAACAAGCTGATCAGCACCGTTCTGAGCGCACTTTTGAAGCTGGTGATATGCTTGAGACCCAGGCACACAAGCTATGGATCAACAATTACTATGGGCCGACTTAAAATGCATATGCATCCAACAAAAATATACTAATATAGTAAAGAGATGGATTGACATGGGTTCCTAACATCCCCTCCCCCTTAGAAAAAGCTTTGTCCTCAAAGCTTTAGATGTGGAAATTGTCGCTGAATCTGAAGGAGTGGTTCCCACGTAGCATCCTCGGGCTGCATTCTATGCCATTGAATTAAGACCTCTGTGATAGAGCGAGAGCGAAGATGACGAGTGCGCTTATTGAGGACAGCCTCCGGCTCCAAAAAGATGGATCCTTCATTGTCCAGTTCTGGTAAAATAGTTTGGCCTTAGATGTTGGTGCCAAGAACTTTCTTCAGACAAGAGACATGAAATACAAGATCAATGCGGGAAGAAGGCAGAAGTTCCAATTTATAAGCAACAGACCCAATCTTCTGAAGAATCCTATATGGCCCATAGAACTTTGGAGCGAGCTTATGACGCCCTTTGAGTTTTAGTGAGGATTGCTTGTAAGGCTGGAGCCGAAGAGAAACCATATCACCAGCTTCAGAAGTGCGCTCAAACGATGCTGATCAGCTTGTTGCTTCATGCGATTTCTTGCCATGTAAAGTTTTTCGCGCAAAATGCGAAGAACCTCATCGCGGTTTCAAAGGACTGCGTCAACTGCCTGAACTGAAGAACTGTTGGGGGTGTAAGGAAGAAGAAATGGCAGTGCCTGACCATAAACTGCTTCATATGGAGCCATTTTAGAGGTAGTGTGGTAAGTGGTATTGTACCACCATTCATCAAGAGTGAGCCACTTTTCCCACTGATATTGTTTCTCAGAGGAGAAGCAACGAAGATAAGTTTCCAAGTATTTATTAATAATTTCAGCCTGACCATCCGTTTGGGGGTGATAACCGAAACTCATCTTCAGTGTGGTGCCAGTGTGGTGAAAGATTTCTGTCCAAAAATGACTAGTGAAAGTCGCATCACGATCCGAGACAATGGAAGAAAGTATTCCATGAAAACGAAATATCTGGTCTAGAAAAATTTGAGCAACGGAAGAGGTTGTATAGGGATGGCTGAGAGCACAAAAATGCCTATATTTGGAGAGGCGATCAACCACAACCAAAATCATAGTCTCCCCTCCAGATTTAGGGAGCCCTTCAATGAAATCTATAGAAATATCGGTCCATATCCGGGTAGGTATGGGAAAGGGCTCAAGCAATCCTGGAAGGGGTGTTGTTTCACCCTTATTGCGTTGGCAGGTATCACATTCAGCCACCATCTGTCGAATTGTCCTTTTCATGCCCCGCCAAAAGAAGTTACGCCGTGCCCGTTCATACGTTTTGAGAAAACCAGAGTGCCCCGCTGACGAAGAACCATGGAGTTCATAGAAGATAGCTTGTTGAAGAGCTGTGTTCTGGGGAAGCACCAGACGACCCTTGTATCTCAGTGAAGCACCATCCCAAGAATAATGTGGGATAGCAGAAGTGTCGTTGTCCAAGCATTGGATGATGTGAGATAATGAAGAGTCATTGACATAACCCTGTTGAACTGATTGCAACCAATTTGGAATAGGCATAGAAATAGCGGAAAGAGAACCTTGGTCATCAAATGTGCGAGAAAGGGCATCCGCCACAATATTGTCCTTGCCCTTCTTATAAGTGATCTCATAGTCATAACCCATGAGTTTTGCTAACCCATTTCTATTGTGATGGGGAGGATACACGCTGTTCTAGGAAATATTTCAGACTCTGGTGATCAGTCTTGATTTAGAAATGATTCCCTAAGAGGTAGGGTCACCACTTTTGTACTACATGCAAAATAGCCATCATTTCCTTCTCATATGTAGAGGCAGCTAAATTCTTACCGGAAAGGGCTTTGCTGGTGAACGCAATGGGGTGTTCATCTTGAAGGAGAACAGCACCAAGTCCATTGCCGCAAGCATCACTCTCAATAGTGAAGGGCTTGGAAAAATCGCGCATAGCTAGAACAGGTGTAGTACACATAGCTTGTTTCAGCTTGTCAAATGCACACTCAGTAACATGTGTCCATGTAAAAGCATCCTTTTTCAACAGAGCAGTTAATGGAGCTTCAAGCTTCCCATAATCCTTGACAAACTTGCGGTAGTAGCCGGTCAACCCCAAAAAACCACGAAGGCTCTTGAGTGTCTTAGGAGGCGGCCAATTGTTCATGGCAGCGATTTTGGCAGGATCCACACGAACCGCTTGTGCTGAGATAATGTGCCTGAGATACTCAACTTCCTTTTGCCTAAAAACACATTTAGATTTTTTGGCATGGAGATGATGGTCAGAGAAAAGTTGCATTACAAGAGCCAGATGCTGGAGATGTTCAGCCCATGTTTTACTGTAGATGAGGATATCATAAAAAAATACCAGAATGAATTTCCGCAAATAGGGTCGGAAGATTTGATTGATCAAGGCCTGGAATGTGGAAGGAGCATTAGTGAGACCAAAGGGCATGACCAAAAACTCATAGTGGCCATCATGTGTGTGGAAAGCTGTTTTAGGGATATCATCCTCATGAACCCGAATTTGATGATACCCAGAGCGAAGATCCAACTTGGAGAAAAATTGAGCACCATGAAGCTCATCAAGAAGCTCATCAACAACAGGAATTGGAAACTTATCCTTGATGGTGAGGTGATTAATTGCTCGGAAGTCAATGCAGAGGTGCCATGACCCATCTTTTTTGCGGACAAGAAGAATTGGTGAAGAAAAGGAACTTGTGCTTGGGTGAATAATACCTTGCTTCAGTAAGTCCCTAACGAGGAGTTCAATCTCCGTTTTTTGGTGAAATGGGTAGCGATAGGGCCTGATGTTGGGAGGAATGCTGCTAGGAAGGAGCTGAATACAATGGTCCTCTGGTCGTGAAGGTGGAAGTCCCACTGGTTCAGCAAAAACACCGGTATATCGATCCAGAATTTGTTGGAGATACAAAGGAGTAGTGGGGGCCGCTGATGGTTGCATTTGAATGGAATGGAGCTGAGAGATGACACCATGGGAACTCTTCTTAAGGAGTTTTTCCATGTGATGTGAACTGATGAGGCTGAGAGACCCTGGTTGTAAGCCTTTCAATGTGTGCTTGTGTCCATCGGGGGAGAACTACATCAAAAGTTCAGCAAAATCCCATAATATGGGGCCAAGTGTGCGCAGCCATTGAGCACCCAAAACCACATCACATCCACCTAAGGTCAAGGAAAACATGTCAGAGCGAAGGTTATAATCTCCCATAGAGATACGCACATTACAACACTTCCGTTTGCAAGGTAAGGTGCCCCCATTGGCAACCATGACTTCAAAGTTGGAGCAAGGATGGATAAAACAATCAGCTTGTTTGGCGATCCGAGGGTCAATGAAATTATGAGTGCTTCCAGAATCAATGAGTATTGTAAGAGGAATATTCTTGAAGTAACCGCGTACCTGCATTGTTTGGGGGACAGTGACTCCAGCTAAAGCATGGAGGGATATCTCAGGCTGGTCGTCCTAAGATGGAGGGTCAGTAGGCAGCTCCTGAGTGTCAACCGAAGCATCCATTACATCAGAAACTTCTTCACCAATTTCAGAGGCAGGTGGAGAATCCACATCCAAGAGATAGATCTTTTGTTGAACACATCGATGTCCTCGACTGAATTTCTCATCACAATTATAACAAAGCCCTTTTTCTCTACGTGCCTGCATCTCTGTTTCAAACAAATGCTTGATTGGAGGCGAGCGAGGAGCCGATGGAATGGGAGGTCGTTGAGAACCCATATTTCTGAAGGGAACAAAAGAGGATTTGGAGCGCTGTTGGGCTGCCATCTTGTCTTCTGCAAACTTAGCCAACCCTGGGCTTCCATGATTGTGTTGGGACTGAACATTTTGACCTCAGAGCGAATTGCATCCTTTATACCACTGATAAAACAACTCCGGTAGAAGTCATCAGGTAATCCTTCCGTGTGATTAGCTAGTTTCTCAAATTCAGTTTGATACTCTTTCACAGTGCCAGTTTGGCGAAGTTTAGTAAGAGTTCCTGTGAAGTCATCAAAAGCACTCGGACCAAATCAGTGCAAAAGGAGCTAGCAAAAAGTAGGCCATTTTGGCTCTTCATGAGCCTTGATGTGCCAACGATACCATTGAATAGCTTCCTGTTCCAAATGAAAGGAGGTAAGTGGAACTTGGTGGATATCAAAAGTATTATGAAGGCTGAAATACTGTTCTGCACGATAGATCCATCCAGTCGGATCAGTACCATTGAAGCGAGGAAAATCTAGCTTCGGACCGCGAAAATTGCTGGAAGAAGAGAACCCATTGGTTGATGAAGACTCGAACTGTCGTCCAGTGTTCATAGCTGAATGCTCAAGATGGAGACCGAGAAATTTTTCATCCAGTTCTTGGAGTTTGCTTTGGATGGCTGCAAGTGCTTCCTTCATGATTTTTTCTCCTGTGCGGGTGACAACCATAAGCAGCAGATTTTTCAGGAAGGGAACTACAACGGCGCGGAAGTGATCAGCAATAGATGGATCTGCAACGGCACGGAACTGACTGGCAACAGTTCTGGATAGAGGAAATCTGCATTTGTGCAACTGAAAATAGATATGGACCCCAGGTATGTGCGCCTTCCTATCGGTTCAAGGGATTCACTCAGCCACCAATGCTATCTGACGAGTTGTGTATTGGGGCAGTACCCCTCACTCCACGGCTCAGGTAAAACTGATAACTCCTTGGCCACAAACGACAGCTCTTGGTTTACCTCACATGTGGGAACTAGTCAATCATGTAGGGGTCGTTGCCCTTTTCGTTGGCAGGTCCTCTTAATGGGCCAGCTACTTCGGGGTTCCTGTGGTACTCCTCACAATGATTTTTAGGGCTTATGCCCAAGTACTTCCCACAGTTAAGTGGATAGGGATTATTTCCAGATCCGAACCTGCAACAGAAAAAAATTTGGGCAGAAATTCCACCCAATGTTCAAAAACCTGATCTATATTGCTCAGAATCACTATTATAGCATGTTTCCGGAACTGAAAAAACCACTCTACTTCTATCCATGAAATCTCAGCACTCGGTCAAAAGATTTTCTCGCCGTAATTTCCGCGGCCGTCACCGAAATTCTGAAAAATTGCTGAGTTTAAATCCGCAATATCTCCACTTTTAGAACACCAAATGAGATGATTTTTTTTTTGAAACTGCGTATTTTTTAAAGAGGAATTCAGATATGCAATCTTATTCTTCTGATTTTGTGCAGACATTTTCAGAAATTGATCTGAAAGTCGCCGCCCAATTTTTCCGTCTTTCTTTTTTTTTTTTGGAAAAAAAATTTTTTCCCCACTTGTGCCAAGGAAAGTGCTTTGATACCAGATGTGAGGACCCTGCAGCAAACAAGTAATCAAAACACACAATATAGCAGCAGAAATCAAAATCACTTTTATATTAATCGCAAGCCACTTCGAGGGGGCAACCTCCTTTGAGCAAGCTCAATACAAAATAACTTTACCGTGCCTTCCTTGGCCTCAACACACACTTATATACTAAAAATAAGCACCGATACCATGGGTCAAAAACATGGGCCAATATAAACTATGGGCACCAATACTATGGGTCAAAACCATGGGCCAATATAAACTATGGATCAACAAATACTACAGGCGGCTTACAAAGCATATGCGCCTCACAACAATAACACAAGCTATGGATCAACAATTACTATGGGACGACTTACAAAGCATATGCGTCCAACAACAATAAACTAACATAGTAAAGAGAATGATTGACATGGGTTCCTAAGCGATTTTGTTCAACAAAAGATCTATCTCTTGGATGTGGATTCTCCACCTACCTCTGAAATTGGTGAAGAAGTTTTTGATGTAATGGATGCTCCAGTTGACACTCAGGAGCCGCCTACTGACCCTCCATCTCAGGACGACCAGCCCGAGATATCCCTCCATGCTTTAGCTGGAGTCACTGCCCCCCAAATAATGCGGGTACGCGGTTACTTCAAGAAGCTTCCTCTTACAATACTCATTGATTCTTGCAGCACTCATAATTTCATTGACCCTCGGATCGCCAAACAACCTGATTGTTTTATCCATCCTTGCTCCAACTTTGAAGTCATGGTTTCCAATGGGGGCACCTTACCTTGCAAAGGGAAGTGTCGTAATGTGTGTATTTCTATGGGAGATTATAACCTCCGCTCTGACATGTTTGCCTTGACCTTAGGCCAATGTGATGTGGTTTTGGGCGCTCAATGGCTGCGCACACTTGGCCCCATATTATGGGATTTTGCTGAACTTTTGATGCAGTTCTCCCCCGATGGACATAAGCACACATTGGAAGGATTACAACTAAGGTCTCTCAGCCTCATCAATTCACATCGCATGGAAAAACTCCTTAATAAGAGTTCCCATGGTGTCATCGCTCAGCTCCATTCCATTCAAATGCAACCATCAGCGGCCCCCACTACTCCTTTGGATCTCCAACAAATTCTGGATCGATAGACCGGTGTTTTTGCTAAACCAGTGGGACTTCCACCTTCACGACCAAAGGACCATCGTATTCAACTCCTTCCTGGCAGCATTCCTCCCAACATCAGGCCCTATCGCTACCCATTTCACCAAAAAACAGAGATTGCACTCCTCGTTAGGGACTTACTGAGGCAAGGCATTATTTTCCCAAGCACAAGTTCCTTTTCTTCACCAGTTCTTCTTGTCCGCAAAAAGGATGGGTCATGGCGCCTTTGCATTGACTTCCGAGCACTTAATCACCTCACCATCAAGGATAAGTTTCCAATTCTTGTTGTTGATGAGCTTCTTGATGAGCTTCATGGTGCTCAATTTTTCTCCAAATTGGATCTTCGCTCTGGGTATCATCAAATTCGAGTTCATGAGGATGATATCCCTAAAACAACTTTCCGCACACATGATGGCCACTATGAGTTTTTTGTCATGCCCTTTGGTCTCACTAATGCTCCTTCCACATTCCAGGCCTTGATGAATAAAATCTTCCGACCCTATTTGCGGAAATTCATTCTGCTATTTTTTGATGATATCCTCATTTACAGTAAAACATGGGCTGAACATCTCCAGTATCTGGCTCTTGTAATGCATCTTTTCTCTGACCATCATATCCATGCCAAAAATTCTAAATGTGTTTTTGGCCAAAAGGAAGTTGAGTATCTCGAGCACATTATCTCAGCAGAAGGGTTTCGTGTGGATCCTACCAAAATCGCTGCCATGAACAATTGGCCGCCTCCTAAGACACTCAAGAGCCTTCATGGTTTTTTGGGGTTGACTGGCTACTAATGCAAGTTTGTCAAGGATTATGGGAAGCTTGCAGCTCTATTAACTTCTCTGTTGAAAAATGATGCTTTTACATGGACACATGTTACTGAGTGTGCATTTGACAAGCTGAAACAAGCTATGTGTACTACACCTGTTCTAGCTATGCCCGATTTTTCCAAGCCCTTCACTATTGAGAGTGATGCTTGTGGCAATGGACTTGGTGCTGTTCTCCTTCAAGATGAACACCCAACATGCACAATATGGCCCATATATGCATGGGATCACTCTCTGCGTGCCTGCATCTCTGTTTCAGACAATTGCTTGATTGGAGGTGAGCGAGGAGCTGGCGAAATGGGAGGTCGTTGAGAACCCATATTTCGGAAGGGAACAAAAGAGGATTTGGTGCGCTGTTGGGCTGCCATCTTGTCTTCTGCCAACTTATCCAACCCCAGGGCTTCCATCATTGTGTTGGGACTGAACATTTTGACCTTAGAGCGAATTGCATCCTTTAGACAACTGATAAAACAACTCCGGTAGAATGAATAAACAAGAACAATAAATATAATTCCTAGGATTCAATCAAGCGATTGGATAAGGAGCTGTAAGAGCGTAAATCCCATAAGATATACCGGGTGAGACTCCATCTGCATCGTAGGTGTTGCCGATAGAGTCTTGCTCTCTCAAGCCAATATCTTGGGCTTAGTTGAAAACAAGGGATGTGAACTTGGGTCGGTTGAAATTATGCTAACAAATGATGATGTTTTTAGGACCATGAATCATTCTAGTGGGGATATGTTTTAGTTCCCAACGAAGTCAGAAATTCAAGACTGGGGTGATTTTAAGGCACTAGATTTTGCATGAGAAGAAAGTGAAGGATCATGGTTGAATCTAGCAGAGTGGTTGGAGAAATACCTTTATACATATATTCATGATATTTTCTTCAGTGAATTTCCTATTGTCTTTCATGAGTACTTGTTGCAGTTAGTGACCCATGGAAAAAATTTCAAGGACGAGAACCGACTGAGTGGATCCCTCAGCTGATACAATGACTAAAAAGAACTAGTAACCCTATATATAGGGCTGTCGACTTCTAGGGTGATAGTATTTGGGCCATATATATTATAGAAATTGTTATTGGCACAATAAAATCATACAGTGAGAAAGAAAGATAATTTTTCCAAGGACCTAGAGGTCACTATCTTAAGTCGCTAAAGTTTTGGATCAAGATGTTCATATGTATGAAAGGAATATTGAGAATGAAGTCCGACGAACGAATATTTGTGCGTCGAGAACTCAGATATATAGCAAGAGAAGTTTGAGAAAAATAGAGCAGAGTAAGTTGATATGTTTCCTGGTGAAAATGAGACTAAATTAGAAAGTGGTCTCTTGAGGAGTAGACAAAGACTTCGATTGGGAAAGAGAAGAAGGACTACGACCATAAGAGGAAGTTGCAGTGCGATCAGAGGAGAGGACTATAAATTGACATCACACCTTGATGAAGGTTCTTACTACGTGCAAGAGGAATACTAGCTCATATATGAAAATGAAGGGGAAGAATAAGTCCCAGATCCAGATCTAGAGTATGTCATACCTGCGACCATGCATACATATGTAGAGGTAATATCTAGAAACTCATCCCCCAATAATTTTGTCAATCAAAATAACAATACTAGTCGGAATAGTAGACAAGGAACTCCCAATAGACAAACCTTTAATTCAACAGTACCAAGAACAAACAGAATGGCCCGAAACGATATAAAGTTGGAAATATTAGAATACCTTGAATAACATTGGTTTCTATCCAAGCCTATGTGGACTGTGTGACAGGTCCAATATGAATACATCAATATAATTCAGATGATCACAACCCTGAAAGGTTGTGTGTTGGATTGGTACATGAAATTATCCGTTGTTCGGACAAGACTCCCACAAAAAACTATATCAAATCCAGATAGGATTAATATACAAGTTCAAACATCCCAAATTTGAGTCGCAGTGCATTACATAGATAAAAGAAATTAAGAAATTATCAATAGATTTTATTTGAGACTTTGACCGAATATTCAAGACACTGATGGCCAAAGTAAGTTTTCAAATGTCCTATGTTCAACAAAAATAGTAGTTTATTACAACAATGTTACCACACATTTGAATTCCGTCAATGCAACAAATGATTGTATCTCAGAGCGAGGCTTTAGAATTGGCTATGGAGTTGGAATCCTCATCAAATGGAGAAACTAGTGTAGGAATGATGCAAATCCAGTCACAACTTTCCGCCATGACATTACAGCTTCAAGATATTAAGAAAGGGAAGTCAGTAGAAGAATAACTCTACTCTACAAGATGCAGAACTAAAGGACATCACAAAGAAGAATGCCTAAAATTTATGAATTATGTCACATCAAAAGAACCTATTGGCAGGGTTTTTGGGTAAGTGAGTTGCGCAGCATTGTAGCAGTTGCGCAAGCTCACGCAACACTACGCAATGCCAGATCAGCGCGGTGGGTAGAAGGATAACCACTTTTGAATATTTAATGTATTAGTTGACCACGTTTTTTTGACATAGGTCATTAGTGGTTAGAAGTTAGTTAGAAGTGGACCTTTGATGTAAAGGCGCAAGCCTATATATAGAGATAGCTTTGCAATTGTAAGAGAAGGATGATCAACACGATGCAAGTCCAAGTCAATATGTGAGAGTGATCAATTTGTTGCGATCTATTTATGGTCTCAATTAGTCTTCTGTTTTTAACAATCTATGATCTGTCTATGTCAGATACTGAATTTTGGGATATAATCGGTCTCCTGTTGTGGAGAATAATTATTTGTTTTGGATTTGTTGCACATAATTAATATGACATGACGGTTGTTGCCTAAATGTTGTCTTTTGTTTTCCTATTTTCTCTGTTGTGATGTCAATGAGAAGTGTATTGAATCTGTTTATGACTTACTGATGTTGCTACAATAAAATGATGATGTGATCTATCCCAATTCTATCGCAATTCTAATGAATGATGATGAATCTTATTAAAGTTATTTTATGAATGGTACTCTTGCGATAACACTACTGTGATAAATGAATGATGTGATCTTTTAGATTCCTAGTTGTGAAGATGAATTGTGATAACTGTCTTAGTTCTGTAATATGATAGTTATGCTGTCGAAGACACAGATGCCATATCTTCCCTTGTTACTGCCAGAAACTTGGTTCTGACAGCTCTCCCTTGAACATTTCAAGTGAGCCTTCATCCTCTCTACGGATGTTGATGGCTAGGGTAAAACCTGTTTGGGCCTGTGCTCAGGTAGATCGTGTTGGTTGGGCATCAACAAAGTGAGAACCCCTATCGGTGAGGCTTTGTTGGTGGTTTTTTACCAACAAATGGTTATGTTGCTAGGACCGAGTTGCGATTGAAAGGGGGATATGTTTTAGCATCCGACTCGACCATCGATAGAGGAGTGGTTTGGTCTAGAACTATGATAGTTTGCTGAAATAGAAAATCAGAATCCGAAGCTTTCGATTGGAAATTGGTTGGGAGGATATATTCAGGACGGTCCTCACGAATGGTTCTTTTGTGAGTTTCCTATCATCCTATATGAGTGGTTGGAGAAGTTCACTTCTAAGCAGAAAAACTTCCAAGAAGGAGAGGCGACATCTTGGACTCCAGAGCACATCCAGGAATTACAAGAAATAGACAATAAGGCATTGCGGGCTGTTGAGGTGTGCTTGGACAATATCCTAGAGGGCTACATTACTGAGTTTGTAGTTGATACCAATAAGTCATTTAGAAAAGCAGAAAGGGAGCTCTTTAACGAACCATGAGGTAGGTTTTTATTGTCTCTGCAGCTATCTATTAAACAACTTGTCTACAAAAAAGGTATTCTGAAGATGGACCAAGAGTAGTGGAACTCTGGTGTGTGAAGGATGTAGACATTGCGACGAAAGGGAGTAGATGCATGGAAAGGTAAGGGGTAGATGGGAATGAGTTCTAGTGAGATTATGAAGGTCACCGAGGAAACAAGCAGTTGTACAAGAGGAGGAGCAAGGTTTTGAGAGAAGAGGAAAAGGATAGAAGAAGGTCTTACTGCGATCGAAGTGCGATACCGCAAAGAACAACCACATGGGACAAAGTGACCTTTCAGTGATGACGAGGATGACTAGGCCCAATATACGCCCATAATAAAGGCAGGCTCGAACCCCAGTAGTAATGTTTCCACACCTTCGTGCACTACTCCACCACTAGGAAGAAACATGCATACTACATCGACTTTCCCAATGTGTCAGTAGTAGTCTAGCAGTAGAGTACCAGCCTGAGGAAGAAGGGTAAGAATGGTGGGAAACGAAATGAAGCTACCAATATTTCATGGAAATGACACTGATAACCCAAAGCAATACTGGTTATTGTGCGAGGCAATCTGAACCACGTGACAGACTATGGATGATGACGTCAAGAAAATCTAGCTGGTAACCACCCTCAGGGGTCATGCACTAGATTGGTACATGATATTGAAGCTGGTTTCTAAGGGAGGTAGAGTAAAAACATTGGATGAGATCAATAAGACATTGTTTGAAGAATTCAAGAAGCTGAATTTTGAGGCTCGGTACATTACAGAGTTGAAATAAATCAAGCATTTCCCCAATGAAACCATTTTGGACTTTGATAAATGGTTTAAGATGTTGATGGCTTGATTAAGCTTCTAGATGAGTGATGTTCAACACAAGGAGTGCCTCATTGCCATGCTTGTCCCATATATCAGAAAACTGCTAATGTAGAAAAAGATTGCGATGCAAAGTGAGGCTTTGGATATTGCGATGAAATTAGGAGCATTGTCGATAAGAGAAACCACAGTCGGGATGAACTAGACTCAAGCACAGTTGGACAATATGATGCTCCAACTACAAGATATCAAGAAGGATAAGGAAGATCACGATGACCTTTGGTGCACCCAGTGTCATGCAGACAGACACACCAAGGATACATGTCTGATGTTCCTAAATTATTTGCTTTTAGGAGCCCCAAACCCATTGAGCTGCACTGGTGTACCATGCTGTTGCATATGTCAGGTTTATGGGAATCAACATGAGAACTGCAAGTACATGCAAAATATGGTTACCAAGGAAAAGAGTCTGTACTATACCTTTTGTCGGTCAGTAGGACACAACGATAAAAAATGTCAAGCTTATGATTTGCTCCAAGAAAGGACATATGATTCATACTTTGTGAAAGGTGACGACTCCTGGGAAATGCAAGCACAGTCACAGATGGCACAACTAGCAGCATAGGTGCAGTATACACCACTACCCTAGATGCATTTTATCTCGTCACAACCGCAACAACAGTTTACGTCACAACCATAGTTTGCAGCACAGCCGCAGTTCATATCACAACCATAGTCTGCACCATGACCACAGTATAATTAGGTACTTCCCATTCATCCTCAACCACAATATGTTCAAGCTGCACACTATGTCCAGTAGCAACCAAACCCCTTGCAGGAGCAGTTGGCCCAGCCTCAGGAGGATTTAGGGTTCGAGGAGGAGGACGAGGTCAAGAATCAATCCAATGTTATACTTGTGGGGTATTCACGAACTACCAAAGGGAGTGTCCTCATGCGCAGTGTACATATTATGTGACCAGAGAGCATAATGTTGAAAATTTCTCTCAGTTTATTGCAAAGTGGCAGGATGGAAACATTTCTCAATTGCAGAATGCACAGACTCAGAACCAGCCAACATTCAAAGTGTAGATCCAACCGATGATGCAGAATTAGATCCTGCCACAGACTCAGAATCAGTGGATGAAACTATCGCTAAATCAGATACCACCATTGAATCAAGCCCAGAAATTGAACCAAGGGTCAACTATTCCAACAATTCAAGCCGAACCATTAACAAAGGATGTCGACATTGGGGTTGTCCCTTGTGTCGATGCGACAACTAGAGAAGATGGATTGTGTCAGCAAGTTCAGTTCACTAGAAAGAAAAAGGTAGCATTTGATATTGTGATGAAGAAAGACACAGTCTCTGAGGCCAAGCATGCAATTGGGAGAAATACGGGTAATTTACCTATTATCAAAATGTCATCTACTTTTGATCCATCTGTAGAGGCAGGGCCATTGTGGCAGCATGACACCTTGTAGCAGTTCTTTGAGAGTTGTCTATCGCTAGAAAGGGATCCCGAAGCCCTTGTCGAGATTGAGAAGTTGTTGTACCATCAGGAGAAGACATTGAAGGATTCCGCAGTGAACTCCTTACAAAAGAGGAAGATAGGAAAGGAGATGAGGATGAACATCCATATCGGATATTACAAGGTTGACTCAGTAATTCAGGATCTCGGATCAGATGTAAACATTTTGACCAAGCAAAATTGGTAGCTGATTGGGAAGCCAACATTGGGATGGTCACCGATGCAACTGTGACTAGAAAATCAGGCAAAAGTTCAGCCCATTTGTCGCGTCTCAAACTTGGTTGTCAATGTTCAAGGTATGAAAATGTATGTTTATTTTGATGTGATAGAAGTGGTTGAAGATGGAGGTTCCTATCCCGCAATGCTATGGATTTGGTGGGCTAATGATAGCATGGTGGTTATCAATTTCAAAAAATGGGTTATGACATTTGAGAACCAAGATGTTAAGGTCATTGGTCCCATGGACCCTCAGGAAGGACGTCGGTATATTGAACCTGTGAGGGATAAAGCCAGTAGAAGTTGGGATCATGCCTATAATATCTCTGAAGACTATATCCACTTTACTGTCAATGGTGAACTTGGATGGAGTAGTGATAGTTTTGTTTCCTCTAATTCTGATGATGCTTTGGAAAATTGGAAAAATAGGCTGCATGAGCTATCATTAAGGAAATGCTTGTTGATCACATAGTCTCTCTGTCATGTAGAATCTGAGACTATCACGTTGCCAAGTAATGAAGGGATTCCAGAGTTATCAAAATTCCTTTGAGAATTTGAAGAGAAAGTGTTTGAACCACAAAGGGTATTGGCCCTAGATGTATCATTGAAGGTTACCCTGGCTTGATGTTGGGCGATGCACAAGCAGACGATCCGTGATTAGGGACAATGTTAGAGATTGATGATGGTGCGCTTAGGTGATTTGAGGTTCTATCATGCTGCTAGTCACTTGACCCCGCTAGTCACTTGATGGAATGTCAGACATTATGGGCATCGCAACCTAATGATGAGTGGGTCCATGCTTTTGTTCATACTCTGGATGAGATGTCGAGATCCTGGTATGTAGCAGCAGAACTATGTAGGACTAGAACCACTTGGGAAGAGTTGTATGTTTGCATTGTGTAGACATTTAGTTTCCGGGATGCCAACCCAAAGGTACATAATGCATTGAAAATCATCCATGATGTAGTGCTCAAGGTCATCCTCTTCACATACCCAGTTGATCCACATGCGCACTGCTCGATGCAATCCATGATGACATGTTAAAATCTATCTAGGGAAGCTGACGATGATGATGAGTTATGGAATGTTAATATTATGAAGTCAGAAGCAAGCTATGATGTTGCATCACCAAATATACCCAGCTGCTGAAGATCACGAAAGTCAACATTAGGTTGGAAGAGAACCCAAATTTGCCAATATTGGGGACTATTGGGATGGGCAAACAATGGCCAAAATCATGGATCTACTGCATGAATTCTGGGATATTTTTTCGATGCGGTTCTCATAAATGTAGGGGATATTAGGGGACCTGGGGGAGATGAAAATATCGTTGAAACTAGATGTAAAACCTGTGCGATAGAGGCTGTATCTATTGAACCAAAGATACAAGGACCATGTGAAGGATGAGATTGACCAGATGCTGGATGCTAGGATCATCGATACTATCAAAGAATCACAATGGATAAGCCCTATGGTGGATCAGTAAAAAAAGACCGATGAAGTATATATTTGCGTTGACCTAAGAAAGTTGAGTGATGCCTATATGCATGATCCATTCCCAACTCCATTTATAGATGAGGTCCTTGAAGGAGTAGTCGGTTAGGAGATGTATTCGTTCACAGATGGATTTTCAGGGTACCACCATATCTAGATTGAAAAGGAGGATAACCATAAGACCACGTTTGTCATTGAATGGGGTTACTTTCAATATAGAGTGATTCCCTTTGGGCTAAAGAATGCACGAACAATATTTTCTCGGGTAGTTGTCCCTGTGTTTAAAGACTTTATTCAGAAGTTCCTACAAGTATATATGGATGATTGGATAGTCTACAGGCTAATTAGGGACCATATCGACAACTTACGATTGATTCAAGAAAGGTGTTAACAACATTAGATTGCATTAAATTCTAAGAAGTGCATTTTCTTTGGGCCGTTTGGAATGCTACTCAAACACATAGTATGTAAGGAAGGTATTTTGGTTGATTCAATGAAGAGTGCGCTAATTCTTAGTTTGTTTCCACCGATGAATGTGAAGATACTTTGGGTGACGCTGGGGCATATGGGGTACTATCACAAGTTCGTCAATGGATACGCTGTGATTACTACCCCTATGGAGAAGATATTAAAGAAGGATGTTGCATTTGAGTGGAGTCAGTAATGTCAAGGAAGTTTTGAGACAATCAATGCCAAGATGGCCTTCGCACCCATACCGGTATTCCTTGATTGGAACAAGTATTTCCATGTGCATGTCGATGCCTCTTTTGTTGTGTTGGGGGTTGTGCTTGTGCAACCAGGTGAGGGTGACCTAGATCACCTGATTGCATATTCCAGTAGGAAGTTGTCATTTGCTGAAAGAAATTACATAATGAATGAACAAGAAGGATTGGTGATGGTTTATGCCTTGCAAAAGTTCAGGCACTATTTGTTAGGCAGTCACTTCAAGATGTTTACCGATCATTTCGCTTTGCAATATTTGGTCAATAATCCTATGTTGGGGGGGGAATATTTGTCAGTGGAAGCTACTTTTTCGGGACTTTAACTTTGAAATAGTTGTGAAGCCAGGATAGTTCAATTCTAGTCCTGATCACCTGTCTCGCATTGAGATTGGAGAAGAACCAACTGATATCGATGATGGATTTCTAGATGCGCAACTATTCCGTGTCGATATCGCAGATGATCATTATGCCCCAATCATTCAGTTCTTGACCACTGGTGTTTCCCCTGAGAACTTTTGAACCAGTTAGAAGAAGCTGTTGGTAGTAAAGGCTTCATATTTCCAGCTGATTGCTGGGTAGTTATACAATCTTAGATGAGATGAAATCTTGCGATGTTGTATCCTACCGCATGAGTAGGGACCCATTCTAGAAGAAGCATTTGCAGGAATCGTGGGAGGTCACTATGGAGGAAGGGCTACTACGTAGAAGGTATTGTGCGCTAGGCTATGGTGGCATATGTTGCATACTGATGAAACAGACTACGCACAGATTTGTGACGTCTACCAGTGCATCAGTAAACCATCGCAGTGAGATGAGATGTCGCTTGTGCTGCAAGTGACTCTACAACCTTTTGATAAATGGGTCGTGGATTTTGTGGTTCCAGTTAATCCACTGGGGAAGAGGGCTAGTGCGCGATACATCATTACCGCAACTGACTATATGACCAGGTGGGTAGAGACCACACTAGTTGTGGATTGTACCCCTTCAACTACAGCGAAATTCATATTTGAGAATATTACGACACGGTTTGGGTGTCTCAGGATATTGATGAGTAACTAGGGTATTCATTTTATCAATTGCACAATGAGAGCTCTAACTAAGTAGTTGTAGGTGCAACATAAGAAAAGCATACCATACCATCTGTAGGCGAATGGGACTGTTGAAGCATTCAACAAAATTTTGGCGACAGTGTTAACAAAGGTATGTAATTCTAATTGTGGTGACTGGGACTTGAAAATTCCAGTAATGCTATGGGCCTATCGCACCACTTGTAAATAACTGACAAGATAGACACTGTTTAAGCAGGTATATGGGAAAGAGGTAGTCATGCCCATGGAATACATTGTTCCTAGTTTTTGCATCGATGTGGTGACCAGAATGGATGATGAAAAAGAATTAGAAGAGTGCTTTGCGTAGTTGATCCAATTGTAAGAGGGCCACTTTATTATAAGCATCCACCAACACATTGCGAAGGATCAACAAAAGGCGTGGCATGATCGTCACATTAAGCATAAACAATTTGTGGAAGGATATTTGGTGATGCTATATGATAACAGGTTCATGAAGCATCAAGGTAAGCTACAGATGCACTGGTTAGGCTGGTATCTTGTTCATTCCATTAATTTTGGAGGTGCGGTTTAGTTACAACAATTATATGGTGCGATACTGCCAACGCTTATCGATGGGAGTCGCTTAAATCCCTATAGGATGGGGTCAGAGCTACGCACCACTTGAGGTGTTGTGAATAAAAAAAAATAGAAATATTTTTTTAGATAGGAGCAAGGTGAGCATAGGGGAAGAGGTCACGCAAGGATAAAAGTTAGTAGTGACGAAAGGGAGACCACCTGTGACAGCCATAGGGTTGGGGGTTGGTAAAATCAGTAATAAATGTAGGTAGTTAAAACAGCTAGCTGGTGACACTTGTTGAAGCGATGTGCACTAATGGATGATCCAACTGTTAGTAAGGTGGGATTGCCGATGGATTTGGTGTCATTACTGCTGGATTTGGTCATGATGGACATAGTGGATTTGGAAATGATGATTTTGAATTGGGAAGTGGCTATAAAAATCATGTGGTACATAGGAGGAAGAAATTTTTTAGAGTAGTTCAGTTGAGTGAGCAAATTGTTGAGTTGAGTGCAATTGAAGAGTCTTGAGTGTGAGTTGTAGAGTAGAGGTACAGATTTGTCCGGTGCATAGTAAGCTTTGGGGAGTGCGGCATGCTGAGCGATCCCGACGCAATTGAGATTTTGAATGAGCAGTGATTCCACATTTGGACCACAACAATTAAGGAAGATTTCATGAGCATGCTGCTAGGCTCTTCCTTGATCCCCAAAGGAAAGCAAAAGGCTTAGAGGCCTAGTTCCACGCCACTGAAGAAGAGGCACACCCGCACTTCATTTAGAAGTCAAGGAGAGGGAACTGCACAGATCGGGTAATCGAACTTGGGAGCTATAGATTCTATGGTGCCCAGGGGTGTCTCTATCAGTGATATCCTGGGATATGTCACTCCAACGCGTCTGAGAGTGAAGCCAAGGAAACCCACAAAGAATCATAAGTATCCACCCAAATCGACACCGCTACCAGAAGGGATGACTTGCTCAGTAGATATCATCCCTGCCTTGATCAAGATGAAGTTTGAAGACCATGATTTTTTGTTTCTCAAATATGTCTAGGAAGAGCCTTATGATCAATTCTGACGAGGCCTAGTGCACCGATTTAGAGGATTCCTCAACCATGGGTGAGTGGGTTGAATAAATCTAGATTGTTGGGGCTCATTAATATGCCTCACTTTAGGCGATTGAATGAATCTCATGCATGCATCAGACGACTCTTTGTTTTCTTTCATGGTGGGACACTCTGATTGAATGAGCCTATTGTTATCACGTTCGACTTAATTGCAAACATTACGGTCTTGCCGAAGGCTGGGGAAGATTTGATGTAGTATCTCCATGGGCAGGATACTGATAAGAAGATTTCCAAGCAGTTGAAGGAGAGATTTGGCTTGCAGCGTGATGGTCGCACCTATCATATCGACAGCATTAATGCATAGGTGGTGCATATCAAGGTGTGCATTTTCCCGAGCAAGATTGTCCAAGGGAGTTGACTGGTCCAGTGCAACTTAGGCATGGTCACATGTGCACAAAAATGTGTAGAGGGCGTGCAAATGAACTGGTCCTTGTTTCTGCTCAACTAGTTGCTCGACGATGCTCATGCTGCTCAAGATGGGCGGCCATTTTCCTACAATTGACTATTAATTGTCATTGATCTTGTCGCATTGATAGAACCAGAATATTATCAGCCGATGGCAGTTGATGCGATGAAGGTGTGACGAGGCGCATGCTATTAGAATTTTGTGGTGGGTTGAGGAGCCCAGTTAATAGACAGACTGTGCGATCCATTTTTGGTTCTATTGGGAAGTGCTACAAGCTGCAGCTGTCAAATTTATCTGCTTATCCCATTACACAGTAGCCAAGTATTAGCATCTCATTCAATTCACTTTCGGGCTTCACTCCATTTATATCCAGGCACGACGTGACCTTTGAAATTAGTGGCTAGATCTGGCCCAAAAAGTCACTAATGAAGAATTGGATTCTCTCATTCAGGAGTGACCAGCTGAATGGTGCAACCCTATGAGCCAGGAGGAACACTCTAAGGAGCCACCAGCTAATGCCCTGAATAATCTTGTCCAAAAGGAGATAAGCTTTCATGACTCTGACAATGAATCGTTGACAGACCTTGATGTAGAAGCAGAGCACATGCGGGAGGAAACTCAAACCAAATGGTTCCTGGAATAGGATGTATGCAATGGTACCTAATCAGGGATGGATGACCAACTAAAGCGGCTCATCAAAGAGGTCACTAACTCCTCTGAGGCTATGACACAAGCAATACGAGAGTCCAACCAAGAAGGGTTTGTTGTGGTAAGAGATAAGTTGAATTCTATTTATGATGTTGTTTCTAGGAAGAAACCCGAGAAAGATGTGATGCAGGAAATCCTATCAATCGGCACCAAGCCGCGGGCTAGGAATGTTCAAGTTTACCCGACTGCGATCGACGTAGGGCGTGAAGAAGTGAACCTGTTACTATAGTCGCTCTAGAGCATTTCCTTTGATCTTAACAAGTTACCTATGCAGGCGCTTGTGGAGCTATAACATGTTTCTGCCCAAGAATTGGAGGATAGGTAGAAGGATCGTAGTGACGGGTATGTGGAGTTGCAGGGTGCAGGAAAGAAGTTGTAGAAATAATATGAGTATCTACATCAGGTCAGGGTGCAGTTGGTAGAAGATAAGGTACGAGAGATTGAGGCATTGAAGGCAATACTTGTTGAGCTGCAGCAGAAGGCTTCCGAGGAAATCACCAAGCTTAAGAAGGCACAAGACAACCTTATCATTGAGAAGGCGCAACTGTGCACAAGTTGTGGCATGGTTGAGCAATATTTTGATGAGGCATGTCAACATATCTCTGATAGCAAGACCAAGCTTACTGCAATCTCTAAGGCCAAGCCACTTGGGGAAATTATTTTCTAGCTCTAGGACACCAATCTTCTGCTCAATTCCCTGGTCCACCCAGAGATGTCGTTGGAGAAGGTTTCCAAATAGAAGGATTCTCTTGATGATATAGAATTCCATTTTGAAATAATGGACCAAGAAGCAAAGACAATCATGGAGGCAACATCACAGTTCTGGAAAAGCATTGTCCAAGACGAACAGCTCAACCAATTGACCAGGCATGCACAAGAAGCTGAAGGATAATTGATGACACTGAAGATGTCGTTGGGAGCACTGTCACTCATGGTGTAGACCATGTGGCCTGAAAAGTTCAAGGACCTACAGCAGAGAGATTCCCATGCCAAAGCACACCAACAAAAGCATCGTGCCTAGTCGGATGAGTTTTAAGAAGTTGGTGGGCAGCTAACTATCCAATCAGTTGCAATGTTGTATGCGAAGCAAGAAAGTTGGCAGATGATCGATGGAAAGGCTGGGGAGGTGCACCCAGTGCAGCAGGATTTGCTCAACTTTAAAAGCACTACTGAAAGAGTCTAGCTCTAGGTTCAAGAGATCTTGCAGTAGTTTGAATATTTCAAGGCGAAGACATCGGCATATACCTTGTCAACCTGATGTGGCTCAAGGACGAGCCACAAGCCTATGTTGGGGGCCTGTTGGAAGAGGTTTTGGGTAATTTAGTTGCACAACGTCGTGTCAGCTGTGCAAGATCACGCGACATTATGCAAGGCTAGATCAGCGCAATGAGTGAAAGGATAACCACTTTTGAATATTTAATGTATTAATTGAGCACGTTTTGTGGACATAGGTCATTAGTGGTTAGAACTTAGTTAGAAGTGGACCTTTGATGTAAAGGCTCAATCCTATATATAGAGTTATCTTTGCAATTGTAAGAGAAGGATGATCAACGTGATCCAAGTCTAAGTCAATATCTGAGAGTGATCAATCTATTGCGATCTATATATCGTCTTAATGAGTCTTTTGTTTTGAACAATCTGCAATCTGTCTGTGTGAGATACTGAATTTTCAGATGTAATCAGTCTCCTGTTGTGGAGAAGAATTATATGTTTTGGATCTATTGCACATAATTAATATGGCATGACAGTTGTTGCCTAAATGTTGGCTTTTGTTTTCCTATCTTCTCTGCTGCAATGTCGATGAGAAGTATCTTGAATCTATTTATGATTTACTAATGTTGCTTGAATAAACTAATGATGCAATCTATCCCAATTCTGTCGCAATTCTAAGGAATGAAGATGAAGCTTATTAAAGTTATTTTATGAATGATACTGTTGCGATAACATGGCTGTGATAAATGAAAACTAGTGGAAAATGAGAGATTAGTGACCAAAAAAATGACCAAAATCCACATATCAATGACCACTTTTGGTTTGGCGATCGTTGGTGGATAATTTACGCTCTTTTATTATGCAACCAAAATTGGTCACTTTTATTTTGGTCATTTATAGCATGTCAGTTGGTCATTAATTTGGTCATATATTTGGTCATTAATTTGGTCATATATTTGAATCAATGACCAAATATATGACTACATTTATGACCAAATTAATGACCCTTGACAAACTAGAATATGACAAAATTTGGTCGCATGTTAAAAGACTGTAAATTAGCCACCAAAACTGCTTTTTGGTCATTGATATGCAAATTTTGGTCATTTTTTTGGTAATTTATATCTGATTGTTTGATCAAGTATCTTTCAATTTTTGGTCATTTTATATGCGAATTTTGGTCATTAATCTCATTTATTGGTCACTAATTTAGTCATTTTTAGTCGTTTTATGTGTGGTTATTATATTTTAGTAATTTTAATGATGTCCATTATTATTCAACATAAATTTTTAATATGATATTATGTTTAAATTAAAAAAAATAATCATATATTATTTATCATCATCTAATACACATGTGATTTATGCAATGTCACATTAATTAGTTAATTACTACACTTAAAAAAAATATAATGCACAACCATATAACTTTTAAACTGCACAAATTATATTATATATATGAAATGTCAAGTTTAATAATAAATATGATCTTTCTCAAAAACTATCTCCATATTTTACATGAAAATCATCTAGTACATTGATGACTTTTCAAAATATTACAATGGTCAAACCATCCCACTTGTACTTGGCTTCTAGGACATACTTAGATCCCGCAACATCTTGAATTAACCCATACTTAGCAGCTTGAAAACCTCTACAGCAGGCTCTTCATACCCAATGGCAAAGCCTCAACAACATGCTCTTCATACTCAACGACCCACTTAGTTAAGTTCACTCCTACAAAATCCAATAAAAAAATCATTAGAAAAGCAATGAACTGTAAATTAGAAGAACAACAAACTGTAAACTAAAAGAACAATGAAGAAAATTATATATAATGTTCAATAGATAACAACAATAACCAAGTTCATGTGCAAAATAGGAAAATCTAATCTAACAAATTCAAATTAAGAATTCAAAACACATTAATGTATTATCTTTCATGTAGTTATATTAATAATTCGAAATAATCAAGATTCAAAACGCATTAACGTATTATCTTTCATGCAGTTATTTGGTGTACCAGAAATAAAAAACCATTGTGCAATGATATAGACAACAATCCCCAAGAAACCCTAAAACTAGTTGACATACCACATAAATCTCATTTTCTTGGCATCATAAGCTTTGATGGAGAGCCACATGAAGCTGTGGAACCCAAAATTGATAGGAATATTGTTGAGTCTGCTTGGTGACCCCTACAAAATTGGACACAAAGGGAAACACCGCCCCTACAAACATATTGAACATCACGAAGAATAGATGAAATCCTTGTCTGACCTTCCTCGAACATGGCCTCAATTTCCTTCTCGTGTAACTCATCTCCAAGGAATCATAGACATGCATAGAGTATATTTGAAAGTTACTCACTGAGTTCAATGCAACCAAGAGATAAGTCAATCCCAGAGCTGTAGTAGGGATTTCCTTTTGATGAAGAGAGTATATTGTTTTCAAGAGTCTCTTAGGGAGAATCTACCATGAAAATTGAATTGAAATCCATGAATATGAATATATGAAAAATGATTAACCAATCAAGTTGCAGCCATGAATCCTCTTGACTTGTTCCCATAAACCCAATATCCTCTGATTACAGGGGGGAAATAGCATAATGCCACTATGACATTTGAAGTTATCACCCCTCTCCACATGGAAACATGCGCAGGTCATTGAATAGTTGATGGCATAGTCGCCTGCAATGAAAAATGAAAAAAAAAAACATTGAAGGTTTGGTTTTCTATTAGAACAAAAGAAGTAAAGTGGTTGTTGAATGCTGATAATGTTAATAGGCACAATCAACCACTTAGTTTAGTGAAGATAGCTAGCTATTACATTGAGAAAAAAACATATAATTTTATATCCATTATTCAAACAAGATTGTTAGAGTTAATATAAGCACAAAAAAAATACTATTTAATAAACAAAAAAACTAAAACTAAAAGTGATACGAAAAAACAAAATAAATTGTTACCATTTTCTTTAACCACCCTTTAATTGAAGTTGATTTAAATATTAAAATCAATATGCATTTAATCATAACAAGATAGGAAAACCCTTAAAATGAATCTGTGTTGTATACTTGTTACACTTAACAATGTATTAATCTTGTTGATCAGCTCAAGTAAGTCCAAAATCGAAGATAATATCTAAATTCCTATAGACGTGACTATATCCCTATTGTGTTAGAATTTTGGACCTTAATGTTTTGAGTAGATACTCCACTCACGGTTAAGATAAAATAAGAAACTTGAGAAGGTTCGATGAAATAAAAACATCTCAATCGATTGAACACACAGTAGGGAATCTAGAGTACAGTGCAACAGGCTACTACCATTACATCGCCCGAGAATGACACCCATAACATGAAGTTGAGGTTGGGAATAATTGATAGAATAGCTGACAGGACTGCAAAGACAACGAACCATTCCATTATTGTAAGAACATATTGGGAATTGAATTTCAAGGTGGTGTTATAGAACAGCTTCAGGGCTCCTCCACCTATGTTGATGAGGCTTGTTTCTTTTCTAGGTGACAGATTTATCACAAGAAACAATGCCAGCTAGATACCCAGTCTTTCCTTTGTGAAAAAACTCTTCCATCTTAGAACGACTATGCAAACTCTATAAATGCATACATGTGCATTCACACACAATTTTGGCAATGAAGGATTAACTAAAACATGGTATGATATGCACTTCCAAACAACTAAATTGTAAAAATAGAAATAGAATATGAAACAAGATTTTGCTTTTACTTTGATTGAGTGAGTCTCATCCTTAATAATATATTTTTTCTTTGTGTTGAAGTTTATGGATTGATACTGTGTTGGAGTTTTGTAAACACTGAGGGTTTACACTTCATTTTAATCCTTTGATGATGGATGGAGTATCCACTCTAAAAGTTGAATGTTTCAAACCTTCAACACAGTAGAAGTCCATAATCTTCAACACTCTCAATTCATAAACAACACAATGATTAACCACTATAAAACCTCCACATTATAAATATATTCTCTTAAAATAAAGTCCAATACTACATATTAAAAATAAAAAGCCTTTTTGAATTTTAAATATGATTAAACACCAAGAAGAATAGATGAAATCCCAATATGTCCTTCCTGGGGCATGGCCTCATTTTGCTGCTCATGTAACTTGCCTCCAAGGAATCGTAGACATGCATAGAGTATATTTGAAAGATACTCACCAATTTCGATGCAACCAAGAGATAAGTCAATCCCGGAGCTGTAATAGGGATTTCCTTTCGATGAAGAGAGTATATTGTGTTCAAGAGTCTCCTAGTGAGCATCTGCCATGAAAATTGAATTGAAATCCATGAATATGAATATATGAAAAATGATTAACCAATCAAGTTTCAATCATGAATCCTCCTGGCCTTGTTTCCATAAGCCCAATATCCTCCAATTGCAAGGGGAAAATAACATAACGCCACCATGACATTTGTAGTTATCGCCCCTCTCCACATGGGAACATGCCTAGGCCATTGAATAGTTGATGGCATCAAGGCTTGCAATGAAAAATGAAAAAAAATGAAAAGTGAAAGAAAAACATTGAAGGTTTGGCTTTCTATTATTAGAACAAAAGAATTAAAGTGGTTGATGATTGCTGATAATGTTGATAGGCACAATAAACCACTTAGTTTTGTGAAGATAGTTAGCCGTTACACAAACAAAAACATATAATTTTATATCACAAAATCTAAGATAGTATCTAAATTGCTATAGACATGATTATAGTGTTAATGTGTTAGAATTTTGGAACTTAAAAATTCCTATAGGCATGATTATATTGTTACTATGTTAGAATTTTGGAACTTAATGTTTTAAGTATATACTTCTAAGATAATCCACTCATGGTTAAGATAAAGAAGAAGCTTGAGAAGGTTCGATGAAATAAAAACATCTCAATTGATTGAACACAGTAGGGAGTAGTTAAACATTATTTACCTGAACCTCCAGAATCATGTTATGAAGTCTAAATGCAAAAGGACACAATGTGCACTACGTTTAAAACTAAGAAATTTGTGTCCAAAGATATGGTTGGTTCTGCTACATGATATGAGAGCCCTTGTGGTATTGGTACGCTAATGGAGAGATTCCACAATAGAGTGCAATAGGCTATTGCCATTATATTTCCCTAGAATGAAACCCATGCCATGGAGTTGAGGTTTGGAATAATTGATAAAATAGTTGACAGGACCACAAAGACAATGAACCATTCCACCGTTTTAATAACATCTGGGGCATTGGATTCCAAGGATTTTTTATAGAATAGCTTCAGGGATCGTTCACCTATGCTAATGAGGCTTGTGGCTATTCTAGCTGATAGATTTATCACAAGAAACAAAGCCATCCAGATGCCCAGTCTTTCCTCTATGAAAAAAATCTTCCATCCTAGAACGATTATGCAAACTCTATAAATGCACACATGTTCATTCACACACAATTTTGGCAATGAAGGATTAACTAAAACATGGTATGATATGCACTTCCAAATTGTAAAAATAGAAATAGACTCTAAAACAACCAAATTGTAAAAATAGAAATAGAATCTGAAACAAGCTTTTTCTTTTTCTTTGCTTGAGTGAGTCTCATCCTTAATAATATATATTTTCTTTGTGTTGAAGTTTATGGATTTATATTGTGTTGGAGTTTTGTTAAGTTTTTTGTAAACACTTAATGTTTACACTTCATTTTAATCCTTTGATGATGGATAGAGCATCCACTCTAAAAGTTTAATGTTTCAAACCTTCAACACAGTAGAAGTCCATAAGCTTCAACATTGTCAATTCATAAACAACACAATGATTAACCACTATAAAACCTCCACACTATAAATATATTCTCTTAAAATAAAGTCCAATACTACATATTAAAAATAAAAAGTCTTTTTGAATTTTAAATATGATTGAACATCACCAAGAACAGACGAAATCCCAGTCTGACCTTCCTGGGGCATGGCCTCATTTTCCTGCTCATGTATCTCGCCTCCAAGGAATCGTAGATAGACATAGAGTATATTTGAAAGCTACTCAACGAGTTCAATGCAACCAAGAGATAAGTCAATCCTAGAGCTATACTAGCGATTTCCTTTCGATGAAGAGAGTATATTGTGTTCAAGAGTCCCCTAGCGAGCAATTGCCATGAAAATTGAATTGAAATCCATAAATATGAATATGTGAAAAATGATTATATGAAAAATTATTAACCAATCAAGTTGCAATCATGAATCCTCCCAACCTTGTTTCCATAAGCCCAATATCCTCCGATTGCAAGGGGAAAATAGCATAATGCCACCATGACATTTGTAGTTATCACCCCTCTCCACATGGGAACATGCGCAGGCTGTTGAACAATTGATGGCATCGTAGCCTGCAATGAAAAATGAAACAAAAAACATTGAAGGTTTGGCTTTCTATTATTAGAACAAAAGAATTAAAGTGGTTATTAAATGCTGATAATGTTGATATGCACAATAAACCACTTTGTTTTGTGAAGATAGCTAGCTATTACACAAAAAAAACATATAATTTTATATCCATTATTCAGACGATGTTGTTAGAGTTAATATAAGTAGAAAACAAATACTATTTAATAAACAAAAAAAAACTAAAACTAAAACTGATATGAAAAAACAAAATAAATTGTTACAATTTTCTTTAACCACCCTTTAATTGAAGCTGATTTAAATCTCAATCAAGATGCATTTAATCATTAAAAGATAGGATGGCCCTGAAATGAATCTATGTTGTACACTTGTTACACTTAACAATACACTTGTTGCACTTAACAATGGATTAATCTTGTTGATCGGCTTAAGTAAGTTCAAAATATAAGATAATATCTAAATTCCTATAGACATGATTATATTGTTACTGTGTTAGAATTTTGGAACTTAACATTTTAAGTATATACTTAGATATTCCACTCATGGTTAAGATGCAAGAAGAAGCTGGACAAGGTTCGATAAAATAAAAACATCTCATTCGATTGAACATAGTAGGGAGTAGTTAAACATTATTTACCTAAATCTCTTGAATCGTGTTATGACCTCTAAATGCAAAAGGCCACAATCCCCACTGCGTTTAAAATGGAGAAAGTTGTGTCCAAAGATATGGTTTGTTCTGCTACATGGGATGAGAGCCCTTTTGGTTTCAATAAAGTAATGGAGAGAGTACACTGTAGAGTGCAATAGGCTACTGCCATTACACTGCCTGAGAATGAACCCATGCCATGGAGTTGAGGTTGGGAATAATTGATAGAATAGCTAACAAGAACGCAAAGACAATGAACCATTCCACCGTTGTAAGAACATCTGGGGCATTGCATTCCAAGTAGGTGTTATAGAATAGCTTCAGGGATCCTCCGCCTATGCTAATGAGGCTTGTGGTTGTTCTAGATAATAGATTTATTGCAGGAAACAACACCAGCTAGATGCCCAGTCTTTCCCCTATGAAAAAAAACTTCCATCTTAGAATGGTTATGCAAAATATATAAATGCATACATGTTCATTCGCACACAATTTTTTCAATGAAGGATTAACTAAAACATGGTATGATATGCACTTCGAAATTGTAAAAATAGAAATAGACTCGGAAACAACCAAATTGTAAAACTAGAAATAGAATCTGAAATAAGATTTTTCTTTTGCTTTGCTTGAGTGAGTCTCCTCCTTAATAATATATATTTTATTTGTGTTGAAGTTTATGGATTTATATTGTAGTTTTGTAAACACTCAACGTTTACACTTCATTTTAATCCTTTGATGATGGATGGAGTATCCACTCTAAAAGTTGAATGTTTCAAACCTTCAACACAGTAGAAGTCCATAAGCCTTAACACGGTGTCAATTCATAAACAATATTCTCTTAAAATAAAGTCCAAGACTACATATTAAAAATAAGAAGTCTTTTTAAATTTTAAATTAGAGATATGCATCTTCTAACTTTACAACCTCAGAATACACATCGCCTCATATTTTCATTAGATTGTTTCATTGTATTCAATGCACTATAAAAATTCAAAATAAAGACTAATGAATTACTCCCTGCCAAACAAGATTCAATATAAAGATAGTTAATGAATTACTCCTTGCCAAACCACATCAATTCCCTATAACTACACCTCTCTTCTATGGATGCACATGGGATTTATATCTATCCATGTGACATAAAAGTTGAAATACACTTACATGTTGTGAAACTCAGAACTGTAGATTCAATATTTGGAATTTCAATATTATATAGTGTAGTTTGTGTCAACTTGTGAATCACAAGGTATACATATTAGAATTTAACAGTTAAGATATACATCCTCTTCAGAACCTTCAAGTGAGTTAGGCTGATCATATCCAATGTTGTTTAAAGAAGCACTTTGAGAACAAATAATTGATAAATCACTTTCAACCCAACCACACCCACACCTACACCTTGTAAAATGCACCTTAGTATAATATTATATAATCTATTCAATTTACCTAATACACCATTTTAAAATTCAATTGGATCATTGCAACCACCTACCATTCATGATTGATGTAACTAGAAATTAATTAAGTAATCACACCACTACACTACCCCCCCTTAATTCTGAATGAACCTAGCTTCACTCAATTGGTGCAATCAAGAATGCATGAAATCAAAGCCCGGGACAACATTAATGGGCATACTGAAGGCCACTTGAGAAATGTCGATGTATCTATCGTAACACTTTCAAGACACCGATTGATGAAGTCCTATTAACATCCAAAATGTATATAATTTCCAAACATTTTCTATGCTCAAAGTTACAATTCCCCAACCTCTCCATCAACAACATTTAACAACAAATTGATAAGGAGTAAATATTGTTATAACCAAATAACATTAGAATAAATAAGAGAGAAAAGTGTAAAAGTATAAATACCATTACCATCCAAGGTATGTAAAATCCACTCGTAGGAGAAAGGCCTGAAAGCCAATGTCGGCATTCAGATTGTTAAAGGCAGAATAGTAGGTGTTTCCCTTTCTAGATTCAGTGAGAGGAATCCATGTGTCTTGTGGATTGAGCTTAGTAATATGTACCATGTCTTCTAGATAAGTTCTTGGTTGATTCATATCTCCCCTCACAGGACTCCCCAAGGGAGTAGGACGTAGAGGAGAGTTGGAGTCGATGGGAGTACCCATTGAAGGAGAAACATTGGATATATTTGATGAAGAGTTTTTGAGATTGGCATTGAGAATGGGATATTTCTCAAACAAGAGATGGCCATAAGGAAGAGGATATTGGTGGAGTAAAATCTTCAAGCTCTGTCTCATCCATTTGAGAAAACTGTGTTATCAAAATTATTTTTGGACTCATCCATAATGTTTGGAGATTTGTATATAATTCAAGAAGAATAAACAGTTGCCAAAAATCTCCTCCAACCACTCACCACCAAGCTTGAAAAAGATTGTCATGAATGGCACCTTGTTGGCATGGTTGGTGAACTTTCATTTGAAAAGAAATTGTACAAAAAGAAGTATTATGTTCACTTAGGGAAACTGACGGGGACTTCACATAGTGAACCTCTCACATAGCACATGCAATCATGGGATATTAAATAATACCCTTAATTTTAAGAGATATTCACCCAAACTCTTTTTGTTGAGACCCCCTTCCAATACTTAAAACCTCCTGCCCACCCCTTTTTATACCTCAATCCTTATAAACCACCCTACCCACCCCCACCTTAAATCCCTCAACCCCCCAATACCTACAATATATTGGTTCAATTTTTGATAATTTTAAAACCCACAATATGAACTAACATGATAGGATGTTGGTCAACAAGTGGAGCCCCCATGGGGAAACCATTGGTAGGTTTTCCATCCACTTACAATTGAGAATCTGTAAAAAAAAAGAAACCTATCTAACTTCAACTTCATTCCATTTTTATCAAGTCAAGGACTCACTTTCTTAGTTTTCATTGAAAGGTATAACTCTCTTAATGGTTGTACCAAAAAGGAAGACATCCCAATGGGAAATATTGATTAGTCTATCAAAGGGGTTAACATCAAGTTTTGCCCCAAGTGATGCTCTAAAGTCTAGGATTTCTACAAAAACGCACTCAAGAAGGAGAACAACGAAAGAGTTTCTAGAGAATTTCAAAAGTGTGATTGGGAACTATTTTATGGAAAACAACAAAAATGTAGGAGAAACAACTCTAGTAACTTTGATGTGCCAATGAAACCACTACGGGAAAACAACTCCCAATTATACATTTGGGTTAAAATACAAAGGAAGAATAAAAGAAACCAACATAGCACGACCCCCTTCAATCTATTTCATGCCCAGGAGTGAGCTTGCAGCCATGTTTTTCACAGATATTTGGTGATATCTCTATGGTTGTTCCAACTTATGCTGAGTATGTCTGTTAGACATAGGTGCAATGTCACTGAGTTAATGATTGTTTCATGCCCAATATAAGCACATTATCTTAGTGATCTAGAACATGGATTACAACAAGGGTCATTTGCAAGTTCTAGGTTTCCTACCAGACAAAATCCCTAGATAAATCCATGGTAAGGCCCTTCCTACAACAAATATGTAGGACATTGTAACTCTCAGAATTAAATCCAACTTCCATCTCTCTCTTAGACATTAAGACATAGTTGGATTCCTCTCAGATATTGGCGAGATTGTATTTGTGTTTTCACAGAAGATATAGTGTTGAAATTTTGGGTAAAGCCCTTCCTACAACAAAGATATGAGACATATTGGAACTGTCAGAATTAGTTCTATCTCTCTCTTAGATATTTAGAATATTAGTGGTTGCCAAGTGAGACACTAGTGAGGTTGCATTTCTGTTTCCACAACAGGTGCAGATTTTTTTCATTGTCGGATTAATTTTAAAGCTGATTTATAGATTGCCAAGATTGAAGCAACTGACTATCAAGGTATTCAAGTAATCAGATTCAAAGTATAATATTTCTTGTGGACCTGTTTGACTTTCAAATTTCTTTTTAGTAAAGGCCTCTTGATACTTTATATAGACTCAATTAGAAGGGGTAGGGTCCTTGAAAATTTAACCATCTGTATAGTAGAAATGAAGACTGAATTGAAGGGGTAGGGACCATCTATATAGTAGAAAGGAAGACTGAATTGAAGAAGTTATTTGGAGAAGTTCATCTGAAATGCAACAAATTATTAAGAGAAGGGCTGAAAAAATAATGCTTGCTTAAGTGAGAACCAAGATGTGCTCGATTCTATAATTGTTTTGGAAATTAATGCAAATACTCTTCATTAAAAATGACAGCAATTTATTTCCACCACGAATGAAAAAATAATCCTTGATAAAATTTGTCCATTCATTTCAAAGGAAATGTATCACATTAAACACAAAATGAGTGTTGAAGAAAGATTGGGAATAAAAAACAACTGAAATTTTTTTAATATCTGAATAAATTTCTTGTGGGTATATTTTGGTGCAACTTAGTTTTCATCATCTACTCAATACTCAAGAGAAGGTGCACACAATAGAGACGATACTCATATTTTGATTTGGATGGTAAATAAATTTGGAAGTTTTGGAGCCATGCAACACATTAAACACAAAATGAGTGTTGATAAAAGATTGGGAATAAAAAACCACTAAAAAATTATATCTAAATAAATTTACCATGGACATATTTGGTGCAACATAGTTTTCATCCACTAAATATTCAAGAGAAGGTGCACATAATAGAGACGATACTCATAATTGGATTTGGAAATTGTAGCTAAATTTGGAATTTTCAGAGCCACCTCGATGCAAGACAACGATATATTGTTCTGTTAAGAAATTAACAATATATCTTGCAGACATAGATCAACAGAATCGTGGAATAGTGGTTTTGCAGTCCTATCTTCTTGTTCACAGGTGAAAAAGGTAAAATAATAGAAAAGATACCCAGGGAAGGTTTGACAGAAAAATGTTTGATGCAAAAAATAACAGGTGTATTACTTTGCACAATAGGCCTAGCAGACATATAACACTATCAATGGAATCACATAATAGGTGCACTACTTTGCCACAGTAGAACTAGCAGACATATAACACATCATCAATGGAATCACTGTCACAAAATAATAGTTTTGCAGTGAAATATTCATGTTTATTTAAGGACAGAAGATACTTTGAAAGGGGAATAATATCAGTGCATCAATGTAAATGTTGAAAACATACTTACCACAATAAGTATTGTAATTGACACTTCATATATATGCATCACAAATATGTATTCGACATATTAGTCAAAATTAGCACAGAAAGTTTATGTATTGTATTTAGAAACTGCTAGTAATTTTTTCATCCATGAACTAAAATGCAAGTAACCTTATAGTGTAATTCTTCACTCACTGAAAAATTGCACGACTTGTCAAGACTGCACTGATAATAACACGAAGACCTGGCTCTGTCAAAACTATGTTAGAAGCACCTCTTGTTGCATGATCAATCGCAATTCCTATGTCTTCCTTCTTTAGTGTAGGTGCATCATTAGCACCATCACCGGTAATTCCACATATGTGCTTTCTAACTTTCAACCACTTAACAATCTCGTACTTATGCTCTGTAGTCAAAATAAGGAATACCATGTAATTAAACACTACTTAAAGAAATGAATATACGAAACATTTAATATAAACTTTCCCACCTGCAAAAAAAAGTTATAATATAAACCGTGATGTATAACAAAGAAATAAGAGAGTGGGAATAAAAAACGCAAAAACGTAGAAGTAAAAGATAATTTTTTCTCACCAGGGAAAACACCAGCAAAACCATCATCCTTCTCTACCAGCTCAACAACTAGCAAAGCAGTAATTGATTCATCCTTATCCTGACCTAGTAAAGTGGATGATGGATACATGTTTGTACCCATGTCCAGCGGATGACTTGTTGCTTTGGAAATATCCAATTGATCTCCTAGTAAACATTTGTAAATAAATAATTAAAATGTTGGCTTGCTGAATTACAAAAACTGTAGTGAATTTGATGACACATTACTCTCTTCACAAAGAGGCTCAAGAACAAAGAAATAGGTGACATCGTAACTTGACCATACCAATGATTATTTTGACATTTACACCAATATTAAGAGCCCATCCAATTGTTTCAGCACTGTCATGGTGTGGAGGATCAAAAAGAGGCATCAGTCCAATAAAATTCCAGGGCCCTCCTGGACTCTCCTCCCTTCCCTCTAGAACTTTTTGCAAACATTTTGAGAAATCTATAAAGATATACCTATCAGCAGGAAGAACTTACTAGGATGAATCAGCCCGTGGGTATACCAAAAGAAGCCAAATGATTAACCTGATATGCAACTGCAAGAGATTAGAGTCCTCATTCAACAAACTTGTCAATGATTGTATGAATTTGACACTCAATTTATGACTTATTATGCGCAAGGTTGAGAATATAGCAAAAGATAGTTGACCATTTTAGTTTATAGAAATGAAAAATAAGTTTCTTAGCACTTTCTAAACAACACATCCCATTAGCAAGTCTAATGAATAAGGTAAAACATTCAGAGAACAATACCTACTCTGGAGCACCTTTACTAAATCGATGCATTTTCCTTTCATTGTCAATATAAGTGAGAGTTGTCCTCTTCTTAGTTAGATTAAAAAGAAGAAAATGAACCTCTTAAATTCCTATCCATGCCTTTACATCCATGGATATTAATATCGAGAACAAGAGATTCAAATCAGTAAAACAAATATAAGCTTGCTTATTAACTAAAGCTTAATAAGATGACATGACAAAAATCTACTCGCCTCCTTAGGATCAGTAAGCATCCCAACAATTGTTGCATCAATAGAATCCTGATTCTGTATTTGGGATGCTCTTGTAGCCATCGGAACAGCTGTATCCTTGTCATATCCTTTGGTAAAAACATGTTCATGACAACAAAATATGTAATTGGTACTTGTTTTAAGGCAATTGATAGCACTATAGAAAGCATCAGAAAATTGGCACTGTGGCAAGCACCGAAAAATCAGCAAGTGTGCATCTAACCTCAATAAGGTTCTTATCCAAAGTAAGCTTATTTAGTGTTAATGTTCTAGTTTTTTCACAGCAAAGCACATCCATTCCAGCCATTTCTTCAATAGCTATCCTCCATTCTATGATAGCACCCTGTACCAGCAAATACCAGAAAGAGAAGTACCATCAGGGTGAATTATATTTAAGAACTCGTACTTCTTATGAATTCCTGCCAAACAAAAGTCTACATATAATCTCCCAAGTGCGATAATTTATACTAACCTATTGAGCTAGATGGTGGGATCCAATGGCCATTATCACACAAAGGACAATAGGTATTGTTATTGGAATCCCACAAATGAACTAGAAGGTTATCGATTCCAGGGCTATAGTGATAGTATTGAATTGGATACATAGCAATGCTATCAATTATCATATCAACTGCAATAGAGCAAATGCAAAAATTCCCAATTGCCATAAAAACCTGCAAGCAACCTCCAATAAAATATTTAAATAAATATTTTAACACAAGGACGCTAGCTTGAACAATTTTGGGACTAGTTCATCTCATATTACCATGGATCCTAAACTAGCCAATTTGTTACAACTGCAGTATTGCCAAAAACATGTATTTGTCAAATCAAAGAACAAACATAAATACAATTAATCAAAAATCTAGAATAAATACCAACCTCTTGGAAGTGGCCAACTTGGTATGTACTATCCACAAGATGCGTTGCTTTACCAAAAAAATGTATGGACCCTAGTAGCAATGAAAACACATTCAATTTTGCCCTGTTTGCAGGTAGAACCTGAATAAACCCCATCATCAGGGTGCTTTGTTACTGGCAAGGACTTACCAATGAGAGCAGACTACACAAATTAAAACACATTTCCACAAAATATGGCTCATGAATAATACCAAACATCTCAAAGTTCATCCCAGAAATCATATAAAATCATAACAAACATTTCGATACTTGTTATCAAAAAAAGAAGTAAAGAAAAGGGGTTTTCCTAAGATCTGGTCAATCTTTAAAGGGTTTCCTTCAAGAAGATGTGCATCTGCTGGAAAAATGTCTCCAAGTTTGATGCTAATTATGTCACTAGTAACAAGCACCGCTGTATTTTATTCACTCCATTGTCCATCTCTGAGAATCTATCAAGTTCAAAGACTAGTACATGACTTAAGGAAATTAAAAGTGCACCAGTAAGCATACGCAATCTTAAGAGGATTCTGAGCATCCAACTGCATGCTTGATTGCAAAACCAAGGATAGAAAACAGGAATATCAGGCCTACGACTTACATAAAGGATAGTGAACAGACCTTGCTCTTTGGAGCCAACCAGGCCATCAGTGCTACAACGACATTTCCAGCATTGTTTTCTTCTATGAAACTTATGGTGGATTTTATAACAATCAATGTTAAGTACCAAAAAAATATTTCAAATCAAAAGACTTTCCCTACAAAAATACAATATACAATATTATGATTAAAACATCAACCAAAAAGATGGGAAATGGTGAGCCCTGATTATTACTGGCTACAAAAACTCATAAGAGAGCAATATTCATATTGTGATATAGTAGAACAAGAAGCCAAGTTTTTTTCTGATAACATACACAGGAACCATGGGGATGAACTAACACTGTAAATATAGTATATACAATAGAGGGGAAGGACATAAAAAAGGAGGTACCAAAAGCCACAGTGAATATTTACAATCAAACGACCACAAGAAAAACACATTAAATTAGCAAAATATTTTTGTAAGGATGAAAAAACAAAAGAATAACCATGACCAATTTACCAAAGATACAATTAAAGGGAAAAATGGCCAAACTTTCAAAATATGTGTTTAGTTCATGAATTAATCATTGGGGTATATCTTCTCCAAGCATGTTGAAGACAGGAAGATGGACATTAAACTGAATGCACACATTTTAGGTCTGACTAGGTAAAGTCTTAATAGAGGAGAAAACCAATAATAGGACATACAAATGTAACTACATGATATTAATGGTGTAAATAGCCAAAATATTTCAATGAAAGAGAAAAAAAACTTGTGGGTTAAAGTAAACACATGACATTAAAAGTGTATGGATAGCTTTTTAGCCAACAAGAAAGACAGATCACTAGTGGTGACTAAAATTGCAAAGATATGAAGAACACGACCAAGAAAAACGCTAAATGGAGCAACTCTGACTACAAAATATAGAGATGTAATTAAAAAATGTTAGCAATGAAGCTTGACACTACTCTATAGTAGAATAACTAGAGAAATTAGAGGTTTCTGATGCTTACTCCTCCATTTTCCAATGCAATGGCCATCACAACTGCGGCTTCCATGACCCATGATAAGGGGTTCCACATAAAACCCAAGAACTTGAGGAGTTTGCTTTCCTTTTCACCCAAAAGATATCATGGGGTTAAATTTAATCAATTCTTGAAAAAACCCAAGTATTCAGCATAAACCCCAAATGCATGAACCTATTCTAAAAGCTATGATAAAGGATCCCTCATTAAAGCTTCTGAAGCCTAAGTAATTTACTTTCGTGTAGACTAAATATTTTATGTTGCAATAAACATCCAACTAACCTAAGCAAACATATTTACTATAAATAAGTAAATACGCTATGGAAACTACTTTGTGGTGGTACAAAATATCAAACAGAGAAAGAAAATTACTTCACTATAGAACCAATGAATCTGCTTTACTCTGCATATCTTAAGAATAAAACGGCCTTAGAAAATCAATTCTCTGTAGATCTCTACTCCAGAACTGAATTCAAAATTAAAAACAAATTATCGTAGCTATTCTTACCTTTTTCTTTTCTAGCTTGTTGTATCTAAATATGGTGAGCCTCTCCTGCACAGCTTGGCTACTCAAACCCTCCCTACTGCATCTAAGATTCTCAAAAACCTCCTCAATGGGAATACTTTCCCGCATTGACAAACCTCACAAAATCAGACTCAACCAAAAACACCAAACCAAAACCATAAAAGGTTTGCAAGTCCTGCTTACCAAATCCACTGCTTCTTTGTTAATGGCTTCCAGAGTAGTTTCTTTGTCATCCATTTCCACAAATCGGATTCACTATATGACATGGCCCCCACAAAGCACGCACATGTAATGAAGCAACCAATGCATCATATAGAGCATTACAAGCCTAGATATGCCAATAACCAGTCACTTGAACTGTGGGGATTCAAACTGGGGACATGATAAACCGAATTGGGATTAAAATACCAGTGGGAAGAGGAAAATTCAGTTGACAGATAGAAAGAGGGTGAGAGGTGTAATCCTTATAACATATAATAATCTTCCAATCTTCCAGGTGTCCAAATCCACTATTTTTCTTTTAATCTCTCCATGCCCCTTTTTAACCATGGCCTTATTAATACAACAAAACCTGGCTATTATGTGAAACACAAATATGTTCATTTATATATACCTAAAAAGTATCCAAATATTTTTTTATTGATCTTGCAAGAAAAGGGAAAGGGAATCTAGAGTGACAACGAAGCAAAAACTGGGTAACTATAGAAGTAGGTGTATAAGGAAGATTCCTCGTCTTCCAACCATACCTTACCAAATGCCAACCTCCTTTTGTTGTTAAAGGAATATGCTAATAATACAAGAGAATCGACCACATCGGGGAAAACTTTATAAAACCCCATATAGGGTTATAGATATGTTCCCAATCCCTCTTATAATTTTGATCCATTTCTAAAGTTTCTCTAATCCATAGACATCTTAGGGAATGATTCATGTACTATTTTTTATACATTAACAAGGCTACAATAAAAAAGTCAATTTCATCATGTTGTCTTTACTCAGGTGATTATCTAGTCACTTGGAATATCTCCCAATATGGGGTTTTTTTAGATTTCTCACCCTAAATAGAATATCCCTTGTTACTATCTTTTTTCTTTGGATTCATTTCTATATGTTTATTTGCAAGAATTTAAGATCAAGTCATTGAAGAGAATGGACAGGGATTTTCAATTCTTTTGTTTTCATTCAAGAACATTGAAAAACAATGGGTGAATGTGCATTGTGCATCTAGATACATAGTAACATGCCCTATGAATGTTTTACTTTATATTTTCTTTGAACTTGGATATTTTTCTTTATTGGTGGCATTTCCTACGATCACGTCCACCTTGGACACCATCCAAAGATGGATTCGATTCTTTGTGGTTTTGAACTCCATTCATTCTAGAAGGTGAGTTTCCATGTTGTACAATGGGGTCTCATAAACAAAACCACAATCCACACATAGTCCAATCAATGCAATTGGGCTTTGATCCAAACAATATTTGAATATGAATCAAACAGATTGAAGTTTGGAGTGCATTACTGGAAGGAATAAATGCTTAAATTCCATTGCTGGAAGGAAGAACTCAAATATGACAGTGCAACCCAGACTCGAGGTATATTCCTAGAAGCAATTTCAAAATAAATAAACTATGGAAAAAAAACATATAGAAGAACCTTCAGATGCAATTTTGAGACCATTGGGAAGAGTTGTGATGATGGTCTTTGATGACTGGAAGTTTAGGCAGGAGAATCATATCTAGCAAGAGAGAATCTAGGGAATGGAGAGACATAGATTTCTTTCGTGTAATCCATGAGAATAGTCTGCTAGGAGACCACCAAGAGAATGGACAATGTGTGATGAGACCCCATCTTATGCAGCTACTAGTGAACACACTTCAGCCTCAATAGCGAGGGATAAAATGATTGAGCCCTATCGCCCACCCACTACAAGAAGAATAGGGGACGAGTATCAGGGGTGCCAATGTCGGGATCAGAAGTCGAGACAAAGGAATATGTTGGAAAAGAGCAAGCCAATACAAATCCGGTTCACTATACAATTTCTGTTTGAGAAATTCATGAATTCACAAAGCATATGTTCAAAAACCCCTTCACAGCAAAGCCTTCAATTGTTTCCAACAATGATACCAAAATACCCTCTTTTCCACTAGTTTTGTTATATTGCATTTAGTTTTTCTACCATATTTTTTGTTTTGTTTTGTATATCCTAACTTGTCTATAGCTATATATTATATTTTTATTTGTGTACTATTATATTTTATAAAACTTATATATTATAAATATAATTATTTTAATATATATTATTATAAATACAGTTATATTAATATATATTATTATAAATATATTTTATTTTAATTATTTTATTATGTATTGTAATAATATAAGATATTTAATATAATGTATATATTATAACATATTAGTCTGATTTTTTTTAAAGATAATTTTTATATTTACAAAGTCACATTTACAATAGTGTCCATGGAGGGTTTTTAACATGTCCCATCTTATTGCTTGTTATTAAACCATGCTCTTATCAATATGATATATGTTTTAATATTATAATTTTTTTATATGCAACTAAGTCGGAGTTGAACAAGTACTGTAATTTGGTCTATGTTAGTTTAACGATACATTTAAATATATTTAAGGGCATGTTTGGACCCTCATTCGATGGCTTTTGCAGCTTTCATGCCCTTGCAACACATGAGGGTTCCATCTGTTAGTCCCAAATGGAAAGGGACAAGAATATCCTCAATGACTGAGGGTGGATTGACATTCTGAACATGCCCATTCTTGATGATTGTCGACACATCGTCAATTTGGTGTCTCGCTAGGACGTCTTCATTATCAATAACACTAATTTGGTGTTAATTGTTGAGTTGTGACACTAGTGTATAAATATTTCTTGATTATAATAGCTAAATTAGTGTCAATAGCTGAGCTATGACACATGAGGGGTCTACAATTTACTAAATTCTAACACTGCAGATGGATTCAAAGACCCCATCTAAAATGTACAAATTCATTGTCAAATTTGTAATGTTTTCCATAGACGAAGTGACACAACTAAAAATGACCAAATAAATGACCAATTATAATCTGGTCATTTGTAGTCTAGATATCCCGTGATCAAAAGAGGTCATTTATCTTGTTCGTATTTAGTTGGATTTTATTCTATGACCAAAAGTGGTCATTTATCTTGGTCGTTTTTAGTTAGCTCACGTAGAATTATCAATTTTGGTCATTTATCCCTCTAAAAAAACTATGGTGCCTGAAATTTTTGGTCTCGTGATCACTAATCTCTCATTTTCCACTAGTGGAATGATGTAATCTTTTAGATCCGTAGTTGTGAAGATGAATTGCGATAATTGTATTAGTTCTGTAATCTGATAGTTATGATGTTGAAGCCATGGATGCCATATCTTCCCTTCTTACTGCCAAAAAATTGGTTCTGATAGCTCTTCCTTGAACATCTCAGGTGAGACTTCGTCTGCTCTACGGATGTTGCTGGGCAAGGTAAAACTTGTTTGGGTCGGTGCTCAGGGAGATCGTGCTGGTTGGGCATCGACAAAGTGAGAATCTCTGTCGGTGAGGCTTTGTTAATGAGAATTTGCCAACAACACTGAATACGATGAATACATGAGGTATTCTTGCGTGTAGAATATGTCACACTAGAGGGCATCGATCAAAATAATGTTTATACTTAGAAAAAATCATAAGTGCGCCTTCGAATCTATACTATAAATGATGTTGATCAGTAGGAGACGATGAGAAATACTGCAAAGCATATCAGCTACTACAAGAGAAAACATTTGATACCTATTTAATGAAGAACAATGAACAAATATAAGATGAGCGAGATCAAGCTCAATATCCACAAAACCAGTGCCCGCAACAACAATACCCTAAACCCAGGGGGATGAGATTTTTAGAGGCCGAGGACAAGGAGGAGGATTTGGTAGAGAAATAGGCCAAGTTATATGTTATAAATTCTATATCTAAGGATAGCTAGCTATTGACACCTCAAGCAAAAAAGTAGACCCTCTCAAATAAATAAATAGCAACAAATTTGATTTGTTTGGAATAGATAAAATCTTGTGAGCTAAAACATGGTAAAGAACCATGCCCCAATGACTTGATACCAAATAGTTATTTTCATAAAATGTAAACCCAATATATGATTTTTCTTATAGAAACATTATCATTTCTAAACCATATTTCAAAGATGTAATTGATTTTACAAATTGAATGATTTTTTCATTGAAGCAATGTCATTTTTATTTTTCCTAGGAATAATAATCATTATTGCAAAATACATCTCTTTTCTTTCAAATTTTAATTATGAGAGAACTGCTACAAAGAAGATATTGAAAAGAAATAGAAGCAATGTCATAAATGTTTCCATTTTTATTATTCTTTAAATAAAAAAATATCAGATTTTTTTAAAGAATAGATTAATAGAACAGAATTACCACGTACTGTTCTCTACCACTTTAACAAGTTTTATAAATAAATACTATCATTTAATCCATAGAGTATGTTTATAAAGAGTGGTGCAAGGATGATAATAGAAGGAAAAGAGATAATTCACATGTGATACGATTGTAATGCAAAATGGAAAAACACACTAACGCTTACGTAGTAGGATGATAGAACTTTGTTGTCGTTTTGTTTTCTTTCATTTTCTTATGCCGCCACCAAATTTCAAGAGTGACCACCTTGTATGATTGCCATTTTTCTTTCATGTAGTGTAACGCATTTACAATACTGAAGGACCAACTCGTTCATTGCCTCTCTGAAATTCTTTTAAGACCTTTTCTGCAATGTGTTTTTCTTCCTTGATTTTTCGCTTTTTTTCCTTGAATGCAACTCTTGTATCTCTATTATTTGTTTCATGAAAAAGTTGAGTTGTTTTTCTCTTCATATCAGGTCTTATCCTCAAGGGAAACAAGTGATTTCTTTCATTTTCTTATGCCGCCACCAAATTTCAAGAGTGACCACCTTGTATGATTGCCATTTTTCTTTCATGTAGTGTAACGCATTTACAATACTGAAGGACCAAGTCGTTCATTGCCTCTCTGAAATTCTTTTAAGACCTTTTCTGCAATGTTTTTTTCTTCCTTGATTTTTTGCTTTTTCTCCTTGAATGCAACTCTTGTATCTCTATTATTTGTTTCATGAAAAAGTTGAGTTGTTTTTCCCTTCATATCAGGTCTTATCCTCAAGGGAAACAAGTGATTTCTTTTCATTTTCACTTTAGCAATGAGCATCTTGCTTGGAGGTATATCCATGATAACACATTGATCATCTTCCATGTATATGTTATAGCCTTTATGTAGCAGTTGTCGAAATCTCATTAAAATATGTTTAATACATTTGACAAAATAAACATCATGCGTAGTTTTTTTGTTCCCTTGTTTGGTTATAATACCACCATTGCCTTTTCCCAAAACAATGACTTGGATATTATTTCCAAGTGTGACATCAGATTGAAATAATTTATCTAAACTAGCAAATAATCCTAAATTACTGGTCCTATGATTGTTATAGCTTGAATCTAAATACCATATATCACATGTGCTTTCTTGGACAACATTACATTCAATAGGGGATGCACATCCGAAAACATTGTGCTCGTTGAAATGTTGGTGTTACCCGATTGGTTTTGACCTTGCTTACTCTAGTAATACTGTTTCTTCCTACATTCATATGTGAAATGCCCATATTTCCTACGATAATGACATTGTATTTTTTATTTATCAAATATTTTTCCACTCGGATGATTAGAATTTTGATTTTAAAATCTACCACTGATATTTTCAAGACTATTTTTGTATCCTCCTCTTGAGAAACTTCTTCCTCTACCTGTACAATTACATCTACCCCTTCCTCTTCCACGACTTGTAGTTGATTTTGTTGCAAATGCACATTCTAATGATGTATTTGATCTATTTATCATGTGTTCATGATTGATGAGAGAGGTTTGTAGCTCATCAATGGTAAAATTGTTCAAATCTTTGTTTTATTCCAAAGTTACAACTAAGGATTCAAACATTGGGGGAATAATTCTAGGAACTTTCTCAATAATCCTTCTTTTATCTATGGCTTCTCTACGGGATTTCATTTTATTTATCATACCAATAGCTCAAGTATAAAATGAGTCTACTAGATTTGTATATTTCATTGATAGAGATGCAAAATATTTTCTAATAATATTTTATTTAGCAATATTTACCTTATCCAATCCCTCATACAAAGATTCCAGTTGTCCCATGCCTCCTTAACAGTCTTTGTTGCTACTACTGTTGCATTGATTGATGTATGTAGAAGAATTATTTTCCACCCTTCTTTATTTGTTCTCCCACGACATATTTCTCTGCATGTGAGAGTGCATTATATTTTGTCTAATCTACTAGTTATGTATATCCATTATGAACAATTTCCCATATATCTTATCCTCTGAACAAAGGCTTCATTGTTAAAGATCAATATTCATAATTCTTTCCTATAAAATTTCGTGTTTGTAGACTTGTCATTTGTGCACCATAAGTGGAATCCATTTTAATTTTGAATTTTTCTTGGTCACTTTTTCTTCAAAATAGAGCTTCTACTCTTCCTCAACCTTGCTTTGATACAAAATTAAGAAAAAAAGTATGCAATAACCATTATTGCATAGTTTACTAGATGCAAGATTATACTTCTAAAATTTTACAAAATAATTTCCAAGAGAAATTTTGCACCATAATAAAATACTTTGCTATGAAGTGATTTGTGCAAAAGTAAGCTTTAATAATTATGTCATAAAATAATATTCTATTTCTTCACAATAAGAGATATTTATTGCACAACCATGATCTTAGGATTTAAACGAGCATGCATATACTTAGTAATGACAAAACACAAATCCACATAGAAAAACATTTAAGATACACACAAAATGTGTATGTGGAAAACCCAAAATGGGGAAAAACCACCATAATAGATCTATTATCTCCCTTACCGAAACAAACCAAGACAATCCAAGCGAGCTATAACTACTCACCTCCAAGCCACTTTACAATGGAGCCTCCTCAAGCCTAATAAATACTTCCCTATATGAAATACCATGGGACACCAAATGCCATGGAACATTAAATACCATGGAAAAATACAATTGGTGACCAAATACCATGGGACCAAACATATGTGCTAGAACTAAACCACCTTTGACTCATTCCCATGTCAAGGTTAGCCCTAACAAACCACCCTTTAAAATTGACTTCGATTAAACACCAACTATCATCAATGTTTTATTGAGGAATCTCGCATACACCCCCTATCACCTAAGTCTATCTCCTGACTTTACCACTGAGTTACAAAGGATATGCATTCCTTACTAGGTCTTACAACTATACGCCAATTTACATGCAAATTGCTCCATTATGTTTTTGATGTGTCTTGATGTTGACTACACCATCACCATCTGTTGCTTCATCCTCTCATTTTTTGATGCTCACTTTCTTGCTCATTTTCAACCACGCTCCTTTTGTACCTACATCTAACCGTGTCATTGAAGTATGTATAAAAAAAATATCTACCACATTAAATGGGTCCTGATCTAATGTCCTCTAAGAATTCTCATCACATACATGGTTCATAAATCTTGTTTCCAAAAACTGAAATTAAACCATTTCACATTCCTCCAGCAATCAAACACCCATCCTGTGTTATCCACATCAAGTTAGGATATGAGTACACCTACCACCCTCATACCTACCCAGTGGTTAATTCCACACTTGATTCAAACATCTCTTCTTTGTGCATAAGACAAATACCTTATTCTTCTAGCACCCATGGAAATTACATTCTAGCCAGGAACCCAAAAATACTACTAGGGCGTTGTGTACCACTGAACATGCACCCCACAATTCATTAAAAAAACTAGGTACAACACAACGAGCACAACTATATTCCAAACCATGGATCTGATACAAATAACGTGAAAACACAAATCCACATAGGAAACAATTTAAGATAGACACACAATGGTTACATTGATAATAGATCTATTGTATCCCTTGACCTAAACTGGCCAATCCCAGCTAAGTGAGCTATCTAGCACTCACTTCTATGCCACTTTACAATGAAGCATACTCAATCCTTATAAAGACTTCATTACATGCAATACCTTGGCACAATAACATTGGACATCAAATACCATGGAACACTAAAAACTATTAGCCACCAAATACCATGGTCCCAAAAACATGTCCTATACCTAAACCACATTTAACTCATTCCCATGTCAAGGTTAACCCTAAGACATGAAAGAAAATACCCTTTTATTATAAACCTTTTAAGAACTCTGAATTTTGAAAATTTGTTTCTTTTGCATTTTTTTAGGACATGGTCCTATGTGAATAACTTGATTTGAGGACATGGTGCTACATTTGTGTGAATAACTTGAGGTTCTTTCTGCTCTTAGCCTTCTTTAGCTTCTTCTCCTTGTTTTTTGCTCCTCTATTCTTTGTTTTAAAATGACTCTGATTTTCGTTTCATATATACTACAAAGCTACAAAGCTACCAGAATTCACATTTAAGACTAATAAATTTTTGACATACTATTTACCAAAAAAAAATCTTCTATGTATCTCAACAAATACAATTAGAGGTGAAAATGCCAAATTAACTAACTACCTTGATATCATATCTCAATGAATTGATACCACATAATTTTTTTCATAAAATGAAAACCCAATATAGGGTTGGGTTTTTTTAATAGAAACATTATCATTTCTAAACCATATTTCAAGGATTTGATTGATTTTACAAATTGAACCGATATGATTTTTTTTGAAACATTATCATTTCTGAATCATATATCAACGATTTAATTGATTTTACAAATTCAATGATTTTTTTATAGGCGTGATCATTTTTATTTTTTCTAGGGATAATAATCATTATTACAAAATACATCTCTTTTTTTTCGTTTAATATTCCTCCAATAAAAAGATATAATAAAATTTTGAAAAATAGATGAATTGAACAAAATTACCCCCACTATTCTCTACCACTTTTAAATTTTATAAATAAATACTATCATTTAATTAAAAAAAGTATGTCTATAAAGAGTGGTGTACGGGTGATAATGAAAAAAAAAGAGATAATTCACCAGTGACACAATTATAATGCAAAATGGACACGAACACTAATGCTTACACTATAGAATGATAAAACTTTGAGGTCATTTTCTTTTTTTTTCTTTTTGTGATGCCATCACCAAATTTCAAGATTGATTATCTTGTATGATTTTCAGTTTTGTTTCTTTTTGTAATGCCACCACCAAACTTCTTGCACTGTGACACATTTGCAATATTTAAGGACCCAACCCTTCATTGCCTCTCCAAATTCCCTATAAATCCTTTTCGAAATCCATCGCAAGCAATTGAAGTTCTCTTTTGTAGTGCAATTTGCTACTCAATTCGAATTTACTGCCCACAACAATACTTACTAGTAAAAGTGAATTATTTAGTAAGTGGAGAAAAATATATCCTAAGGATACTATGACTGTTTTTCTCCTTTAATCTCAACTAGGACAATACTTTCAGCACTATCAATGCAAAAACATGTCTATGTCTCAGCTAGGATTACATTTCACTCAAAAACATCACCTTCACTTTCTTCCTTGAAGTGTACTTGGGATTTTTATTCTTTTTCTTATGGATCTTGATGCTAAGTTGTTGTTCTTCTTTGGATTATGGATCATTATTTTTCTGACTGTCATTTTTACCTGCACACCTAACGTTTTTGTCATAAAAAAATATGAATATATTTCATCTTTTCTTGGAGAGCGTTCACATCTCGGTGGTGCTCATCAATGGTAACTACTTCATCATTATCATTGACTTCTTAATTTGCATGTACCCACTGTGTATCCTTCATTGCCTTTTCAAAAACTGTCGCTTGAGAAGAAAACATAGGATACTTTAGATGCCCATCACTAAGAGGAGTCTGCTCATAGATCTCCCTTAAACTTATGGTTTTCTGGTTCTTGTCTGCTGATGTTTCTTTTATGTTGCTATCAACTATTTTTTGCTCATTCTATGTAAATGTTGCAGCTTCTGTGCTGCTATCAACTATTTCTTTCTCAAAGAAACTATCACTCACATCACTCGACATGGCTACATTAACAGGTTTAATGTCATCAGCTAAAACAACTTGATCAACAACCTTTGTTGGGATTACATGATCATTGGCTTCCTCATAAACAAATTATTTGACAATACAAAGAATACAATATTTGTGGCATTTCATAGCTGAAGAAGATCCTAGAGATCAAGATCCATTTAAGGCTTTTACTAAGTTCCAAAAAGAAGGCAAGTTGTTTCCTTATGTCTTATACAAGACAATGCAGACTATTCACTATTTCATTATATTGTAGATGTTGATACTCCAAAAAGAGCATAGAAGCAAAAGTTGAAGAACACTCTAAAATATAACTTGATCAACAACCTTTGTTGGGATTACATGATCACTGCCTACCTCATAAAAATAGTCTTCTTGGCTGTCTTCCACTTCACTGTGGGATTTTTGGTGCTTTGCATGACTTGCCAAGTTAGTTTCTTCTACAAGTGGTTCTTCACTAAATACTTCTTTCACAATAATCCATGCTCCTTTTGGAATATCATCTTCTACAATATAATGAAATAGTGAATAGTCTATACTCTCGTGTATTAGACATAAGGAAACAACTTTCCTTTTTTCTTTTAGAACTCAGTCAAAGCCTTAAATGAATATGGATATCTAGGATGTTATTCAACTATGAAATTCCACAAATATTTTAAATTTTAACAAATTACTTACTTTGACTTCCCATACATCTTAATAATCTCCATCAAATGTTTTCCATAATCAACACTATCTCAACTAGGACAACAATTTCCGCACTATGAATGCAAAAAGATGTCTATGTCTCAGCCATGCTTACATTACACTCAAAAAATTCATCTTCACTTTCTTCCTTCAAGTGTATTTGTACTTCTTCTTATTTTTCTTATGGATCTTGATGCTAAGTTGTTGTTCCTCTTTAGCTTCTGGAACATAGAGCAAGTCTTCTTCTATTTAAACATGATTTTTCTCGTTGTAATCTTTACTTGGACACTGAAAATTTTTGTGGGCTGGTGCAAGCTAATGTTGGTCACTTATGATGCATTCATTGCAATGGACTTTTGGAAAACAAAAATATGAATGTCAAAAAGAAATATTAGAGGTACCTACGCAATGTTTTGGAATATGGCGTAAGAATATGAAACGTGGACAATCGGATTACCTTCCAAAATTTATAACTTTCATTTATAAAAACTGTTAGAGCCTATTTTTGTTTTCCATTTTTAATGTATTTGTTTATGTTTTGAAACTTGGTTTTGTTCATTTCTCCTAGAAAATTTTGTTTCTTAGGATAGTTTGAATTTTTTTCCTTTAATTTTCATGTTTATATGATTTCTTAGTTTTATTTTTCAAATTTTGGTTTGATTTATTAGAATTCATAGTTAGAAGGATTATAGAATGTTTATATGAATTAAAGGGTCTTAAAAAATAGCATAAAGTCTTGATTAAGGTTCTTTAACCAATGTTAAACCATTATCATGAGTTATATTTTTGAAAATCATTAAAGCAAACTTTCTTGTAGTGCAAGCCTAAAAAAATTGCACACATGCGCTACAAGAAAGTTGCACAGTTCAAAAATCATCATTTTTGGGTCAATTTTTTTAAAATTCTCACACATGACAGGTCATTCATACTTAGTTGATGGATTTGATACGTGTTTCCTCCAGAATGATCATTGTGACAAGTGTGAATACATCAAGCAAATCATCATAAGGGTGATTTGTGGTGGTATCTTGTAGAGCGATGGAATTTTGACGGTTAATAATGATGATACAAATGTGCTTTGAGTCTCGTATCCCCTGAAGTGCACACAGAGAAGATGAGTCTGTAGCAAAGTGTTAGCAGGGTGTAATTAAAATATTGAAACAGGTCAGAAAATTAGGGCTTTTGAAGGGTGAATGTTTGGAGTTATCGTAGTGGTAAGAGAAGATTAAGAAAATCAAATTGGAGACCTGACAAACAAGAAAGCACAATTTCAGCACCTGGATTCATCACTTTGATAGGTAGGCTGCAAATTGATATCAAAGTCTATGAATTTAGGTTTTTACTAATCAAAGGATTAATGACAGAATTGAAAGAAGACTATTATTATATAAACCTAATTCTTACTAAATGATGAATTCTCTGTCAATGGAATTAAGCCATTTATCAGTTTAAACAAGAGAGTTTAGTTTGGGGTTTTAGGTTTTCCAATATAACATTGTCTGTCAGATTTTCAAGATTTGAAGAGATTCAGAGTTTATTTTATTGAAAGAAGCAATTTGACAATAGTTCAAAATGAAAAGAAGTAGTAAGACTAATAGAGCAAAACCTTCATACATGAGCTAGGTTCAAACTTTTCCATATTGTGCAAAACTATTTTTAGAGGCATGGTGGTTAGTGTTTTTTGAAAGAATTGAAGGATATCACTTAGAAGTTTCTTATAAATTCGCTCAATGTTTGGATAAGGGTATAGTGTATTTTGATACTTTGAAGTTTAAACTGACCAGGGAATTGTTAGCAGAAGCTACAGGGATTTTAGATGAGGGTGAATACTGGTTTAAAAAGGTGCCTTTCACTTTTAATGCTCAGAAATATTTACTCCCAGATGTAGTAGCAGATTGGGGAAAGGGAGTACCTATTAAAAAATTTAAACCAGAATGGATAGATCCTATCAAAATCCTACAAAGCTATATCACTTGTGAAGGGAGATTTGCTTTTGTTTTTAAGTATCATCTTAGATTCCTGCAACATCTCGGCCATGAACCCAAAATGAATCTCCCATTCTTCTTCTTGAAAAGTTTACAGAATATGTCTAGCAGGGTGAAAGAACATCAGGATCACACCAAACAATCAATATTTCATCATGGGCTTATAAAACTAGTGATAAGCACCGTACTTCAGAAAAGAGAGAAGATATGGGCATATTTCCTATTTTGGTCTGGCTTCCAAATAGAGAAGGACGAGCAGTCTCAAAATAGACAGTTAGATAAAGGTTAGAACTTGATCAAGAAACTTAAAAAGAAATTCACAGTCAAGAGTGAAGAAGGTGATGAACCAGGAAACGATTTGAACAAAGAAGATGAAAACATTGAAATTGAACAACAAATTAATATTGAAGAAAACAAAGTCTCAAAGTCAGAAGTGAAGGAAATCGAGCCAGTAGAAGATACTTTACCTGTAGAATTGAATCAAGGTTTAAAGGAAGATGTAAAAGAGTAGAAACAAATTCCTATTACAGTACTCTTTGAAGAAGAGGAAATGTCATTATCTGATGGAACTAGGGTTCCAAAAAAAAGATATACATACACATGTTGAATAAAAGATAATATAACGAAGGAAGAAAATGAAAATTGTTGAACTAGATTTTGTTACACATCAAGGGAAAGTTTTGAAGATGTTAGGAGAGGTTGGAGCAGCTTGGAGGCCCAAGACAAGGCCAAAGAACAAACTCAGATTAAATATGAAGAAGTTGTTAAACCCTAAATTGGCTGAAAATAAAGATTACAGTAATTGAGGATTCTTCATCTCAGGAGAAATTAGAAGGAAGTGAAGATGTAAATAAAAAGGTTATGAAGGGTAAAAAACAAATAGTTTTAGAAGATAAGCCTATCTTCACTATTACCAAGATCTTAGAAATATTCATGGAGGTTCAAAAGAAGATGATTCTAGAACAACATCAAAATGATTTAAAGAGATCTTGTATAGAGAAAGGAGAGGTGGCTGAGAAATCAACTCAGTGTAGTATTGAAGTTGAAGATTATTCAGAAGTTCCTATGACCTTGACAGAGCATATGGAAGAAGATGAAAAAATTTTGAGGAAGCTAAAAATCCCGTGGATACCTGAAGGAATGCAACCATTATTAGAAGGAAAATGCATTGATTCTGAAATTGAAAATTTGCATAGGAGTATCAAGCAATTCAAACATCAAATTGAGTACCTGCATGAAAGCAATGAAGGATTAGTGACTGCAAATAAAAGACTGAGAGAATATTTGAAAGAAGTAAATAGTCACTATCAGGAATTTATTTCAGTTTCTAAAGAGGATTTAAAAAGAAAGAGACAGACAGAGAGCCTATTTACATAATTAAAACAAATTATTCAATAGTTGACACAATAGAATGAGGAGCTAACCAAAAGAGTTGCAGATTTGGAAGCAGATCGCCAGAAAGCCTGAAGTAAGACCCAGGCTTTAGAGGGAATTGCTCTTTTAGCGAAGGCAACAAAAGACTTGTAAAATTTCTTTAAGAAGAGCAGTTATTAGTTAGTTTGAAAAAGTTATTTCATTTTTGTATAATGATAGTATATATTGAACAATTCGATAGATGACCTAAAATTAGTTTTGGTTCAGTTATGTTATTGTTTTTCAAGGAACAAGATAAGTGTAAGTCTAGGAAAGGACCAAGGGTTTGATTTTTGTTGCGAGGGGAGGCTATCAGGCTGTGGTTTATGAGCTAAGTGTAAAAACTTTCATGTGTTTTTGATGAATGAATTATGAAATATATGCAACTATAATCCCTATTCATACTTTTGACTGGCTTCATTTCCGATTTGTGTTAATCACTTAGTTGATATACTCATTTCCTGTTTACAGTTTTTATGCATGAAATGCTTGTTAATTGTGGGTGAAATTAAGTACTATGATTATTGTGTTTGGTTTATGTTCTATATATTATGCATCTCAGTCCTTCAAATTCTCATGATTTGGTGTTTTCTTTGGTTTCATGAATTTTCTGCCCTCTTGTCTACAAACTTTACAACCAAAACCGTAGAAAAACCTATTCTACTTAATTGTGTTTATTGAGATTGTGTTGGCTTGTTCTTTCGTAGTCTGAGAACAATTTCTGGCACAAACATAAACTAGTATAAATCCCAAAAAAATGAGGCTCTTCTAAGGTTTGTATGTTGTTTTTTTCTCAAAAAATAATGAATATGTTTGCGTTGTTAGACTCGTTTCGTATGCAAATGGTGGAATTTTGTGAAAAACTTTATATAGAGTTGTAGATAACAAGTGTTTCCAGTGTAGCATTATTTTTCATTATTTATTTATGTTATATATATATATTAAATTAAGGAACTCAGTGACGCCCTAAATTGACAAGGTCGAGTGTTGGTCCATGACATATTTGTCTTAACATAGTCAATAAACGATATTTTTTTTAGGATGTAGGTATTTGTGTCTTCTTGTGCGGATTATTTTGCAGTTTCTAAATAGGTGAGTCAATCAAATGTTATAGACAAAGAAAATATCCTACCTTTTGTGTTATATTGATGTTAGTATATTTAAAATTAAATCAAAAATAGAAAAAGATAATAGATTTTAATAAAAATTACATATTCAGAATCTACAGACAGAGTTACACAAGTGTGTAAGTTTTCATTAGCAGTGGACAAGAGTGGCACTTGCAAAATCATGCACCAAATAGGAGAAGTGGGAGGAAACATGTTTGATGTCATAATATATTCCAAACCACTTGGTTTTTCTGTAATGTCCCCATTTTAAAATAATTGCATACTGGGAAAATTTCATCAATCCTACGGGTTCCCTAGGTTGGGTGGAAACATTGAGAATTTAATAAGGGAGATAATAAATGATGTTTAAAAATTAGAAGGAATAAAACATTTTTTTAATAAGTTCAATTAAATTAATGCAAGTGAAGAATGAAATGATTAGAAGATATGGAGACATATGGAGCCTATGGGGGCCACTCAAACTAGAATTCCTATGTTAAATGGCATACACCTCTTCCAATTTCAAATCTATGGAAATCCTGATGTTTTGGATGGATTATAAGGTCAATATACTTGTGAATATACTTCATAGGTTGAATTTGGGATCAATTGTAACTTGCATGAGCAAGGAAGATCCAAATGGGTAGTTTCATGGACACTTGGCTAGATTCCCCTTACACTTATGATATCTATGACATCAATGATGGAGATTCTATGACTGTTGTGACACAAGTTATATATAAAGGCTGAAATTTGACATATCAGGTCGAAATAGAGAATCCAATAGATCTCTCATGTGATTTGGAGAAGCCCAATGGGTTCCCACTCAATTTGGGAGAAGATGGAAGGTGAAGAGAGAGGCCACATGGCCTAGCATGAGAAGCCACACCAATTCGACTTGGATTTGGTTTATGGATGTAATTCAGAGCTGAAGAGACCATTAATTTTTATAAAATATAGGGAGCTACCATGAGAAGGGTATTTTTTATTAGTTGTGAAATTTGTTGTTGTGAGGAGAGATAGCAAGTGAGTGACTAGTTCATGCTTGAGCTAGTTTGGAGGGTGAAAGATTTCCATCCTAATTGGTGATTGGAGAGGCCACTCTGGAATTTCAAGGATATTAAATGGAATTATAATATACAATTTCAGCTACAACAGCTCGTGGAAACTTTAGGATTCAGCTCATTCCCCCTCCCATCTCACATTTTTTCACCATATTTCAGCCCGATGGAGTGAGGCTCACTTGATGGGCCATTTGTCTTTTTGAGGGAGATCCTCTTGCTCCATAATTTTGTATTCTGATGTAAATAATCTTATATATATGTTTATAAAGTTATCATATCTAAATAACAATATATTTCATGTATTATTGATCAATAACAAAGAAACAGTGCCATTTCGCACTTCTTTGTTGCAAACTCTTATAATATTGGTAGATTTGAGTGGATGTGTAAAATATTGATTATTCATGCATGAATGGACTTTTACTGAAGCATATTTTAGGTTTCATATTCATTAAGTAATATTGTTTGTCCATTGGGTCGAATTTCATAACCATTGGATTAAATTGCATCTCATTTCCCCAAGGGTTCAAAACTAGTTTTTATATATCTGATTGAAGGAAGTAATAATAACCATGGGAGTTCGATTGGTTTAGCATATGAGTCCCTTTTGATGTCCAATACATATAAGCAGCCTCAATTTGAGAATTCAAGTGGGTTTCTGTACATTTTGGAGGCCATTCTGGCAAGTCCCTTCCGACAGTTACCCGAGGGGATTTGAGCCCCAAAATTGCTAATAAAATCATCTATCTTGTTCAGAATTTAGTACAAAATTGCAGAAGTGATTGGAGGGAAATAATACATCCCTGAAAATAATAATTAATTTATTATATAATTCCTACACCTTCTCTAAATATTTGGGAGCAATTAGGTGAATTTGGAGACCAAGACACTAAGACTAGTCAAGAGCAAAAATTGTGAAAAAATGGAAAATTGGGCATTTTAGTAAAAATTTTAAAAAGGGACATTAAAAGTGGTATCATAGCATGGTATTGGAATCTGATGGTGTTAAATATGATTCAAATTAATAAACCTTCATCCTTAGAATCTTAATTGGAAGGTGCTCGACTTGTAGAAGAAGAATTGGGAAAAAAAGGCACCTTGGACTAAAACTATGGATCACGAGGGAGAAGACCACACTAAGGAAAAAATGGAGTATCTAAAACTTGTAAGACCTTTTTTTTGAAGAAATGAACCAAAATATAGTATTCATGTCCCAACAAATAATAAAAGGATTCAAATTGATGGCCAGTCAAATGAGAAGCAAAGGGATAATGGGAGATAGTGGTAGTTCAAAATCAGCAGAAAAGAAGACATTGGGTGAGCACATTTTCTCAGAAACAAGACCTCATAATATACCCCATGAATTACAGAGCACAACAATTCCTATTGCACCTAAATTTGTTACTCCCAAAGAAGATAGTAACATTCATTTTGAAATTGATATAATAACAAAAGATTGGGCTAAGTTGGATGAAGAGTGTAGGAGGAGTATAACATTTAAACAATACTTCACTATGGAAAAAAAATTTAGGATGAAGGAGGGAAATAAGTATCTGTACTAAAATAAAGAATTGAATTCTTCCATAGGTAAAGTTCCATTTCCTACTTTTGACAGTTCATCTCAAAGCTTCGCTAACACTTGGGCGCAGAAATTGGATGTGTATTTCCAGCTAAATCCAATGGTGGAAGAAGATCCTTTAAAAATGGCTACTTTGCATGAGTATTAGAATCACCAATGAATGGTGGTTCCATGGAATAAAAACCTTGGGTCATTATCAGGTCAAAACATATGGGGAATTTTTTGATAGGGTATTAGAAAGGTTTGAGAAAAAAGATCTAAAATTGTCTTTCAAAGAACTAGCACAATTGAAGCAGGTAGGTACTCCTATTGAGTATATGTTGGAATTCCAAAAATTATCAGTTAAGGTGGCTGATGTATCTATGGAAAGGTTAGTATTTTTTTTTAAATGAAGGTTTTGTAGAGTCCTTAAAAGTTTTGGTCAAATCCGACAAGCCTACTAACTTAAATGATGCAATGAGTTTGACTAGAGACCTTCAAAATGTGCTCCCTAGAACAAGATTTCCTCCCAAGCCTGACTTCAAATTTGAAAGAAAGCCTTGGAAAAAGGATGCACCTGATAAGAAGAGTTGGAAAATAAATACATATGAAAATAATAATAAATAACGAAAAAATAGGGATGAACTTAGAAGGAAAATATTGTGCTTTACATGCTTCCAACCATGGACATCAAGGCATAAATGTGCAAAAGGAAAAGCTCAATGCATAGAAGTGTTTTTTGATAATGATGAGTATGAAGGGGGTGTGGATGAAGAATAGCACATTTTGTATCAGGAGGAGACATATGAGATAGCCACTGAAGAATAAAAACAATAACAAAATCAACCCTCACCAGGCAAAGCAAGAATGGAAGTACTTTCAGTAGTGCCTTTCTATCACACTATTCGATGCTGGGGTGTGGTATTGGGACAAAGAGATTAAGATTTAGTAGATGGAGGAGCTACACATAATTTAATTGATGTAGAGATGGTGGAGAAAATAAAAATACCAAGTGGCCATTTGATGGCTTCACTGTTGTCATCCCATCTCACAACACAATGCAATGCAACACCCGGATTCCAAAGCTACAAGTCACCACAGGTAACTGTACTTTTGTTGATAGTTTTTATATGGTTGATGTTGATGATAGTAATATATTATTGGGAGTTCAATGGCTATATTCTATAGGAAAGAATTCAATAAATTATCAAATTCATGAAATGAAATTTCAAGATTCAACAGGTGCACTAAGGGTTGTGAGAGGGCAGCACACTTACCCAAAACAAGTAGTAAATTACAAAAGTATGAGATCTATGTTGAGGCATGGAGATGTAGAATGGAATTAGGAATGTTATGTCACCTCTTCCAAGCCAAAAATTGTAGTTTTCAAACACCCAAAATATATAGAGACACTTCTACACAAATATGAAAAAATATTCAGAGATCTTCCACATGGTAGACCACCTGATAGGGGGGTTGAGCATAACATTGTTTTGGAGGAGGGTACCTCACCCATTCAGATACCACCTTATAGAAATCATAAGATGTTCAGAGATGATATTGAGAAGTCCATTCAAGAACTCTTAGAGTTAGAACTCGTTAGACCAAGATCTATCCCTTATGCTTCTTCAGTAGTATTGGTAAAGAAAAAAGATGGAAATTTGAGGATGTGTATAGAATTTAGATATTTAAACAATAGGACCATCAAGAATAGATATTATTTTCCTAGGATTGATGAGCTCATGTATGAGCTATTTGGAGCTATGTACTTTTCCAATATTGACCTTAGATCTGGTTATCACCAAATTCAGATGAAGGAGGAAGATGTGCAGAATAATGATTTTCGATGTCATTATGGTCACTTTGATTTTCTTGTTATGCCATTTGGGTTGACTAATGCTCCAGGAAAATTTCAAGCATGTATGAATAGAATATTTTGCAAGTATCTTATATGGTTTGTTTTAGTCTTCTTTGATGATATTCTCATTTACAGTAAAACTTGGGAAAAGCACTTGCAACACCTAGAGGTGGTGTTGAAAACTTTGCAAGAACAATATTTGTATACTAAGAAGTATAAATGTAATTTGGGATGAAATATTTATTATATATTGGGAAAATTATTGGTAAATATGGAGTGAAATTTCACATGGAAAAGATAAGGGCCATCTTCAAATGGTCACCACCAAAAAACATCACAGAATTAAGAGGTTTCATTGGAATATGTACATACTACAGGAAGTTTGTGAAAGGATTCTCCAAGATGACTTCTACACTCACGAAATTGACTAAGAAAGATTCTTTCAAGTGGAATGAAGAGTCTGAAAAGGCCTTCAAAAATATGAAAGAGGTAATGAGTAGTTGTCCCATACTTGCATTACCTAATTTTTCTAAGCCTTTTGTTGTTGAATGTGATTCCTCAGGTGGAGGAGTAGGTACGCACACCCTATAGCCTTTGAGAGCATAATGTTGAATCCTAATGAAAATATTTACTCCCTATATGACAAATATATGTTGGCCATCATGCATGCCTTGGCCAAATTCAACCAATACTTGGTAGCAAACAAGTTTGTGGTGAAAACAGACCACAATAGTTTAAGACACTTCCTTGCCCAAAAGGATCTAAATGAAAGGAAAAAAAAGTGGGTAAGCAATATCCAAGCTTATGATTTTGGTATTGAATATGTGAAAGGAAAGGATAACATTGTAGCAGATGAATTATCTTGAAAACCTTATTTTTCTCTCATGGCCACTGCTAAAAATTGGAAGGACATGCTACTAGTTGAATATGCCAAAGATTAGTTTGCTTGTGATGTATTAGATGGACTCATGGGAGATGATAACTACATAATTTTGAAGGGGATGATATACTATAAGGGAATAATTTTATTTGGTTCAAAATTCATATATTAAGTAAAACATTTTGCAGGAAGCACATGATTCCCCACTAGCAGACCATTCAGGGATCTTCAAAACCTATAGAAAACTAAGGAAAAGGTTCTATTGGAAGGGGCTGAAGGAAGATGCTCAAAATTATGTGAATGAATGTAAGGTACATCAGCAAAACAAATCAGAACTCACATATCCGGTTGGGTTACTACAACCTTTGCCCATTCCAGAGCAAAAATGGGACACTATATCGATGGATTTCATCACCAGTTTGCCCAAATTTTTGGGAAAGGATTGCATATATGTGGTAGTGTATAGGTTGACTAAGTTTGCTCATTTATTTTTTGTTACATCGTATTTTAGTGCTCCACAATTGGCTGATCATTTTTTTATAGAAATCTTCTGATTGGATGGGCTCCCCAAGAACATTGTGAGTGGTACAGATGGTAGATTCATGAGTTCTTCTTGGAAAGAAATTTTCAGATTGGTGGGCACTCAGTTGACTCCAAGTACAAGATACCAACCCCAGACTTATGGACAAATAGAGAGGGTGAACAAATGGTTGGAATGGTACCTTCGAAACTATGTGGGAGAACAATAGAAAGCTTGGACAAAATGGCTACATTTGGGTGAGTTTTGCTATAAAACCACCTTTCACATGTCAATAGGAATGTCTCATTTCAGAGAATTATATGGTTATGATGCAATTATATTTTGTTATATTTTATTTGGTTATAATAGAGCTCCAAAATCTAAATATTGGGTGGAAGAAAGCCAATAAATTTTAAAGCTTTTAAAAGACAATTTCTAGGTTGTCCAAAATCAGCAAAAACAATATGCAGATAAACACAGAGAGAAAAGGACTTTCTATGTTGATGATTTAGTGTATTTGAGGTTGTAGCCATAAAAACAAGCATCTCTCAAAAATAATGGAGCATAAAATTTAAATCCAATATACTATGGGCCCTACAAGGTGATCCGAAAAATTGGAGAAGTAGCATATGAGTTGGAACTTCCAGAAGCGAGTAAAATTCATAATGTATTTCATGTTTCTTGTCTCAAGAAATATATTGGTCAGAAAATTGTCATTTCAGATACAGTCCGTCCTTTGGATGATGAAGGAAAAATCATACTTGTTCCGAAAAAGGTTTTGAAGGCAAAAGAGAGAAGATTGAGGAGCAGGACAATCAAAGAATACTTGGTGCAATGGAAGAATCTACCGAGTGAAGATTCCACATGGGAAGAGGAGAATGTTTTGCAGCATAGAAATATGAAATTTCTTTAGGACAATAAATATTGGGTGGGGAGGACTGTAATGCCCCCATTTTAAAATAATTGCATAGTGGGAGAATTCCATTAATCCTACTAGTTCCCTAGGTTGGGTGGAAACATTGGGAAGTTAATAAGGGATATAATAATTGATGTGTAGACATTAGAAGGAATAAAATATTTATTTAATAAGGTCAATTAAATGAATGAAAGTGAAGAATGAAATGGATAGGAAAAATGGAGACATATGGAGACTATGGGGCCCACTCAAACTAGAATCCCTATGGTAAATGGCAGCCACATCTTGTAATTTCAAATCTATGGAAAACCTAATGTTTTGTATAGATTATAAGGTCAATATAATTTTCCATATACTTCATATGTCTAATCTTGGATGAAGTGTAACTTACATGAGAAAGGAAGAGCCAAATGGGGAGTTTCATGGACACTTACCTAGATTCCCCTTACACTTATGACATCTATGAGACCAATGATAGAGATTCAATGATAGTTATGACACAAGTCAGATATAAAGGATGAAATATAACATCTCTGACATATAAGGTCAAAATAGATCATCCAATAGATCTCTCATGTGATTTGGAGAATCCCAATGGGTTCCTACTCCATTTGGGAGAAAATGGAAGGTCAAGAGAGAGGTCACATAGCATAGCATGAGCAGCCAAACCAATTCGAATTGGATTTGGTTTATAGATGTATTTGGAAGATGAGGAGACCATTAATTTTTATAAAATACAAGGAACAACCATGAGAAGGGTCATTTTGATCAGTTGTAAAATTTGTTGATGTGAAGAGAGAGAGCTAGTGAGTGACTAGTTCATGCTTGAGCCAATTTTGAGGGTGAAAGATTCCCATCCTAATTGGTGATTGGAGAGGCCAATAAGGTATTTCAAGGAGCTTAAATGGAGTTATAATATATAGGTGCAACTAAATTATCTCATGGACACTTCAGGATTCATCTCATTCCCCCTCCCATCTCACATTCTTTCACCATATTTCAACCAGGTGGAGTGAGGCACACTTGGTGAGCCATTTATATTTTTTAGGGAGCTCCTATTGCTCCAAAATTTTTTATTATAATTTAAATACTATTGTCTCTCTATTCATAAATTTATAAAGTCAAAATGCCAAGATATTTTAAGTATTATTGATCAGTAATAAAGAAACAGTGCCATTTCCCACTTCTTTGTTGCAAACTCTTATAATATTGGTAGATTTGAATGGATGTGTAAACTATTGATTATTCATACATGGATGGACTATAAATGAAGCATATTTTAGGTTTCATATTCATTAACTGATATTTTCTGGCCATTGAGTCAAATTCCATAACCATTGGATTAAATTACATCTCATTTCTCCAATGGTTCAAAACTAGTTTTTATATATCTAATTGAAGGAACAGATAATAACCATGGGAGTTCGATTGGTTAAGAATATGAGTCATTGTTGATGTCCTATACACATCCTCTACCTCAATTGGATAATTTTATTGGGTTTTTTTACATTTCGGAGGCCACTCCAGCAATTACCCGGGGGGATTAAAGCCCCAAAATTGCTAATAAAATCATCTATCTTGTTTAGAATTTAGTACAAACTTTCAAAAGTGATTGTGTAGAAATAATAGATCAATGCTATGTGAAATGATGCTAAAAAGAAGAACAGGAAATAGATCTTACTACTAAGAATTCTCACAAGCATACACAGGAAAAATAGAGAGAAGAAAAGAGACTGAATCACATGAATGAAGAGATGAATATTGGTGTGTACCCTTCCATTCAATAATTATGAATAATAGTTTACATAAATAGATCTTCCCTCATAGGAAAGTCGAATTGTATGGAAACAACTCATAAAGCTCAAAAAGGATAACTTACCAAAATATAGCAAACCCCCATATGTGGATAAAGCACTTGCTAAATCTATCAAGGACCTCATGAGTTGGAAAAGAATGAGTGAGTTGTAAAGGTGATGGAAATAACATGCTAATCCTAGAAAATGGAGAAAAACTAATGGAGGATGGGTTGAAAACAAAAGCTCCCAGTTTCCTAGTTGACTAGCTTTTATCTTATCCATAGAAAAGCAGGAAAAAGCAGAAAAAAGCAGAATATGCTATAAGGTCATGTATACTAATTCTAGATGAACCCAGAATCAGAAATAAATCATTCCTAGGATATAGATGGAATGCATTGACTTTAAGGTGCAAACTAATTAAGCTAGTGGGAGAATAATTAATCAAATAATGATTAATTATTTTATCCTAAGTTGTGAGTGGGTTTAATATATTCCTACACCCCCCTATAAGTCTGACTTTATGATGGTATGACAAACAATATAGATGCATATAGGGCCCATCAACAAGGCTATGGTCACCCTTTTAGAAATATTATGTCCAGAAAAGTGAGGAAAGAGGCAAAACCACATGGGGAAAATCCTCCCTCAAGATAGGACAAGGCACAAAATTTGAAATATGTATGTCTTCAACATATCCTTATCTTCACTTGAATCAGCTGAGTGAACTTCTTCTGGATGGAAGACTTGTTGAAGAAATCATGAACTCCATGATCATGTGCTGGAGTGTAGAACCTGCAAGAAGGAAGAGGAGAGACTCCTTGTATCTCATCATCTGATGAAGTAGGAGAATTATCTGAATGATTCTTGTTGCTGTCAAACTCTAATATGCAAACATAACCTGAAATGGAAAAGAGATCTGTGCATACTCCTTCCCAAAGAGTACAAAAAATAAGGCAATTTATTTCACACCCAATTCCTTAAATAGCTGCAAAATTGTGACGTGAATCACATGTAAATCTTCCAATCTGTTGTAGCACCTGTATAGATCTGATATGAGGCTGATAAAACACTAATATATCAGAAACATTAGCATATGGAACAGCAAAGACAAATGCTTCAGTGGTTCCATGAGGATATAGGGCTAGACTAGGAAAATTATGAACTGGGGAAAACTGATAGGTGTAAAAATCTGAATGATGGATGGGCATAAGATATGAACCATAAGTGTTTAGAACAGATCCAAACATGTTTAATATCAGTCCAAATATGACTAAGTACATGGATAACCAGCCAATGAAAGATAGGAAAGACTCCAAACCATGTAAGATAAATATCACTGCATAAGAGACCAATGAGGAATCAACTGGTGATGTTGGGATTTGTATAGTCTTTGGATTATTCAGAGGTATGGTAGATGGTATCGGTGGTGGTATTATATGTGTCATGACATGCATATCAGCCTGCAAACAATATTCTAAATCATATATGCAATCTTGTGAGGAAGAGCTGCTCAAAGGTAAGTCAATATCTAGTGAAAAATCACAATTTTTGGGAGATGAATCTAGTAGACTGAGAGGAGGATCATCAAAGAAAGGTTCTGATATTTCTGATTCTGATATATCAGAGAATAAATCTATATCAGAGACATGAGAAAAGGAGAGAACTCTGGCACTCAAAGCATAAGTTATATCACCCTGGAACTGCGCAGTATGACATTATTCTGAGGAATCAGCAGGCTTCTCTAGTTCATCTGGAACTTCGATCTTGTGCTTCTCAAGAAGCTGAGACATGATGTCCATCTTCTTCTTGAAACAATTCTTCTCTTAATGAAAACCCTTGCTGCAATAATAACACTTGGATGTGCTCCTTTTCTTCTTAACTTTCTTCATTAAATCTTCATATGAATCTTCATCTTCACTTTCTGACTTTGGCTTCTTCACAATTTGCTTCTCTTTTGATTTGAATTTCTTGCTTCCTTGAACCAAGAGAGCATGATCCTTGCCCTTTGAATAATTAAGGACACCCATATGGATCAATTTATCTTGCTCCTTTGTTAGTGAATAAAGAAAAGAATTTAAAGAAGGCATTTTCCACTTAGGAACAACAAGCCTAGTAGCATGAAAAGTAGACACAAAAACTGAGTAATCAGGACCCAATTTTGAAATAATGGAAAGGATTAATTGATCATCTGCTTTCTCAATCCCACATTTCTTGAGCATTAGAACAAGTGACTTGAAATTGGTGAAGAAACCCTCAAGAGATTCAAAATTGCTTGGACTCGGTGAGAATAACTCAATCTTCAATTGATGCGCACTTAGCTCATCTTGAACTCCAAAGAGAGACTCCAATTGAGTCCATACTTGGTTTGGAGTGGTCAAAACATCTATATGAAAGAGTAGATCAGGAGAAATAGAGAGGCAAAGCAATCCATAGGCTTTATCCAACCTATTATGCCACTTATCTTTCTCAATCACAGCATTGGGCTCATTCTCCAAACCTAGTGTAACTCTATATAATCCTCTACTGTGCAATAGAATGGAGATTTTTTCTTTCCATTCGTGGTAGTTGAAGGAAGTAAGAATTATAGCTGATGAAGAATCCATATTTCTGAATTGATGTGCTCAAGAATAAAATCTCTGCAACCTGCAAAACAAGCTAGGAGAAAATCTTGAAGCTCTTCTGAGAGAGGGATAGGAGACTGGAAGCACTCCTTAACTCTGTAGAACTTGATCAACCTTGTAGCTCTGATACCATGTAAGGTTTTCCGTTACACCAAAACCTGCAGATGTTGGTGAAAATTTTAAGCCCAGCACAAGTCCCTATCACCAAGAGTGGTGGTTAAACCACTTGTTTTTTATTCCCAAAGGTGCGACGGTTATACCATGTGGAGGTACCCGATACTCCAACACCTAGCCTTCGGCGTAGCTTGGGGGAATTGAACCTGAGACCTCTGCTCTGATACCATGTAGAAATAATAGATCAATTCTGTGTGCAATGATGCTAAAAAGAAGCACAGGAAATAGATCTTGCTACTAAGAATTCTCACAAGCATACACAGGGAAAATAGAGAGAAGAAAAGAGACTGAATCACATGAATGAAGAGATGAATATTGGTGTGTATCCTTCCATTGAATAATTATGAATAATAGTTTACATAAATAGATATTCCCTCATAAGAAAGTCAAATTTTATGGAAACAACTGATAAAGCTCAAAAAGGTTGACTTACCAAAATATAGCAAACCCCCATATGTGGATAAAGCACTTGCTAAATCTATCAAGGACCTCACGAGTTGGAAAAATCATGAGTGATTTGTCAAGGAGATGGAAATAACATGCTAATCCTAGAAAATGGAGAAAAACTAACGGAGGATGGGTTGGAAACAAAAGCTCCCAGTTTCCTAGTTGACTAGCTTTTATCTTATCCATAGAAAAGCAGGAAAAAGCAGAAAAAGCAGAAAAAAGCAGAATCTGCTATAAGGTCCTGTATACTAATTCTAGATGAACCCAGAATCAGAAATAAACCATTCCTAGGATATAGATGGCATGCATTGACTTTAAGGTGCCAACTAATTAAGCTAGTGGGAGAATAATTAATCAAATAATGATTAATTATTTTATCCTGAGTTGTATGTGGGTTTAATATATTCCTATAGATTGAACGGGAATAATACATCCCTAAACATAATAATTAAGCTATTATATCATTCATACACCTTCTCTGAATATTTGGGAGTAGTTGGGCCAATTTGGAGACCAAGACACTAATACTAGTCAAGAGCAAAAATTGTGAAAAATTGGAAAATTGGGCATTTTAGTAAAAATTAAAAAAAGGGACATTACATTGGAAACCTGAACCTAAAACCAAAGCAACCAAGTCATCCACCACGTAGGGTGGAAAAAAGATGCCCAGCAAAATTCTAAATCTAAATCACGTGTGTGCTTAGTTTAAAATGTGATGGGAATGCACTAGAAGTGCGATCACTCTTCTTAGTGCGTATGCGTTAAACACGCGTGTGCACATATGTTAAGTTCAATTGTTTTGATTTTATTTTCAAACATTTGCAATGGAATGATGATGAGGAGGAGGAGGATGATGACAATGATGATGAGGAGGATGATGATAATGATGATAATGATGATGATGATGGAAATGATGAATATGATGAACAATGATGGTGATGATGATGATGAGGATGATGATCATGATCATGATCACTGTGACTCTGATGACGACTATTATTATGATGATGATGATGATTACGATTATGAGGATGATGAAGTTGATGATGATCATGATGACCATGATGATGATGACCATCACAATGATGATGCCGATGATGATGGTGATGATGATGACGATGACGATGATGATGATGATGATCACAAATAGTATGACTATGATGATGATGATTATGATGATGATTACAATGATGACTATGATGGTGATGATAATGATGATGATGGTGATGATGACAATGATGATGAGGAGGATGATGACTATGATGATGATGATGAGGATGAGGATGATGGGGATGATGAGGAGGAGGAGGATGATGATTATCATGATGAGGATGAGGATGAGGATGAGGATGAGGATGAGGATGAGGATGATAAGGATGATTATTATGATTATGATGATGATGACAATGGCGATGATGATGAACGATGATGGTGATGGTGATGATGATGATAATGACAATTATGATGATGAGGATGATGGCTATGAGGATGAGGATGATGATGATGATGATGATGATGATGACAATGATGATGAAAATGGTGATGACCATGATGATGGTGACGGTGATGAGGAACAATGATGATAGGTTTAGTTGAATGGAATGATGATGATGACCATGACGATAATGATGAACAAGGATGATGAGGAGGAGGAGGATGATGGCAATGATGATAACGAGGATGATGACTATGATGATCATGATGAGGATGAGGAGGATGATGATGATGGTGATGATGATGACAATGGCAATGATGATGAACAATGATGGTGATGATGGCGATGATGATGATCAAGATGATGATGATGACGACGATGATGAGGAACAATGATGATGATGATGATGATAGGTTTAGTTGAAACATTGCGTTGATTTTATTTTCAATCATTTGCAATGGAATGATCATGATGAACAATGATGATGAGGAGGATAATGACTATGATGATAATGATGATGATGATGATGATGATGGCAATGACGATGATGATGAACAATGATGGAAATGATGATGATGATGATCACGATGACTGTGACTATGATGACGATTATTATGATGATGATGATGATGATTACGGTTATGAGGATGATGAAGTTGATGATGATGATGATTATGATAATGACCATGATGATGATGACCATGGCGATGATGATGAGTAATGATGATGTCGATTATGATGACTATGACGACGATGATGCTGATGACGATGATGACGATGATGATGATGATGATGATCACGAATAGTATGACTATGATAATGATGATGATGATGATGATAATGATGAGGATGAGGATGATGACATTAGAGGAAATTTGGGGTCTAAAATGGGCCTCCTAAGGAAAATAATAAAATAATAGTTAAAACAATAAAATAATAGTTAAAATAATAAAATAATAGTGATTAATTTTGGAGGAAGAATGAGAAAAACTACTTTCTGTGTTTGTATTTTAGACATATCTCCCTGTGTTTTTACTCAAATTCTAAGCAGGAGAGCTCGTTGGATGCAGAATTTAATTCGGCATCCAACGAGTACCCACACTGCATACTTTTGATGGACCCTGCTACCCCAAAAACAAGAGATACCTGAAAAAATGTGATGATGACATCATCATCACGTTTTTTTAGGTATCTCTACCTAAAAAAACATGATGATGATGTCATCATCACATTTTTTCAGGTATCTCTTGTTTTTGGGGTAGCAGGGTCCATCAAAAGTATGCAGTGTGGATACTCGTTGTATACGAAATTAAATTCCACATCCAACGAGCTCTCTCGCTTGAAATTTGAGTAAACATACAGGGAGATATGTCGAAAATATGAACACAAAAAGTAGTTTTCTTTTATGAAAAATATGTCAATTCAACGATTATGATTCACTCATTTTATTGAAATTCTATTGGTTCTTGAATTCCAACTCACAAAATTTTTTATTGGCGCATTTTCTTGTAAGGCCCATGTTAGACCTCAAATTTCCTCTAATGCTATGATGATGAGGATGAGGATGAGGATGAGGATGATGGTGATGATGATGAGGAGGAGGATGATGATTATCATGATGATGATGAGGATCAGGATGATGATGATGATGATGATGATGATGATGATGATGATGATGACGACGATGAAGATAATGACGAACAATGATGGTGATGATGATGATGAGGATGATGGCTATGATGATGAGGATGATGATGATGATGATGATGAGGATGAGGATCATGATGATGGTGACGATGATGATGAACAATGATAATGGTGGTGATGATGATGATGATAGGTTTAGTTGAAAATTTGCTTTGATTTTATTTTCAAGCATTTTCAATGGAATGATGATGATGGCCATGGCGATGATGATAATGAGGATGATGATGATGATGATGAAAATGTTGATGAACAATGATGGTGATGATGATCATAAGGATGATGACAATGACGATGACGAGGATGATGACTATGATGATCATGATAAGGATGATTATGATGATGAAGATGAAGATGACAATGGCAATGATGATGAACAATGATGGTGATGATGGTGATGATGATGATCAGGATGATAATGATGATGAGGAGGAGGAGGAACAATGATGATGTTGATGATGATAGGTTTAGTTGAAACTTTGCTTTGATTTTATTTTCAAGCATTTGCAATGGAAGGATGATGATGAACAATGATGATGATGAGGAAGATAATGACAATGGTGATGATGAGGATGATGACTATGATGATGATGATGATGATGATGATGATGAAGTTGATGATGATGATGATGTCAATGATTATGATGATGAACAATGATGGTGATGATGGTGATGAGGATGATGACAATGATGCTGATGAGGATGATGACTATGATGATGATGAGGAGGATGAGGATGATGATGTTGATGATGATGATGACGACGATGGTGATGATGATGGTGATGATGATGGTGATGATGATGAGGATGATTATGATGACGACGATGATGAGGGACAATGACGATGATGATGATGATAGGTTTATTTAAAACTTTTCTTTGATTTTATTTTCAAGAATTTTCAATGGAATGATGATGATGACCATGACGATGATGATGAAAAATGATGATGAGGAGGAAGAGGATAATGACAATGATGATTATGAGGATGATGACTATGATGATGATGATGACGATGACAATGAAGATGATGACTACAAGGATGATGACTATCATGATGATGATCATGAGGACGAGGATGATGACTATGATGATGATGATAAGAATGAGGATGATGAGGATGAGGATGATGATGAGGATTATGATGATGAGGATGAGGATAATGAAGCTGACAATGATGATGATAATGATGATGACCACAATTATGAGGAACAATTATGATGACGAAGAGGATGAGGATGATGACAATGATGATAATGAGGATAATGAATATGATGACAATGATGAGGATGACTATGATGATGATTACAATGATGATGATTAGGATGATGACTATGATGTTGATGATGAGGATGACTATGATGATGATTACGATGATGATGACTATGATGATTATTATGATGGTGATGATGGTCATTGTTGGAGGCCTTCCTTACCCTCCACTATCCATAGGTAAGGAGCCTAAGACCTCAAAATGGCACCCATGGGGCTAAGAAGAAAGTAGTGGTGAAGACTATATTGTAAAAATACTCATACATGTGTCAATACCAAGACATTGTAGAATAACATTAGTGATTAAATGAGAAAATCACTAGTCAGTAAATGTTGTAAATGTTAGGTAGCAGCACGCGTGCATGTTTTTGTGCGTACATGTTAATGCACATGCACTCTCTTATACACACATTCCCTCTCACAAATACGCGTGCGCACACCTATTACTAGTTAAAAAAATTAAAGATTTGGATTCCCATGGTTACTACCAATTTTCACGAGTTTTCTACAACTGTTTGTGTGTTTTGTGCTCCTGAACTATGTAGTTTGGCTCACACTCAATCATCAATTGGATAGTCTCTGATCTATTTTATAAAATATCACTATTTTAATCTAACAAACATATTCAGTGGTCTTAGAAGTTAGTGGATACATTCAAAATACAAGTTTTCATTGCAAGAAGTGATCATTTTGAATAGGTATGGTGAATTTTAAATAATTGTTTTCATTCACAAGATTTCGGATCATTTCTTTGATTTATGTTTTATCATATTCTTACAAAAATATCTCTCTCATAGACAACATTTAATTTCACAAAGAAGAATTCCCAACTTCACATATAAACAAGTCTCATACTCTCCATACATTTGCACATGAATATATATTTTGAATTCACACAATGATGGCATAGATGAAGTTATATCTTAAGACTCTTCAATTTAAAAAAAAACTTCGAAGTAAACATGGGAGAGGGTCCATATTGAATAGTTCACCAAATTGTTCATATTCTCTACACAAGATGAAGTATGCAATGTAGACCAATAATCATTCGCACATGAATATATTTTTATTTCCCACAATGATGGCATAGATGAGGTTTTGTATTGAGACTCTTCAACTTGTATAAAAAAATTGGAAGCAATCATGGGAGAGGGTCCATATTGAATATTTCACCAACTTGTCAATGCTCTCCTCTTCATGCTAGATTTATCATAGCACTCCTTTGATATTGACAGAGATGCCTCTACCTCAATGATTTCTCCTTTTTTCCAGGGATTTGCAACCTCCTCATTATGTACTTAGTCAATTTGTTCTCTTTACTTAACTTGTAACTTAATGAGTGTAATTTATTCAATTTATTCCCAGGACATCCAAACACCAACTTGTGTCTTCCCTCACAACTAATGTGGCATATTACATGTAATGTCATCTCGTCTGAATATTTCTTGTATAATGGAACTAATACCTTATTTGTTGTTTCTTATGTAGGAGTACACCTCATAGTTTTGATAAAGAAACTTTTGGAGATGGGAAACTCACGTAACACAGAAAGAAAAAATAGAAGGAAACTAAGGTAAGAGAAAAGCCCAGGTTAGAAATGGAGAGAGTGAGACATGGTCCAGACATTTCCACTGATACTGCGACCGATCCTAACAGATTTGATGACATGAAAACCTTTACTTCAGAACCACAGGTGAAACAATTTTGTCCAATGGACCCAACTCAAATTCAAACATCAACACATTATCCAACCAACAATCCATCAACCGGCCATGTTGAAGCTCTTGAAGACATAGGTATATTGAGAGACACTGAGTATCAAGTGTTGGCCCTAGGAGAAATGATTATTTTTCAATCTCTCCAAGAAGACCACAACAATGTTGAGCACACTCCCAATATGGACCAACATGTGAATGAAGCACCACAACAAAGAAACCCTGGGATTCGTAGCTCATGCCCACCTTCCCTACCTAGACTGTCTAGTGCAAGAAAAAGGACTCCTAGACATATCCATGTGGATGAAAGTTGTCTTTCAGGTCTTGAAGGTAAGTTTCCCAAACACAATATCGATTGGCAATGTAGAAAATTAGTGAAGGAATATTTTGAATCAAAAGACAATGGAGGTAAATTTCAATTATTAATATCTTTGTTAAATTCAAATTGTTTAGTTGTTGTTAGGAGAATTATGGGCATAAATATGGTTAGAAGTTCAGAGGCTAACAATCATATTGTTAGAAATCTCCAATCTTCTTTTAATATGATTGGGAATATGTCTTGTACTAAATATCTTTGTGTGGCTTGTCATGTGTAATCAGAATCACTTGTAAGAAAGTCCACATAGCAATGTCACCTTCTTTCACACACTTCTCACAAACTTAAATTAAATAGAAAAAATGTTAAGAAGTACTCTATTATAAGAGAAAATATTTAGACTCTAAGTGGAAAAGATTGTTGGGATTTTTTCGGCAAGTTGCCTCATCGAGATATGAAGGTAATTGATGCTTTTAAGGACTTAGTACAAAATTTTTAGCATGATCATACCAGAAATTCATCTAACCAAAGAGATGTTCTAAAGCTGAGAAAAGGTTCTACTAAACATGAACCCCATGTGAAACACCTCCTTGACACAACACGGACTGAACTCTATGAGAGATTCAAGAATGAGTAGACACAATTGAACCTAGGACAAATGTCCTTTGAGAAACGTAAACAATGGTACGTGCATATATGCATTGTTAGAAACACATGCTGTTGTAGATACCATGTAGAATATGAATATTTTTATGACATGTATAAACATATATTATGTGATTTGCATACTAAACTTGAGAAGGGCTACAATGAATCCAAAATACCACTGAATGCATCGAGCGATTTTATCATCAACATCATGTGTCCAAGGCATGAAGGACAAAAATACTATGGAAAATCATATCTATATGGGAATTGTCCCAGGTTTAGTGGGGTTTCTCTTTTGAACTGTTGCATTCATGGAAGCGGTGAGCATCAATTTTGGAATATGAGTGTGGAGATGTAGAGCTTCAAGTACGTAACCTATCAATCATATAGTGCAAAGGAAAGTAAAAATATTGTATTAGTGAAGTCACAGGTGCAAATGATTATTGCATGTTTTTCCTCTTACATGTTCAGTTTCTACATATACATTCTTTAAAGGTCACATTCTAATATGACCCTTGTTTTCATGGAAACAGGTATGGGTATGCAATTTTTTGACGGCTTTCTACAACAAAACTGAGTAGTATGTTCAACATCTGCATGTAGTGCGATAGTAGGATGAGCATTACATAAAATGTAGGAATATCTTTCCCATTGGGAGCATAATGTCAATTGTGGATTTTGCATAAAACTACACCCTTCAGCCAAAAAATGAAATTCAAAGTCAATACTACCATTCAGACCAGGTTAGCATCATGGTACATATTATGTAAAGGCATCGCCCTGATAGAAACATTAACAACAAGATAAAAGAGAAGGAGACAAAATTTTACATAAGTGATGATAGATGCCATGATATACAATAGATGCAACATTGTTTTTGAATTTTCTATGATCAGCTAAAGGAGGGCGATATATAGATGGATCAACATTAGGTATGGTCAGATGGTTGTGTAGGCTAGTTCAAAAATTCCTGAGTCTTCCAATGGATGAGTATGTTGCATAAGACTTATAATGTGCCGCATATATGGAACTACTTTTAGACTAGGCATGGAAACGGTTAGCATGATGGAGCCAATGTATGCATCAAGACCACACTACGAAGGGATTAGATGAGTTTTACCAAAAACCCCCATATCAAATATGCAAAATCCATATTTCAATGGTGCTCTGCAACAATGTCAGCCTGAACCAAAGTGCAACATACATCAACAGGGGTAGGAAGGACGGTCAGGAATTTTTGGCATGTGGTTGACATAGATTGATCTCGTTCTTATAGTTGTAGCACAGTACAAGGAACACCTGGATATCATTTCTTTTGAAGCTCAAATAACCCCTTATTTGAAATATGGACATGCAAACTTTCTTTGTTTTGCAGCCCTTGTCGAAGTGGTGAATGGGATGAATGTGAATGCATGTATAGGGTTGATGGTTGGGATCATGTGTCAATTTTGGTAGACCCATGTGTAGCCATTGAAACAACCCACTTAAAAGTGGGCCACCCAGTTATTTCGATAAAATACGACCATATCTCAGATCTTATACAACCAGGACGCATATATGTAGTTGTTTCCTTGAAAAACAATGAATGGGAATAGATTATTGGTTGGCACAATGCATTCGAGGTAAGTAAATCCTGAACAGATCATTGATTGATGATGAAGGCAATGAATTTCCTATTGGTTTGATGGTGGTTGAGGGTGAATATCTTACAATAGATGGGAAATCAAAAATAATTGGTGAGCATGTATTCATGGATTACAGACTAGGTTTTGTGGTCTATCACTTCACAAACTTGATTGTTGGCATGAACATCCATCTACATAGAATGTCAAACAAGAACTCAACCAATGTGTGTTACTTCTTGTCTCATTCAGAGCATGAAATATTGATGGAGGTAATTAGCAACAAAGAGGATCCAAATGTCTATATTGAATGAGATTGGGTAATTACGCTTACACTCCACTTGGGTGAAACCCTAGTTTGGATAATCTATCCTCGAGGCATGCTTGGGTCATGTGGAGTTCGGGGGGAGGCCACTCTGGTCATAATCCCATGCCACAATCCCAACAGAACTGATGGTTCATCCATTGGATCCTTGGCCAACGTTCTATGGTGAGTTACAGTAACCTTGCAAAAGTAATTCACAGACGCATGAGCCAATTCAAGGTCGAGGACCAATAACCAAACCAGGTGGCGATTTCCAAATTTGTCAACTTGTTTGGGTGTGCTTGTGCATGGTATCCATAGGAACACCACCCCTAGCCTCCCAACATAGGGATTTGCAAGGCCAGAGAATCGTTGCTAGGGTTACATGGACCCCATTGGGGCAAAACCCTAGTTTTCAAAATTTGTCCTGGAGCCATTCTTGGGCCATGCAAATTCAGGTAGGAGGCCACCCTATCCATAAACCTATGCCACAATCTCAATGAAACTAACGATTTTTCCATTGGATCCCTTGTCAATGCTCTATGGCAAGTTGTAGTAGGCCTGCAAAAGACGTTCATGGACGCCTGACTGATTCCAGGTCGGGGTCCAAAAAGAAAACCAAGGGACGGTTTTTTATTCTATAGGCTCCTATAGATTTTTTTGGGTATGGATTCCATGGGAAATCCACCCCAAGCCACTCACTGCAGCGTTCTACAGGGCTAGTGCACCGTTTCCAGGGTTGCATGGACCCCATTTTCATGCAAATTTCAACTCAACATAACTCAAAAACCATAGGTTAGATCATCGAGTCGTCAAATCCTTGGTATCCTGGAATTTCATTACCTCTAGCGTGACCTCTCCACCATTTTTTCATGGCCCAGTGAGTTAATAGTGCATCAGTTTCATAATCTAGGGTTTTTCTCAGTTTCCTTCAATGCAACTCTCGCATTGGTGGGTCAACTCTGCAAAACCCTTCATTGTGACATAATTAGTAGTGTTCCCATATCAGAATTGTCTATACACTCTTTTTGGATCCAACTACATGCAATATTGCTGCTCTGTTTAGTTTTTCACTCCCGAACTGATTGTCACTAAGTGTCCCTGAACTGCATTTTCATGCGACTTTCAACTCGACATAACTCGACAACCGGAGGTCGTAACGACGAGCTGTCGACTCCGTTGATCTCCTGGCATGCCATTACATCTCATGGCCAAGTGAGTTCATTGTGCATCTATTTTATAAACTAGGGTTTTACTGAGTTTCATTCAATGCAACTCTCACATTGGTGGGTCAACTCTTGAAAATAAAATTTTTAACATATCTCTTGAAAATAAAAGAGTATATTTATTGATGTTGTAATTTGTTGTAATAAGATATTCTGGATATGTTATATTCTTGGAAAGAGTGACCTAAGGGATGTATTTTCATGGTGTTAACATACACTTGGACTAGGGTTTATTTTGTTGGGTTTCCTTGTTATATTAGGATGAAGATAAGTGAAATATTGGACCATAGTGACCACCTTCACACACATGTTGAGGACAAGCAAATGAGCATAGTAACCACCTTGGAACACATATTGAGGATAAGCATTGGAGCATTGTAACCACCTCTAACACATATGTCAAGGAGCATTGGGAACAAGAAGATGTGGTACAAAACTAGGGGAGGAATGCATTACATGAGGAAAATTGGATATGCATGAGAAAACTAGGGTTTATATATGTAAGTAAACCTTGGAGAAGGAGATATAATACTAGAGGAATTGATGGTTGTATTGCAGATTCCTTTGCTCTTTTTATGAAGGAAAAGGAGGTAGAATTAGGATTCCAACCTTTGAGAAGATATAAAGAAAAGAGATAACGTCTTTGGTGATATTACAGTCCTATTCTTGTGTGATACATGGAGGTTAGGGAAATACCATGGAAAACTTAACTTGATAAGTCTCAACCTTCTTTCGATTCCTTGCTTAGAAGAATATTTTTTTAAGTTTAGTTTATTTTCCATGGACGTCTTGGTGCTTGTTTTGATGCAATATTCAAATACCTAGGGCTTGAGGAATCATCCTAGGATAGGCATGTTGACATCGAAACCGGTGCTATACTTCTCCTAAATTTCACGTGCTTCTATGTTGAAAGATGATCATGGTTTATAAAACCTAATGAGGAATACAATTATAGTGTGGATACCTTAATGACAACAATGATAGTTCGGGGCCAGCGTCGCTTATCATTTCCCAATATATATACATACATATCATATATATACAAATATATAAGAACTATTTCAATTGTCCAAATATTGTGTACTTGGATATTTTAACTTTAACTTATATTATCTTTATGATTGGGTAGATTCTAGCATTGGTTGTGCATGCATGTTATACATTGGGTTGAATTTGTTAAGTAAACTTTAATGGTATTTATTTTGTTAGCTATCGTAAGTGCAAACCTTTGGATAGGTCATCATGCACTTGTGTAGGCCATCAAGATGATGACTAAGGAAAATCCTCTGAAATAAAAGGAACTTTCTTGCCAAAATGACCCTTCAAACCATGACTGTACACCCAAAGAGAACATGTTGCTACCAAAGGAAGGATCAATAGGGATGATGTGTCTTTTATAGAAGACACATATTCATGAACTTGTTTCATTTTTTATTTGTCAAGGAAGAACAATTTTTATGTCTTGGACCTCCTCACACATGATTTTTCTTCTCTATTATTTTAGTTTCTCTTATGTAGAACCACTTAGACCATATACCGAAGCTACAAGAGAAAATAGCAAAAAAAATATGGTTTCACGAATTACAAACCATAAACCTAAAAACTAGGGTTTATAAATTTACACATATAACTAGTAGAACCATATACCTAGAAGATATATACCTACACTACAACATAGCTAGGATTTCATGAACTACATTGGATGTAATTTTCCTTTCAATTATGCATGTGGTTGAAGCATGTTAGTGGTGTTGATGGGACGTTATCATCACATCATACAAAGTCAACGTCTTTTGCAACTGCCATACATTGACATAGACCTGAATCAATCCACTTTTCATGAAGATAGGACTGTCAAACTAAGAATGATTTTTAGCCAAGTCAAAATGATTATGACAGTCCAAAACACTAATTTCCAGCTTGCCAAAATGAGTGTACAATCCCAAATGGAAGTAGTAATGATAAACAAAAGTTGAAATGGCACTTTGAATTAGTGAAAGGTACTGTCAAAAGAAAATTATTTCCAGCCAAGCATTTAGCATTATGACAGTCCTATATTTCACTTTTTAGCTTGTCAAGACAAAGGTACAATATTTTAAGTAAACATCAGTGATAAACAATTTTATAAGTGCTAAGTTTCCAAGCCAATGGGACTCTTAAACCAAATCAAATTTCCATTCAAGTAAACTGTCTTATGACAGTCCAAGATGTAATTTCCAGTCAAGTAGGAATGATAACAACTATATTCACTTGGATTTTGATGACACAATGACTTGCAACCAATTTAATCCCTTTTCTTGTATTTTGCCAAGTTATGGATGGTTATATACCACTATCAAATTTTCTTTAAGTATGGTTGGGAATGATTGTTTAGATATAGTCCCTTTAGGGTGTCTTTGTGCCACTTTAAATTGGGTTTTGGACATATTTGAGGTGAGGCATTAGTGAGTGGGTAAGATAGGAAGGAAAGGAAGTGACCTTAGGTTAGGATAGGTGGTTAAGAAGGCTATTAAGGATGCCCTAAATAGGATATTACAGTCAAGAAGTTAGGGTATCTTAGGATGCGTTAGTGGTGTTCTAGGGCTGTCTAAAATGGATATTACAATTATAGATATAGGGAGAGCCATGGGGGTCTAAGTAGTGTGAAAATGAAAGGAATAAGCATTGCTTTAGAGAGAGGGAAAGGTAGGAGTATAAGGAAATGGTTTTATCAAAGGTTATGCTAGAATAGAATGGTTTAGGTGTGTATTATGTCTTCCTAATAGGTAGTATTACAGTCTCATTTGATAGACAGTCCTAGGGTTAGTAAATGTTAGAAAATGGAGTAGAAGGGCTATTGATATGGACAAGGTAAGTCCAAAACATGTGTAATAAAATTTTAGCTTCTTTTCATTATGATGCTTGCATGGTAACAATGGTCTAAATCTAGGGTTGATACTCTCTATGCATTCATTTCCCATCATTTCTTTCATTCCTTCATCTATTGCATGTTAATTTATTCTTATCAAATCTAGGCATAAGCCTATTATATATCCTCTTTCTCTCATGATTTTTTAATGTATGAGTTGTGGAAGATGAGCTATGTTTTACTTATTTCACTATGGTTTATAAAAGGAGTGCTCATGAAGCTCTAACCCTAGATTATGTGAAGTAATCCATGCTTAAGATTTGAAGTATTTCATTTGATTAGTCTATAAAGAATATGTGACATATGACTACAATCCTAGGCATCCTCATATACAAACAAAAAGGTACTTTATAAAAGGCCACAAGAGATGGTTAGGTAGGGTTGGTGTTAGGGTTTCCCTCCTAGGTTTAGGGTTTCATCATTGATTCTAAACCCTAGGTTATGCATGCAAACCCCAAAACACCGTTTCGGTTTGAGTTTCCTTATTAATTATAAAGACCAGGTTATGCGTGCTAACCTTTAAACTTTAGTTAGGATTAGGGCTTCCTCATTGATTCTAAAGCCTACGTTATGCATGCTAACCCTTAAATCGTTAAAATTGAAACAAGTACAATAGATCATTAAAATTGCAGGTGCTCAACTATAGCATAACAAATATTTATGTATTCAATGAGAGTAAGAAATGTCAACTTCGTCTTCAAATGATATGAATTTCCAAATTTATCAAAAACAATGTTTTCCAAGTAGATGTTATGCATCGGGTTGGATTTGCTAGATTAAAAAATTATTTGCACTATGATTTACAAGATCATGTATTTGGTATTTAAAATTATCATTGTTATTGTACACATTTATGCAGTTGTGTATTTTTTTGTTAGCTAACCTACAATGTTAAATTTTCTGTGCATTTTATTGTAAACATACATCCTTTGTTGCTTCGTCAACAACAAATATTGCAAGCGCATAAACTGTAAAATACTACTGTATTCTAGATAATGTATGGAAATATGTAATAAAAGTCAAAGTAATATAGAGGAAATTTCAACTCAAAATGGGCCTCCTATAAAAAGTTAATAAAATAATAGTTAAAATAATAAAATAATATTTATTAATTTTGGTGGAAGAAAAGAAAAAAACTACTTTTTTGTTTGTATTTTTGACATATCTCCCCGTGTTTTTACTCAAATTTCTATTGGGAGAACTTGTTGGATGTGGAATTAAATTCTGTATCCAACGAGTACCCACTTGGCATAATTTTGATGGACCCTGCTACCTGAAAAACAATAAATACCTAAAAAACATGATGATGACATCATCATCACATTTTTCCAGGTATTTCTTTTTTTTTGGGTAGCGGTGTCTATCAAAAGTATGCCGAGTGGGTACTCGTTGGATGCAAAATTTAATTCCTTATCCCATGAGCTCTCCCAATCGAAATTTGAGTAAAAACACGGGGAGATATGTTGAAAATACAACAACAAAAAAAAGTAGTTTTTTTTATGATACCTACCCCAAATTTATATTAAAAAAGTGTTTAAGACCTATACGGTATTTCAAATTTAAAGCAATTTCATTGGCTAACACATGATGACATGGGATTTGAATTAAAGTTAAAAGGTCCATTTTGAGTTGAAATTTCCTCTAATGTGTATGAAAATATGTAATAAAAGGCAAAGTAATATAAAGAAGTAAAAAATGATATATTAATATACACAAATTTCCAATCATATACAGTAGTAGTGAAAAATGAAACATTGTTCCCAATGTCTATACGATGGCAACTCGTTCCTTATACAAAATATGGCAACTCATGCAAAAATTCCACATCATGGCTAGTGTACATAGGAGGGTCTCGCAATCCTCTTCCACACCCTTGGGGCTCCTAGGTGCACCTCCAAAATTAATCTTCCTCTTCTTCGAGCTAGAGGAAGCTCGGTTCTTCTGGCCACTTCAACCACCTCCTCTTGGGCTCTGAAATGACAACAATCAAATGTCAACTCCTATAGGAAATTATACAAAGTATAAAACACAATTTAAAAATAAAAATTATGTTTTCAAATATTAAATAGCTCACCTCAGATGAGACCATAGGTAGTGAGCGGGATACCCTCCTACATGATCCAAGTCTCTCAACAATGCCACTCTGCAACATTTAAACACTAAGATAACTCATAGAATTTACTGCCTATGTTAATTTTCATTAATATTGCATGATATTTTAATAAACTAATCAATCTCATCGTGAACACAACAGGCTGGTCCTAGTGGCTAGCAGGTGGAGAAATTATTTGGTCCCTATGGGTGGAAGGTGGAGCAAGGGGTTGGAAAACCTGCTCTAATTCTAGGGTGGATGGCATAGTAGAGGATGTAGCCACATCGACGTTGGATACAAAACTAGGGGGAACATTGGAAGAGGGCATGGACTGGAGTGGGCGAAGTGGTGATGTACGAAGATAAACCTCAACTGGCTATAGAATGGAAGGGGCCAGCCTGGAAGTGGAAGCAAGGTTAGTGGGGGAATATGGGGGAGGGGGATGAGGTCTAGGATGGGGTGGAGGGATGGGTGAATCTGGATGGATGGTGTATCATGGTCGGAGGGGGGAGGGTGGAAACATGGGAAATTGCAAGGGAGGGGGTGGATGGGTGGGGTAGGGGGGAGTGAGAGAAGGTTGTGACAAAGAAGGGGGAGATGGATGGAAGTGTGGTGGTGGATGGGTGGGACGGGGGGCGAGATGTGGGGAGTGACTGAAGGCTATGACGAAGAAGGGGGAGCTATATGGAAGTGTGGTTGTGGATGGGAGGCAAGGGATGGATGGAACGAGGTGGGGAGGGATGCAAGGAAAGGGACATGTATGACAGGGGCTGTACCTGGAATATATGGTGGAAAAAAGGAATTCGATGGAGATATAGTGATACCGTGCCTATTTACTCGAACCTGCATACATATTCATGGCCTCATATATTAGTACATAAAAAATATAATTATACAAATCTAAGCCATCAAAACTAAAATTTAATTTATAATTTATTAGAATATACCTACTCACAAGGGAATCTGGTGATGCCCAACGGGGATGGGTGGTCACTCACTCCCGCAGACACCTGTTCATTTGCACAAAAATATTTATATTAAATTACTAAATATTAACTACATTGGAAGACAACATTAACTACTAGGATCAAATTTAATTACTGAAAGAAAAAAACCTATGCGTATGGTGCCATGTGTCCTTGCAACTTCCATGGCTCCATCTAGGTTGACGGAACCAATGTCCTACCACCCAGGTGTTGGAGACTCAGCACTGAATAGCTATACATTAAAACAAATCAAGTCATCAATATATGATTCCAAGTTTAATTTATTAGAAATTCTGATATTGGATAACATATAATCAATACTTGAACATTAAATAAAACAATCACTAACTTAGTGTAGGTAGCTCTTTGTGGGATGCTCCTGCATGGGAACATGGCATGGATTTCCACAACAAGAAAAATGATGTGGAATTGGTCCTGTCGAGCTAGATGGATAATCCTGGCTACCACCTGTAGCTTGTCTCCCTCACCCACCACCAGTAGACCATGTAGAAGTGTGTCTCTTAGGGTGAACCTACTTGCTCTACAAGGACATAGCCACAAATGTGCTATTCCTGAGAAGATGTCGTGTGGCACGTATAACAAACTCATGGATCTCATATATCCCACTACCTAACCCAGGGGGTTTAGGAAGTAGGTTTGGCTCTTTCCTAGGTGCACGAGGTCCTCGAAGTGGGTTCCAGTGGGCATGAGGTTGATCTTGGGTTGAGCCAAAAACGATGCCTTAAAACTCAGAGATGTCGAAGTAGTTCAGAAGGAACCCTAACAAAAAATCATCCCACATTTTCCTAAGAAAATATTGTGGTACCTCAACATTGTTGCATGGACGCTTGTCAAAAACCATGAACCATCTCTTCCGCCAGTTTTCTCTCCATGGCTAGTAGTTACACCATTCCATGCAAACTTGCCTCTTCCTTGCATCTTGAGTCTATCCTTTGCTTGGATCTGTAAATTTGCTCTATAGTTGGTATTTTGTGATATTCAGTTTTTTATATCCTCTTTGGATATACCGGTAGCATAATGTTCTCTCATTCGAGCCCTATATTGGATCAAATTGGTTATCTAACTATGGGCAATGTTGATAGAGTCTATTATTTTTTGTAGTGATGTGGCGAGGGAAACCCGAGAGGGTTCCCTGGTGTTCTTTAGCTCATCACTCAAAATTATTAATTAGTTTAAATTCCCACATAATTCATCTTCGGGGTTTTCTTCATTTAATTCGGGGTTTTATTCATTTAATTTGGGGTTTTCTTCATTTAATTCAGGGTTTGGGTCCTCTGATTGGTTTGTTTCATTCCTTTCTTGGGATGGTTCATTGGTATTTTTCATTATGTTTAGGTAATTTCTACGTGCAATATTAGATTTTTCCCATTTGAATTCATTTTCAATTTTTTTAAATTTTATATTATACTTGAAAAACAATAAAAAAACATTAAAATAAACAAAAAAAAATGGCATTACTACTCCATCTACCTTACTCCAATGTCGTGGGCGTCGTTTTATCCTGGTTGGACACTTTCGTTGGGCTCCTTGGGGTCGTTTTCACCTCCTTGTGCGCTCATGGGTGGGTTGTGAACAAAACAAATTGTTCACTTTTTTTTTTAAACAAGGATGAACACGTGTCCCTGTGTGTGATCGCACAAAGAACGAATGCACGTCCACATACGCGTGCACACACTTACACGCGAGCATGTCATTAGGAGCGTGTGTACACTCCTTTTGTCCATGCTAGCAATCCGACATGGAGGTTCACCATTGTTGAAGCAAGAGCATGTGCGTGCATCTAAGGGGGTGTGCACGTTCTTGTTTTGTTCGACTGACGTGATCCCATTGCATCATATTTGGGTAGCATGTTCTTGCGGGCACTCTTGTCAGAAAAAATATAAATATATTTCATCTTTTTATGGAGACCAATCACATCTCAGTGTTTCTCATCAAATGAAACTAGTTCATCATTCTCATTGAAATATTCGTTTGCATGTACCCAGTGTGCATCCTTCATTGCTTCTTCAAAAAAAATTTCCTAAGAAGAAAATAGAGGATACTGTAAATGCTCATCACTAACAAGACTCTTCTCATATATCTCCCTCTAACTTCTAGTTTTCTGGTTCTTGTCTGCTCGTGTTTCTTTTATGATGCTATCAACTATCTATTGCTCATTCCCTAAACTGTTGATTCTTCTATGCTTCTATCAACTATCTGTTGCTCAAACAGACTATGACTCACATCACTCAACATGTCTACATTAACTGGTTTATTATCATCAGCTAAAACAACTTGGTCAACAATCTTTGTTGGGATTACATAATCACTATATGCCTCATAAACAAAGTCTTTCACAATACAAACAATACAATATTTGTGGCATTTCATAGTTGATAAAGATCCTATACATTAAGATTCATTTAAGGATCTTATTAAGTTCCAAAAATTAAAAAAAGGCAAGTTTTTTCCTTATGTCTTATACAATAAATTATAGACTATTCACTATTTCATTATATTGTAGAAGATGATACTCCAAACAGAACATAGAAACAAAAGTTGAAGAAGACTCTGAAAAACAACTTGATCAACAACCTTTGTTGGGATGACATGATCACTGGCTTCCTTGTAAACAAAGTCTTCTTGGTTGTATTCCACTTCACTATGGGATACTCGGTGCTTTTCGTGACTTGCAAAGTCACTTTCTTCTACAACTGGTTCTTCACTAAATACTTCATTCACTATATTCCATTCTCTTTTTGGAGTATCAACTTCTACAATTAATGAAATAGTTAATATTCTATACTCTCTTGTATTAGACATAAGGCAACAACTTTCCTTCTTTGTTTTTGGCACTCATTCAAAGCCTTAAATGAATCTTGATCTCTAGGATCTTCTTCAAGTATGAAATTGCACAAATATTGAAATTTTAACAAATTAATTACTTTGAATTCCCATACATCATAATCATATCCATCAAATGTTTTCCATAATCCTTCTAGTGTTAAGAGATTTCTTACCTCTTCAATTTCTTCTAGTAGTGCTTTTGTTACCTCCATCTTCAAGAATCGATCTTCTTATGTTTTTTTCTCGATCACAACTTCCAATAAGATCGAATCTATGTGTGTGTGTGCTTTCCACTTTATTTAAAGGATTACCCAATACAATAAGGAATGGATTAAGACATGGGCTGTGATACAATGTTAAAGAAAACAAGAGAAGCAGAAAAAGGGACTGAAAATACAATGGGCATATTGATTTCCTTGACAACTGAATTTCCTTCTCAATATTAACCCAAGTATTTATATGACTACATAAAAACAAAACCATTGGTAAATAAAATGGGTTATAGAATACCATGGGTCACTAATTCTACCTAATGTGACCAACTCAACTACTCAACTAACTAACTAATTAATGAAATATTAATAATGGTCCATTGAAATTACAAAGTTGTGTTGACGAGTTGAAATGATCGAGACTTACCCTACGTAGTTGATATGGTATGCATTGTCTATCCATAACCCTATATCTTTGTATCAACTCTGAGACATGTTCCTATGTTAAGTGCTCCATAAAGTGCTGCATATAATGAGGAGATCCACCAGAATTTGGGAATGATAGCATATATTATCTTGAACTTCGCTACACATTCATAAGTTCGGAATGTGTAGCGACGTTCAAGATAAAATATGCGCTTTAGATCCACCAGATTTCTGTAGCCTTTTTGGTAGGATTTTACACTGCTTGTTGAGTTGGTTAGTCGAATATACGGGTAATTCCACGATCACTAATCTATCATGTGTGCGTGTTGTTTTTTTTAATCTATTTGTATTTAACATGTAATTTTTATTCCCATATATGTGTGAATTATTCTAATATATATAAATCATGTTCGCACAACTATTACTATTTTGGGTTCGTCGGGAGGCTCAGTCCAATGTTTGTTTTGCTTATTTTCCATGGGTATAATGTATTTTTGTGAAATTCTTATCTGTGTGGAATAATACTTACAACTTTAGCCGAGGTTTTAATTTTAACATCAAAATTTTCATTTGTTATTTGCAGACTGTCGAGTAAGTGACTGCATTTCATTACAAGAAAATATAAGAAAACACAACCAAATTAGAGGTATATGAATTCAATTTTTGAACTTTGTCTTACCATTTTGCAACAATTTTCAAATTTCAATCAATCTAAAGATAAATAATTTATTGATTCAAACTTATCAATTTACCAACAATTTTTCAATTTTAATAAGTCAATAAATAAAAATAATTTAGACACTTTACTAACCAAGAGAGTTGTTAGGTTCAAACCAACTATTTAAAGTTATCAATTTACCAACGATTTTTCAATTTTAATCAATCTATTAATAAAAATAGTTTAGACACTTTACTAGCCAAGACAATTTTTTAAATTTAAATATGCATATTATAGACAAGTGGTAATATGCATATTATTTATTGTATGCCATCGTGATAGTGGAGGTTTGAACACTAAGCCTAGGGTTCGATTCATATGACTTTGATAAAGACTCTCCATGAGTAGTGGACATGGTATTTAGGTCTATTTCTTTGGCTTTCACTCAACACAACATAGAGTATAGAAAAATCAACAATTAAATAACATGTTTTTAGGGATATGGTTGTCATGGAAATTAACTTGAGTTACCACATAGCACAATCTTTTAGTTTTCCTTTATAACTTTTGTGGAAAGTCTTGCAACTAAATTACATGCAACGTACTTTTCACCATACATACTTTTACTACTTGACAGACCTAGCTTCAACTGGATTTTACTGCGACAAGATTTAGGTTGCAACCAATTCCTGTCCGACCAACTTTCACTTCGACAAAACAACTTTATATTTGCTAGTCTTAAAGACTTAGGATATGAAAAACACTTTTCACCTCCGGTAACTTGAGATAATTTGTGACACAACTAGATTGTGACTCATTCACAATATTATATCATGAAACATTTAATAAGATTTATGTCAAACACTTGTGTGCATAAATCCTCGAAATTTTATGCCGTGAAATAAATATGGTTTCTTTGTGTCTTTCACTGAATGGTAAATGTAAACAACATTTACTTAGGTAAATATAGAGTGTGCCCCTAAATAAGAGCATTCATTAAACCATAAAATATGGATTTATATTTCTTGTGACGTCATAAAAAAGAACTACAACCATAAGTACAAATTTATAAATTTACAAGGATGTTTCACCTTTTACAAAGCTTCAACTCTCAACACATTCACAAAACATAGAAGATTGAGCTTCAAACTCTTCACATAGTTTTTCTTCTTCTTATCCACACACTTGATATGTTCTTCTCTTCTCCTCTACTGTCTCTCTAATATAAAATCTTCTTCTACATATTGAAAACTTCTACCCACTAAAATTTCTTCTCTCCGAAGCTACCGACTTAACATTAAATATTGTAATAACTATCTACCTAGAAACTTAGCTTCATCCATTAAATTCAGCTGGATTATATATGAGAAATGTGAACTCTTCATCCTTCCAGACTGTATGACAGTACTGACTTGCTATAGACTCTGATAGAGTCAACTAATGTGCTATTCGGATCAGCGAGTAATTAATATTTCCAATACTCCCCCTTATTTATGAGCATATCAAAAATTTTAAATAAAGATATTCCAAAATGTTTTAGAGCTGAAAATTGCTATGTTCATGACAGATTTCATTAAGTAGAACTTGTAATTCATAAATAACTTTGAAGATACTGGAATGTATCCCTTGCAAATGGTTTTGGTTTGATGTATGCAAGCTGATCTTCAAACATGAAAAATTCTAAACAAATTTATTTGTTGTTCACCAATTCTCTTATGAAATGATACCTTATGTCGATGTGTTTGTTTTTCTTGTGAAACAAAGACAAAGAAATGGCTGAATTGTTTTCACAAAAAATGGTTGTCGGTTCTTGTTGGTTCTGCGACAAGTATTTTAACATTCTCTGCATCCAAACAACTTGACATGCAACACCTGTAGCTACGACATGCTCTTCCTTTGGTTAACACTAAGTTACTATGGGTTGTTTCTTTGAATCCCATGACACAACACCTATACCAAAATGAAAATGTGTGCCCAGATGTGATTTTACTATCATCTGTGCTTCCTCCATTGTCACTATCAGTGTATTCAATGAGTTTAAAATTTTTTGAAGTTGAATACATAATGCCAAGATCCTTTGTGCCACTTACATACTTTAGATTTTTTTTACCTGCTTACCAATGAGAGTCTTTTGGTGACTCCATAAATATTGAGATCATACTTACTCCATACATGATGCCCAGTATCGTTGCTATTAAATACATAAGGTTGCAAACAAGACTTTTAAATAACATGAGATATACAGTTAACAGTTCATCATCTTTAATAAATTTTAAACCTGTTATTACTAGTGTTGGGGATGCCTTGCAATTGGACATGTTGAATATTTTGAAAAATGTACTTTCATACTTTGAATCTGATAGAAAAATACCACTTTCAGACTTATGGACTTCAATGCCTAGGAAAAAAATTCATGAGCCCCAAATCAATCATTTCAAATTCACTTTCCACGACTGTTCTAAATTATTTTATGCCAAAATCACCAGTAAATATTAAATCATCTACTTACAGGAAGACAATTAACATGTTACCTTTCTCATTGACTTTGGTGTATAGTGTCGTCTCATTTTCGCTTCTACGAAATCCATTCTTAATGAGATAGGAATCAATATGAATGTACCAAGCTCTCAAAGCTTGCTTCAAACCATAGAGCTCATTTTTCAGCATGTAAACTTTGTTCTCTTGTCCTAGAACTTCATATCCTTTTGGTTTTTCCACATATATTTGTTCATCTAGTTACCCATTCAGGAATCCTGATTTCATATCCATTTGATAAAGACGCCATTTGTTTTGTGTAGCAATGAAAAAAATTGTTCTAATTGTATCCATGTGTCGAACTGGTATGAAGGTTTCCATAAAATCTATGTTAGTATGTTTTGTGAACCCTCTTTCTACCATTCTTGATTTGTGTTTTTTAACATTCCCATCAACATCATGCTTGGTTTTTTAAATCTATTTGACGTTACTTACATCTTTTATCTTTTGGTACAACAACTAGTTCCCATTTGTGGTTTTTCTCAATTCATTATATTTCTTCATCCATGGCTTGTGCCCATAATTCTTCTTTGACAGCTTCCTCAAATGTTAATGTATCATCTATTTGATAAAACAATGCAAAGAGAGAAGGAAGTTGGTGTACCAGCGTTATATATTTCATGCATAATTCTTGTTTTCACTGGATATGTTGATGTTGAACTGCTTGATGGAGTTTGTTGTCGTCTTGGTGTGCTTGTCACTGTAGCTTGAGCTATAACTTGTGTTGATGTTCATGGTGCTTAACAATGTCGTGGTGTCATGGGAGTCGATGGTGCTGCGAACGATTGACTTACTTGTGGTATTTGAACCAATTCCTCTGTCATGTCATCATGCTTGAAATTTGACATAATATTGAAATTATTCTTGACGGTTTCATCCCATGATTCATTCTCAACAAATTGAACGTCGCGACTGATCATTACTTTCCTTGTGACGAGATCATACAACTTGTATGATTTTCTATCTTTAGAGTATCGAACAAAAATAGATTTCTATCCATTTTTTTGTAACTTCTTTCTCATCTCATCTGGCACATGAGCATATGCAGCATGAACAAAGACTTTTAAATGAGAAAAACTATGATTTATACCTGTCCATGCTTCTTGAGGAACTTTGTTCTTCATTCTATTTGTTCGACATCAGTGCATAATGTATACAACAGTTGCGATTTATTCAACCCAATATTCATTTGGAAAATGCTTGACTGCCATCATATTGCACGCCATTTCCATAATGATTTTGTTCTTTATCTCTAATATCCCAAATTTTGGACCTAACACTTATAGGAATGAGCCTATTGATTATGATGTTATCTTGATAGTTTTTTTTTATATATTGGGTTCAGGACCCACTGCATATGAACATGATGATTGGTTTTACATATTGGACTTAAGCCAATAATTGATTATATATATATATACTTGTTTGTGTTGGACATGGACCGTGAAGAACAGGATTGGTAAGACGATTTGTGTTGAGCAAGGAGCTCTGGAGAACATGTGTAATTAATGTTTTGTGTTGAGAAAGGATCTCTGGAGCACATGTGTAATTAATGTTTTTGTTAAGCAAGGAGCTCTGGAGCACATGGGTAATTAATATTTTTGTGTTGAGCAAGAAGCTCAAGAGCACATGAGTACTTACATTTGTGTTGAGCGAGAAGCTCTAGATCACATGAAAATATAATTGAAATTGTTGCGCATAATCCCTGGATCCTTCCATGTTGATGTTTAGCATAAGCTCTAAAGCATCAGATCCTTGGTCATTGTATCCCTAGGTGTATCATACAAGTACATCCTAGCATTAGTGTTGAGCGAAGAGCTATAGAATTGCACTAAGTTTGTAAGTCCCTGTTTAAGCATTGAGTATGGGCTCTGGTAAGCGCTAGGAGATAGTGAAAAGAATTTAATAACTTTCGAGTGAAAATGACTCGAGAAAAATATTGATCTCATCATACTTATTTATAAGTTATTAAATGAAATTTTGAATTTATGTATTCTCATCAAGTACTGAAGAACTACCATGTTATATGAGGGAATCCAACATGCAAGGATGTTTAGAGTTTCCTGGCCTGGTAGACCTAACCAGCTACCTATTTTGACCTTAATGAAGAAGTGTCATTAATTCTATGGATCATGGTATATGATGCCCAAAGACAAATGTTAACATATGTTATATTATTACCTATTTTATACATGGTATGTATAAAGAATAAATATAGTAATAATATCAATGATGAAAGAAAGAAAGAAAAGTTCCATCCATTATTATTTATTATTAAAGATAATAAATAGTACAATACCTACAAAAGTCTAAGTAGGAACTAGTTGAAAGTTCCTACGTTAAAGTATTAAAAATTACCCCAAATTAATTAAAAAGGGTTAAATCAAGAACTCACAGTTTCTTGATTTAACTATCCATTTAACTGAAAAGTCTATCTACAAAGTCTTAATCCAAGGAAAGGCTTGGGGTTTTGATCTATGATTGGGTGGAGTCATATTTCTGCTTGTTGTTCTCTCAAGTGATTCTTGGAGAACATTTTCTTGGAAGGAAAAAGGAGAACTGATCCAAACCTAATATACAAATTAGGGAACCCTACCTTAGGAAATCTAAGCTACTTGCATGTTGGAGTCTAGCTCGGGGGGATTCGGATTTAAACCAGGAACGATTCTGGGTCATGGTTCTGTGGAACATGGTAGTTCCCAAGTGATTTAGTCATCTAATACAAATGTTAGATCTATTTATGAATTGTTAAATCTTGGTTATTTGAGTGTGCAGGTTCAACCATTGAAAGAGCATCAATTCACAGGTATGAAGCCCTAGACTTCCTATTCCATTTCTCTAGAATAAATGATGCATATGTTAGGTAAATTATTACATTGAATTTCCTAACCCTATGTGCTTGGTTCTCTTTTTAAATTCTTCTAGGGTTTACATTTTAAATTATAACCCTAGGCTATAAGTTAGTTTCTATACCAAATTTATCCAGGGTTTATTCCCCAGTTTACTTATGTAATTTTAATTCATTTATAAATGTTTATCAATGGATTTGAACCGTAATTTTAATTTCCTTTATTATTTTTACTGTTGAAATTGTGTTAAATTCAAACTAGGTTTCTATATTAGATCTATTACCTATCTTTTCTTTTGTATTTTATAAACTCGACTGACATAATCCATTTGTCAGCAGAGGCATGTTTTAGATTTATATAGTCTAGTTCAGAAGTAATATATTCATATATAAGTATAAGCTTACAACCTAATTAACCTAAGCTATTATCTACATCTGAACTACCATATATATAATTATATAATTCAACAAATATAAAATAGAAATATAAATCTAATATATTAATACCATAACTATATCTAATGCACACTTTATAAACATTCCATATTAATTCCAAGATAAAAATAAACAAGACCTTTCAAGGTCTGCATACTTAAATACATGCTAACTACTAAATCATTTTCCATTAAAATAACCTCATCATAAGCAATTAAATCTAGTAAGCATCATGACCATTCATTGGTCTAAAATAAAGTTCCTTTTTCCTAATTAAAATCCATAGTCCTAGTATTATAAATCTACATAATCAAATTGTATGCTATAAAATGGAATAAGTCCCATATAATATCAACTCACATCCAACGTATAATAATTAACAAAGAACACCACATTATAAACAATTAAAACCATGTAATTATGTTAAAGGTGCAGGAATGATTCCTGTAGATAGCCATTACCATTTATGTTTACATAAACTACGGTTCCCCTCTATAATAAAATCTACAGGAAACAATAATACCCAGGAATCAAAATATAAAGCTCAACAAAGTATTATACACAAAGGTCGTAGTATCGACTTTGGTGGAAACTAATTCCAAATCGCAGGCCGTAAATACAAACCCCAACAATAATACATATACAGTAATCGTTTAAAATAACAAAAGCCCTCGTAACCATATTTAGAAGAACATCATCATAATCTCGTATACAGTCCAAGTAATTATTCAAACAACGACCAGGATTAGAATCCTGTATCGTCATTTTCAATCCATCACGGCCATGCTATACACAGAGGATATGTGAGCTATAATAAAAAGTTAAATACACTACAACAAGGTCATGAGACCCTTGTTCTTACCCTATGTTGTAATCACGGCCTCAACCACATTTAATAAATAGAGAGTCCCCTAAATCGAACCCTGCATTATCATGCCCTGTCAACAAAATCAATCTACAACAATTAGGTAAATATGGGTTTACAGGCACGGCTCTCATATTCTACATTACACATTAATAATTAAACACGGTAATTTATGTAATCATTCAAGCTATCACAACTACCATGGAGATCTCTCATGCCATTCATTGCATGGCCTCAACCCTATGCTATCGCAAATAAACATTTATGTTTATAAATGGAAGCATCTATACACAGGAAAACCAGAGATGTGAATGCCACATAAAACCCAATTTTAAATTAAAAATGCAATATAAAACAACACAGTATAAATATATTTACACATTAACCATTAAAGTATTAAATTGAGTTTACATAGTCGTCCAATGGCCATGGAACCATTACAGGAAATGGTGTTGCCTTGGTTTTAAACCCTCAAACTCAACACAATTTACCATTACACATAGATCCAATCAAATTGCACCAAAGACCCCTTTGTATTCCCCGCAATATCATTTTAGTTATAGACCCAAACTTTGTAAACCCAGGCTCGTAGGCAAAACGGAAACCCCACAGTGAAAACCCCAACCAAGTGACGATTTAAAACACAGTCCTATCTAGAAGGCCAAGAGGTGACAAGAGAAGGTTTTCTTAATAGGATTACCATGCACCTTACGAAATCACCACAAACTGGTTGTAAAGCTTGATCCATGAATCTCCTTGCCAACCTTGTCATGTGCAACCACCAAGCAAACGAAGGATGAGAAGTAGGAAGTCGAGATAAGAAAAAAAACAAAAACCACAATACTGTAAAAACCACAATGGTGGTCATACCTTTGTTACCTTCAAAGTCACCTCCACCCATAGCGCAAAGCCGACAGCAAGCAAAACCCAACAAAATGACCACATCCATTGTGAGCCAAGCCCTAAGCTTGGGTTTTCATGAACACCAAGGCACATTAATGGCACCAACTTATCAACCATATTAACACTCAAAACCCACTTCTCTAAAGTTTGTATTCGATCCATTTTCATTTTTCATGGAAGCTTTAAACCCTAATGTATAATGTGTAAACCATGTAATATATGCACCAACCCTAAGTCCAATACTATGCATAGTATTACATGAATGGTATACCCATAGGCTTAAGCCTTAAACCTTGCCTTTCCATTTTCTGTAAGCATGAAGCTTAGAACCATGCCAGATGAAACATGCCATGGTATTATTGTTATGTATAAAATCAAGATTTGGTCCTTAAAGCCAAAGTTTCAAACTTGTCAAGAGAAATAAAAATACATGTTAATACTTTTAATGCAATGAATACGAATTTCAAATAGATTAAGATAGGAACAGTGGATCCGTAATTTCATAATGAAAAGTAGGTGTCCCATGGATAATCTATCTAGGTATATAAATCATAAACATAGTAATTACCTTGATATCAAGCTGAGTCTATAAGAAATCATAAAAAAACTAGTAGGTGCCATTTAATGGTCAAAACGTTCAGCACATGTTAACAAGTCTCCGTCGCTGAGTATAATATGCATACGAAATGAAAGAGGTGACTTAGTTCAAACAGAACTAAGTAATCATGCTAGACAACTGAATACTTTACCTCTCAGTAGTGTCACATGGGAGAACAAGTCTTGCCACTCCACCCACTGTGTTTCCAAAAACAAAGCTAAGTCAGGACTTTGTAAATAACAAGTAAACATATGCAGCAATGAACAAAGTATGAAATCAAGTAATGATACATACAAAATAATGTATAACCATAATATTAATGTAGTAAACAAGAATTATGACATCGTAATTAAGATACAGTAATATTCATAACTTAAAGTAAGATGATAGAATGTAAGAACAACTTACCACCAAACAATGGTACATTCAGTGTATGTTATATTCCACAAGTTTAATAATGTTTCGCATAGGTAGTTTTTACTAGCCTCATAAAAAAAATTTATTTTCAATTTTTGGGGACATTACAAGTGGCATCAGAGCCCAATTTCAATACTAAGACACCTATGGGCACACCAAGCATTCACTGCAAAGAATATAAAGTATTTTTTTTTTAATTTTGTTACTAACATAAACTTTTTTGTAATTAATTTTTTCGCAAATTACAGGAATTTTTAGAGAACAGTTCATATTAAGAATACCGAGGAAGATAACAGCCGGCTAAGAAAAAATGAAGACCCCTTACCCCAGAAGCAGATCTGGTAGTGGAATTAAATTATGATATTTTGAAGACGATACACAGTCTTCAAGCATAATTGCAAAGTTTCAGAGAAGATAGTATGAACGAAAGAAAAGAATAGCAAGCTATCAATGACGCATTACTGAGAAATATGACAGGAGGAAGCCCGTAGGAAAATCCTACTCAGTCTAGAAATAGATCCAAAAGAGAACCTTACCATAAATGGGACGAAAACCCAAGATAAGAAGAAAAATAGGAGTGTACCCCTGAAACATCGAAAGGAGATCATCATAGTCTTTCCAATGATAGCTCTCTTTCTCCTCGCAGAAAGAAACAAATAAGGGATGACAATATTCAAGGGGAATTTAGAAAAATAACAGCCCCAACCTATTAAGGTGAAGTAAACACTGGGGAAAAAGCTGAAGAGTGGCTACTGAGAATGAGAAAATATTTCCAAGTTCATAAATACTCAAGTGAGATGAAGGCTCGGCTTGCCATCTATAATTTAAATGATAAGGTAGAAAGATGGTGGAGGGATTTGAAACAAACCAAGAAACATGAACTAAGATAAATACGTTGGGATAACTTCCAAAATATCTTTTAAGAAAATTATATGACGGAAATGTTCCTTGACCGAAAGGTGAAAGAGTTCCACGAGCTATGTATGGGGTCCATGGCTATGGATGCTTTTATTAACAAATTTCTAAATCTGTTACATTATGTACCATACATTCAAGATGAAAAGGTAAAGATCCGGCAGCTTTTAGGATGTCTTCCTCCCAACTTTCAGGAAATGATTGAATTTGACATGCCAAAAACTTTGGATAACATGTTGACAATGCTAGGCTCTGCTATGAGCATGAGTAGCTATGACAAGAGAACATGAACCAAAACAGATACAAGTCAAAGAATTTTTTTGATAATCGCAAACCTGGGTTTAACCCACATCCATACATAATGCAGAATAATAGCCTTCCAGCAAACAAGAACTTCAATAAATATGGTATGAAGCCTTATGTACTAGCTTATAATGTTAACAAGCCGGTAGCAAGTGGAGCCAATGCTACTCCTCTACTGATCAAGTGATGGAAATGCAGCAGGACTCATTATGCCTGAGATTATAAGAACAAGATCAATGAGATCTTGCATAACTTACAAGAGGAACCAACTATTGAGGACACAGTGGGAAAACCGTGAATTTATGCAACATTGGATTCCCGACAAGAAAGCCATCAAGCTACAATGGCTGAGATACAAGGTAAGGTCTTGAACACTTCTATTTCTATACTTATTGATCCCAATGCTTGCTGGAGCTATGTTTCACCTAAAATTGTTTATGTATGCAAACTAGGAAAACTAAAGAATGATAAACCTTGGCTGGTTCAAATAGCCACATGTATGAAGCGTAAAGTTTCAGAAATTGTTAAAGATTGTGAGGTAAACCTAAATGGTTTTCCTAAAAAATTAAACCTGAACATCCTACCCTTAGGATCATATGAAATACTTATCGGCATGGACAAGTTGGAACAACACCATGTCATGCTCGATTGGGCAAGCCACTCTCTAAATATATTAGTATTAGTACATCTACATCAACATTTTCTACATTACTAACATCCTTGGGTTGCTGCCTTAATTTGTTTCTCTAATTGGTTAGAGTCCAATATTTAGTTTTTGGATACCCTAGAGAATTGGTATGACTGGAAAATTATGGTGTAAACATATTCTATTGAGGGGAGCCTCTAGTAATGATAGATGGTTCATTTCATTCAATATTTTCTTCACATCAGTACTTAAGAATGCAGTTCTTTACACTTTGGAAGGAGAGCAATGTTTGGGCAATACACGCCAAGTAGATATTTAGTTTAAAAATTCAAGAGAAAACAAGATAATGCAGATCAGTCACTTATGATCTTAGTAAAACCTCTTTACAAAAAGTGAGACAACTTTGGTTCATACTGATAGCCACTAAATCTAATGGTTTAATCCTCCTAGAGCCACCGGACACACGAGATGGCCTCACAACAGTTCCAACATTACCTCAAGAAGGTGATATCCCTCTTTCTTCAATAGAACTAAATGATGAAAGTATGAAAATTTCATCGACCAAGACAACTATGTCAGGTAAAGAAGATGTTATGAAAATTTCACCCATCAAGAGAACTATGGTAGGTAAAAAAGATGTTGTGCAAATTTCAGCCATCAAGACATGTTAAGAAATGTTTGCTAAGCCACTTCATTGTTCACACTCTCTCAACCAACGACTCATGCTGCCACCAATTCATTCACTTGATTATAGATTTGAGGTGTTGAAGTTTTTCTATTGACATAATAAATTTCGTTGATGAGTAGTATTGCTTGATTACAATACTTGTCGACCAATTTTTTGTAAACTATCAACAAATTACTATGTGGTCGATACAAATGGGGTTGATTCATGTCGGTTGAAATATGTCGATTGGAACATGTCATGTCAGTTGAGTCTTTACAAGCATGTCGGTTGTGTAAAAAAAAAAATGTAATTGTGATGATCCAGTCATTATAGTGATGTGAATCGTCTTTAAATATTTTGAATTCAAGATGGGGTTAAACATGAGTCTCTTGTGAGGTAGGAGATCCCCTCCATTTTATGTAAATCAAGTTGGTCTCTTGCCAACCACTATAAGTTGAGTCATGTTAAGTCAGTAAAAGTACAAGTATTTGTTCATGACCAAGACCATGCACATGATCAGGAAACATACAATCTTGTAGGGAATTTAAACTCTCACGACATAAGAAGATAACAACGATGGAATTCAAGAAAATATCATACACCTACACAACAAAGCGCTCCAACGAGACATGATGACAATGTACCCCTCATTATCAAAATGTTGAAACTGTTCCCTAGTTGTGACCTCGAAAATCCTGAAGATAGAGAAATGGCATAGAAAGTCAAATATCCAAAAGGCCTCGCATGCCTGAACCGATGGAGATGCTAGTCCGATGAACCAGGGTGAGGATTTAAACCAAAAGACCTCATTATGGAAGAAGATGATTGGATACCATTGTGAGAGGATGAGACTTTAATGGAATACTCCAGATTGAAGATGGAGGCTGAAGAGTAACCAATCATAGTAGATCCTTGTACACATGTGTTTTCTTATCAAGATGGTAGTTGTTGCAGATGAGTTACCTATGCAGACCAGTACACATGGTTGATGCACAGTGAGGACTACTTCAGTAGTAGCAGAGACTCAGGATGTTGATGCATATTTATTTGTTCTCTTCGGGATGAAGAAACGTTTTGTTTGTGGGGGATATGTAGAGGGGGCTAGTTTCCCTCCTAAATGTCATCATGTTTGTATAATGATATAGTTAAAGATATATTAAGAAATGAGTAGTTGGATTGGGTACAACCGCTTCAACCTATCTCATAATGTATAAATAAGCATCAAAGATGAATAGAAAGGTGGATTGGACATACCTTCCCAAGACTTGTATTTGATGGCTGTGTATGTGCTTTACTATATGCTTGAATGTATGTGAAAGCCTATCTCTCAACCCTTACACAAGTTAATCTTGTTTAATTATAGCCAAGGGAACCAAGTGAAGGTTGACGACATTCCAAAGAAAGTTTCGGTAAGGAAAATATATGCCTTACAAGTGAAGAAATGTGTGAGGAGGGGCTATAGTTTGTTTGTAGTAAACATCCGAGACCTAGAGTCTGAAAGAGAAAAACACATAGAAAACTTCCCTATTCTTGAACAATTCTAGGATGTATTTCTCAAGGAAATCCCAGTATTACCTCCGAAACAAGAACTAGATTTTTCAATTGAACTGACCCAAGGATCAGTTATGTCTTCCAAATCCCCTTACCGCATGAGTGCACCGAAGTTGGTGGAACTCAAACTATAGTTCTAGGAGTTGATAGAGAAAGGGTATATCTGACCCAATGTTTCTCCTTGGGGAGCACCGATATTGTTCATAAAGAATCCTGGATGGTACGATGCGGATGTGCATCGATTACTGTCAATTGAACAAAATGACTATCAAGAATCGGTACCCACTCCCTCAGATCAATGACGTTTTTTATCAGGTGGGAGGAGACAAAATATTTTCAAACATTGATCTGCAATATGGGTACCATCAGGTATAGATTCACGACTAGGATATTCAGAAAAACGCCTTTTGTATGAGGTATGGGAATTACGACTTGGTAGTGATGCCATTCGGGTTGACCAATGCACCCAAAAACTTCATGTGTATGATGAACAACATATTCAGTAACTATTTGGATAAGTGTGTCTTGGTATTTATAGACGGCAGCTGAGTTTATTCCAAGAATAAATAGGAACATGAAGAGAACCTTCACATAGTACTATGAGTGTTACAAGAACACAATATTTATGCTAAGTTTAGTAAATGTGATTTTTACAAACCACGGATACTGTACTTAGGTCACATTATCTCCAATACAAGGAAAGTTGTGGACCCAGAAAAGATTAAATCCATAAAGTATTGGCCTACCCCTACTAATTTCACTGACATTAGGTCCTTTTTAGGATTACCTGCATATTATCGAAAGTTCATTGAGAACTTCTTTAGAATTGATTTCCCCATGACTGCTTTGCAAAAGAAAGGAAATAATTTCTTATGGACTGCCAAGTGTGAAGAAAGTTTTTAGAAGATTAAGAAACTTTTGATGAGCACACCGATACTACGAATTGCGGATCTCAATGAGGATTTTGTTGTTTGCATGGATGCAAGAAAGGAAGGACTTGTAGGAGTCCTCTTGCAAAATGATCACGCAATATGTTATGAATCGTGAAAGGTAAAAAATCATGAGCAGAACTACCATACACATGATCTTGAGTTAGATTCCATCATCCACGCGTTGAAAATGTGGAGGCACTACCTCATGGGAAGGAAGTTCCTTCTGAAGACAGATAATATGAGTCTGAAATACTTGTTCAATCAATCGGATCTGAATGCAAGGAAAACCAGGTGTTTGGGTTTCCTTAATGAGTACCATTTCAAGCTAAATCACATTAAGGGAAAAGAAAACAAAGTTGATGATGCCTTCAACTGATGAACCCATATGATATATAAGGTGACTTCAATTCAAGCTGATGTAGATTTGCATGAGAGGATTAGAACGTCCAACAAAGTTGACCCTTTCCACGTAGAAATTCTCAAGAAAGTCCAAGAGGATAGGTTGTTTCAACAACAAAACTAATACAAAGTAGATGAATTCAGTCTGCTATTATCTAAGGATAGATTGTACATTCCAGAAGGAGGGGAAATTCAACCCAGCATCCTCATGGAATTTCATCAGGAACCCTACTCAAGGCACCTGAGGTATCAAAAGATGATATCTTCCGTCAAGAGACATTTTTTCTGGCCTAAATAAAAGCCCAACATTGTGATGTTTATCACAAAATGTTAGGAATGTCAGCTAGTTAAAGCTAAGCATCAGTATCCTTTAGGATTTTTGCAGCTATTACCCATTCTGGAATGGAAGTGGGAGGTAATTAGTATGAATTTTATCACCATCCTACCAAAAAGTAAGAATTAGAATGATTCTATTTTTGTAGTAATTGACAAGTTGTCAAAAGTAGCACACTTCATTCCTATGAAGTCAACCTACAAGGTAGTGAACATTGTTGATATATTGTTGAAGGAAATATTTACATTTCATAGGATACCCAAGGCAATCATCTCGAATCAAGATGTTAAGTTTACATTAAACTTTTGGAGATATGTATACTTCGGATTGGAGACGCAGTTGAACTTTAGCACTATGTTTCACCTGTATACAGACGGGTAGATAGATAGAGTAAACCATATTTTTTAGGACATGCTTAGAGTGTATTTCATGAACAACCCCACTAAGTGGGAATAATACCTGCATCTTACAGAGTTTACCTATAAAAACAGTTATCAAACATCCTCAACGATGAATCCCTTTGAGGTACTCTATGGATGGAAGTGTAGAACACTAGTTACTTGTTGCTTGGTGGATCAGCTCATGTTAGGGATTGATTTATTAATGGACTTGGAATAGCTAGTTACGAAGGTCCAAGTGAACCTTAAAGAAGCACAAGACTGCTAGAAACGTTACATGGATTGAAAAAGAAAAGATAAATAATTTCAAATAGGCGATCATGTCTAGTTAAAGGTAAAATAAAAATGAAGCTCATTGAGATTGGGTAGGTGTGGTAGGTTAGCACCTATATTTTGTGGACCTTTTGAAATACTGGACAAGAAAGGGCCAGTGGCATATGAGCTAGCATTACCCATGCATGTAAGATTCCATAATGTGTTCCATGAATCCTTGTTAAAGAAATATGTTTCTAATACTAATATTGTATTTCATTAGTCCTTATTACAGGTGGAACCTGAAGGGGAGTTTTCCCCTGAGTGTACTCATATAATGGACAAGAGAGAGGTGTATATCATAAATCACATCGTTGTCCAATTGAAAGTGCAATGGAATCACTTTGAGGCCGATGAGCCTACTTGGGATAATGAAGCCACCATGAGAAAGAATTACCTAGGCTTGTTTCATGATGTCATTATGAGTCCCTAGAACACTAGGCATTGTGTTGTTCTAAGGAAGGAGGGATGTAATATCTTGAATTTTGGACTTAACACTTATAGGCATGAGCCTATTAATTATGATGTTATCTTGATAGTTTATTTTGATATATTGATTCAAGGACCCAATTGCATATGAACATGATGATTTGTTTTATATATGGGGCGTAAGCCAATTATTGATGATATATATATTCTTTGTGTTGGGCGTGACCTTGAAGCACATGATTGGTAAGATGATTTGTGTTGAGCGAGGAGCTCTCGAGCACATGTGTAATTATGTTTTTGTGTTGAGCGAGGAGCTCTAGAGAAAATGTGTAATTAATGTTTGTGTTGAGCGAGGAGCTCTGGAGCACATGTGCAATTAATATTTGTGTTGAGCAAGAAGCTCTAGAGCACATGAGTACTTACATTTGTGTTGAGCGAAAGAAAAGATCCATCCATTATTATTTATTATTAAAGATAATAAATAGTACAATACATACAAAAGTCTAAGTAGGAACTAGTTGAAAGTTCCTAAGTTAAAGTACTAAAATTACCCCAAATTAATTAAAAGGGGTTAAATCAAGAATCAAGGTTTCTTGATTTAAACGATTTTACTGAAAATTCTATCTATAAAGTCGCAATCCAAGGAAAGGCTTGGTATTCTAATCTATAACTAGGAGGATTCATATTTCTACCTGTTGTGCTCTCAAGTAATTTCTTGGTGAGCGGGTTCCTAGAAGGAAAAAGGAGAACTGATCTAGACCCAAAATACCAGCTAGGAAACCCTACCTTAGGATCTCTAAGCTACTTGCATGTTGGATTCTAGATAGGGGGGATCATAATTTAAACCAGGAATGGTTCTGAGTCATGGTTGGGTGGAACGTGGGAGTTCCCAAGTGATTTAGTCATATAATACTGAGGTCATATTTGTCTATGAATTGTTAATGCTGGTTATTTGAGTGTGCAGGTTCAGCCACTAAAAGAGCTTCAAGTCATAGGTATGAATCCCTAGACTACCTATTCCATTTCTCTAGAATAAATGCTGGCTATGTTAGGTAAATGATTACATTGAATTTCGTAACCCTATGTTCTTGGTTCTCTATTTAAATTCTTCTAGGTTTTACATTTTAAATTATAACCCTATGTTGTAAGTTAGTTTCTAGACCACATTTATCTAGGGTTTATTCCTTAGTTTACTTCTACAATTTTAATTCATTTATAAATGTTTATTAAGGTATTTGCACCCTAGTTTTAATTTCCGATATTATTTTTACTGTTGAAATTGTGTTAAATTCAAACTACATTTTTATTTCAGATCTATCACCTATCTGTTCTTTTTGCTTTTATAAACTCTACTAACATATTCCATTTCTCAGCAGAGGCATTTTTTAGATTTTTATAGTCTAGTTCATAAGTAGGATATACATATATAAGTATAAGCTTACAACCTAATTAACCTAAGCTATTATCTATAGCTGAAATACTGCATATATAATTATATAAATCAATAGATATAAAATAGAAATACAAATCTAATCTACTAAGACCATAACTATATCTAATGCACAATTTATAAACATTCCATATTAATTCCAAGATAAAAACCAGTAAGACCTTCCAAGGTTTGCATACTTAAATACATGCTAACTACTAAATCATTTTCCATTAAAATAACCCCATCATAAGCAATTAAACATGGTAAGCATCGTGACCATTCATTGGTCTAAAATAAAGTTCCTTTTTCCTAATTAAAATCCACAATCCTAGCATTATAAATCTACATAATCAAATCATATGCTATAAAATCAAATAAGTCCCATCTAATATCAACTCACAGCCAATGTATAATAATTAACAAAGAACGTCACATTTTAAACAATTAAAACCATGTAGTTACGTTAAAGTCATAGGAACGATTCCTATAGACAACCATTACCATTTTGGTTTACATAAACTACGATGCCCCTTTATAATAAAATCTATCGCAAACAATAATACCAAGGAATCAAAATATAAACCTCAATGAATTATTATACATAGAGGTCATAGTATCGACTCTTGTGGGCACCGAATCCAAATAGTGGGCCTTAAATACAAACCCCAACAATAATACATATATAGTAATCATTTAAAATAACCCAAGCCCTCGTAACCATATTTAAAATAGTATCATCATAATCTCTTATACAATCCAAGTAAGTATTCAAAAAACAACCAGGATTCGAATCCTGTAGCATCGTTTTCCATCCATCACGGCCACACTATACATAGAGGATCTGTGGGATATAACAACAAGTTAAATACACTACAGCAAGGTAGTGAGACCCTCGTTTAGTCCCTATGCTGTAAGCACGCCCTCGACCACATTTAATAAATACATAGTCCCTTAAATCTAACCCTACATTATCATGCCCTATCAAGAAAATCAATCTACAGCAACGATAGTAATTCTTGGTTTACACCCATGGCTCTTATATTCAACATTACACCTTAATAATCAAACACAATAATTTATGTAATTATTCGGAGAACAATCATGCCATTCACGGCATGGCCTCAACCCTACGCTATCGCAAGTCAACATCTAAGTTTATAAATGGAATCATTTATACACAAGAAAACCAGAGATCCGAATGCAACATAAAACCCAAGTCTAAATAATAACAACACAATATAAATATATTTACACATTAACCATTAAAGTATTAAATCGAGTTTACACAGTCGTCCAATGGAAATGGCACCATTGCAAGCAATGGTGTTTCCTTGACTTTAAACCCACAAACTAAACATGATTTACCATTACACATAGATCCAATTGAATTGCACCAATTTTCCCTTTGTATTCCGCACAGCATCATTTTAGTTACAAACCCAAACTTTGTAAACCCAGGCCTGTAGGCAAAACGAAAAACCCCACAGTGAAAACCCTAACCAAGTGACAATTTAAAACACATTCCTATCCATAAGGATGAGAGGTGACAAGCACAGGTTTTCTTAACAAGATTACCGTGAACCTTATGGAATCACCATGAATCGTTTGCAAAGCTTGAGCCATGAAGCTCCACGCCAACCCTGTCGCCTACAACCACCAAGCAAACAAAGGATCAGAAGTATGAAGTTGAGATAAGAAAACAAACAAACACCATAATACTATAAAAACCACAATGATTTCCATAGCTTAGCTACCTTCAAATTCGTCTCCACCCATAGTGCAGAACTGAGAGAAAGAAAAAACCAACAAAAATGACCAAATCCATCATGATCCAAGCCCTAAACATGGGCTATCACAAACACCAAGGCACGTTAATGGTGCCAACCTATCAACCATATTAACACTCAAAACCCACTTCTCTAAAGTGTGTATTCAATCCATTATCATTTTCCATGCAAGCCTCAAACCCCAACGTATAATGTGTAAACCATGTAATATATGCACTAACCTTAAGTACAATACCATGCATAGTATTACATGAATCATATAACCATAGGCTTTAGCCTTAAACCTTTCCTTTCTATTTTCCCTAAGCATGAAGCTTAGAACCATGGCATATGAAATATGCCATGGTATTATTGTTATGTATAAAATCGAGATTCGGTCCTTAAAGGAAAAGTTTAAAACCTGTTAAGAGCAATAAAAATACATGTTAATACTTTTAATGCAATGAATATGAATTACAAATAGATTAATATAGGAACAGTGGATCCATAATTTCATAATGAAAAGTAGGCATCACATAGATAATCTATCTAGGTATATAAATTATAAACATAGTAAATACCTCGATATCAAGTTGAGTTTGTAAGAAATCATAAAAAATACTAGTAGGTGGTTTTAATGGTCAAAATGTCCAGCACACTTTAACAAGTGTCTATCGCTGAGTATAATCTACATACGAAATGAAAGAAGTTCCTTAGTTCAAACAAAACTAATTAAGTCTGCTAGACAAGTGAACACTTTATATCTCAGTAAAGTCACATGGGAGAATGAGTCCTACCACTCTCCCCAATTTGTTTCCAAAAACAAAGTTAAGTCAAGACTTCGTAAGTAACAAGTAAACATATGCAGAAATGAACGAAATATGAAATCAAGTAATGACACATACACAATAATGTATAACCATAAGATTAATGTAGCAAATAAGCATTGTGACATTGTAAGTAAGATATAATAATATTCATAAATAAAAGTAATATGATAGAATGTAAGAACAGCTTACAACCGAACAGTGGTAGATTCAATGTATGTTATATTCCGCAAGTTCAATAATGTTCTACATAGGTATTTTTTACTAGCCTAATAATTTTTTTTTATTTTCAATTTTTGGGGATATTACATTCTCTCTATGACACTTTTCTGTTGAGGTGTATATCACACAATGAATTGCTTCTATATCCCATGAGGTTTATAAAAATTTAGATATTCATTCACAACATATTCACTGCCTCTATCTATCCTTAATATTTTAATGTGGTGCCCACTCTGGTTCTCCATGAGTGTTTTGAAATGTTGAAAACAACTAAATGCATTAGATTTATGTTTAGAAAAATATACCCATGTTTTTCTTGATTAATCATCAATAAAAGTAAGAAAATAATTGAATCCTCCAATGGATGATGTCTGCATTGGGCCACAAATATCAAAGTGCACAATCTCAAGTGGTGTGCATGCTGCATATGACTTCTCGACTAGAAAAGTCTCTCTATGACTCTTTCCAAAAATGCATCCTTCAAAATGCTATCTCATTTTTTCGATCAATGGAAACAATTTCACCATATTCTTTATGTGCAGTAGCTGCATTCCACCAAATCCGAGATGCCACAGGTAGGAATCACCCTGAAATTCTGTTTGAAACGTTGGTTGAATTTCAGTGCTGTCATTTTCTTTCTTGTCGCAATGTACGATTGCTTCTTTGCTTTCTTCCTTGAATGCATCTCTTGTATTTGTATTTCCTTCCATGTCAAGAACTATGCTTAATGGAAACAAGTGATTTCTTGTCATTGGCACTTTTGCTATCTGTTAGTTGCTTGAATGTATGTATTTAATCACACAGTGATTTTACTCCATGTAGACTCTGTACCCTTTCTATATGAATTGTCCAATAATCAACAAACTTAAATGTTTCATACCTTCAACATGATAAACATCATGCATATATTTATTCTTCCCTTGTTTAGTTAGAATACAAATAGTACATTTTCCCAAAACAGTGACTTGGACATTTGTTGGCCACTTTTCCCCACTTGCACAACCTAGGTTTCACGCAGCCCGTCGATCCAACAACTACCCGAGATACCAGCCTGATAGAGCAATCCCCATCAGCAACACCTACGAAGCAAGAGTAGTCTCACCCGAGATATCTCATATATGGGTAACCGTCAAAACCATGTTTCCATGATTGTAGGGGGAGTATAGTCCCTTGGTTTGCAACCAAGGAGCTCAATGAAGGCAGTAGGATGGTTGGATGGAAGATTTAGTTCTGCATGAATGAGCACAACTATATGTCATCGCGTGCGGCCTAAATTTCCTTTCTCCCTCGCAACCGGCACAACTTGTGTGCTGCGGCTGATTCAAATCAATAGGCTCTATGACTTAAGTCAGGATTCATAATGGGAATTATACATAATGATATGTAATTATACTGGGTCAATTCACCAAGATATTTTGTTCATCCATCTACCCATTGCAATAAACTAATAGTAACTGAACCACAATCAACATTATATGGAAAGCAACTATTAATCAATCACATCAACATTCATCACATCAATCATTCATTTGGACACAAGAAATAACATGGAAACCCATCTCGGAAAAACCACCAAGGTGCTCTTCATCTGGCATGAGAAGGGATATAGAACCTTGCATTCTATGGGATGTAAAATGATCTTGAGATATGTCTTTAAGTTCAGACTCATTGTTCTTATGCTCTCTGGTTCTCTCTTCTACTGTAATCCTACTCCTAGCAGTATTCTCCCACTGCAGCCTGATCCACGGCTCAACAGCCCCTCTGATGCTACCATACTCTTCCTGAGTCTACTCCTCTTCTAATCACTATGACATTACAACATGATCAGGATCCCCTTCCATGGATTACCGTTGGATAACAATCTAATGGAAACTGAACAAAGATTAATGAAAACCTTACAGACCACCGGACCAACCTTGCTCTACGACATCAACCAAATAAACTCGAATGCAGAAAATAAGACTGACCAACCCTCTAACCATTGCATCCTTCCTATTTATACTAATTCACATGGCCACACAGGGCCAACTGCATCTCAACAGTCTGTCATCCGTCACCATCAACCGCACCTCTGGTTACAGCTGTGGTGATGATGACTTGACACGAGGCACTATCGGCCTAACTTACAAATATTTTCTTATACATGTGTAAATACAGGCTTACAACATCTTATACATCCATGATCTAGATCCTGTATCTATCACTTTCTAGTCATTTTCCCCTTGCACGCATATGTTCTTGCCTTTCCTTTGCCGTGCACTTCTCTGTTCTGTCTTCATGGACCCTTTTCATCCTTTGCATTCTTCATTTAATTCTATCGTGTGCGCACGTATCTTCCTTAGCTGCGCATGCAAAGTTCGTTCTTATGCCCCTTTCTCAGGCTAATAGGCCCCCAACAATCACCTGTGGCTCGTCCCGAGCCACTAAGCAAAGGGCATGTGAGCAGCCCAATCTACGCGGTATATTTTTGGAAAAGAAAATATAGTTTTTTATTTTTTTTGAAAGGCAACTTTTTGACAAGTTCTTGTGTTTTTGGCCTCCTGCTATCTTTAATATGACCCCTCTTCACATTTGGAATTACTTGAAGTAAATCCACAAGATCTATCCCTGAAGGTTTATTGCTACTAGAACCTATGTCAAAGCCCTTCCGCTTTATTGAACTGCAGGACCTTTTACCTTTATCTTCAATCTTGGCATCATCCTGATCATTGTGACCCCTTCATTTCTATCCAAACTCTCTGAATCTGCCTCCAAATTGTTATCTTTACTACAGCGGAGATAAGGACACCGACATGGCTTGTTTTGTAGAACCAATTTAGAGGATGGGTAATGGAGGATTTGATTGCAGAGTTTGTGTGAGCCGACAAGGTAAGCTTATGTGCTTCTTATTGAGACCAAGATCCCTGTGAAGAGGAATGTTGTCTTTGCTCTAGGAATCTCTCATCATCTTGCCATAGTCTGCCTCCAATTTCACCAAGGGTGCTTAGTATCCCATTCCAACAAAGCAATCCATGTGGCCTTGGTCCTTCCACCATTCTCATGCTCCAAAGAGTTGATGCGCCATTGCTGTGGGTTGTTCTGTTGCTGCGGTTCCTCGAGTTTCTCTCTTCTAGAGTGTTGTCTTCAACACCCTCTTGCCATAAATATGAACTTTGAAGAACTGTCCATATTGAAAACTGGACAAGTCTTGCTATCCTTGGTGGTGGAGGTGAGGGATTTGACAAATTTTGACAAATTTCACTTGAGCAGTAGATATTTCAAGCCGACTCTTTCCCGTTGGACCCCACGCAGCCTTCCAAGAGCCAAAGATCCCACCTGAAGAGGTTGATGTCATGGTCTTCTTCCAATCCTACAGAATTTGTGAAATACTGTGAAGACTGTGGACTGGTTCCCGCAGAGCATGTCAAAATGGGCTGGGTCTCTGGTACCTACAAGAGCCCGCTCTACTACCACCGACACGGTCGGTACTCTACTGGTCTACTAATAGCCAAGGATGACTTCGTTTAAGGCTTTTCAATGGGTTGAATCCACTAGGTGACTATCACCATCTTTCTTCTTTCTATCTCTAGACACACCCAAAAGATTGAAAGCTACAGCAATAGCTTTAGCCCTCAAGGTTTCTCGGTAGGAGACTCTCCAATTCATTTGTAACTATAACTAGTGGGTGAGTAGCATAACACAGTGATTTCTGCTTAGTGCAAGTGAACCCCGATCTTATAGGGAGAGTATTAGGTATTCTTTTGTGAAGGCGTATGCAGTGGAATTATGAGGACAAGACACTCACCTTGTGTACTTTATTTCCTTCTTATATATGTTATGATTACTGACATTACCACTTTTTGGTAACGATAGTCATGCGCATGTGTGGATGGGTTGGATGGTCACAGTAACTGAGTTCTCCACACTTGAGCCTCCTGCAGTGTTGTCGTGGTCAAAGCGCCAAATCTCCATGGAATCTCAATGCATTTATTGGTCTGTCAGCACATGCCAACTATCTCGGATTTTCCATCACTTGCTTAATAATCAGTTTTGGCGGTGATTGCAATGTGTCTCATCATCTATGCACAAATTTTGCATTAATTTCTACTGGCCTACTATGCACACGTGGTGCTATGTTTACCTCCAAAATTCAAAAACACATTTTTATTTTTTATTTTTTTAGCCAAGTGCCTTCATCGCATTTATGTACATTATTGTGAACTTGTTGGTTTTGATTCTGTTTGTGCAGTAGCACAGACCTTGCCTTGGAATGCCTGCACCATGGCTTCTATCTTCATAACTTCCGCTGCAACTTCCTCTACTTTCACGGCCAATTGCTCTACTTGATTGGATTGTACATGCTTCAACAAGTCTTTCTCTATCGACTGCAATATGCCTTGAAGCTTCTGCTGCATCAGCTGAATAAGGTCTATGATATTTTCTGCCTCCATCTAGAATTCCTCAACCTAGGATTCCCTAGCCTTCTCTGTTACGGAGAGAAATTCCTATGGCTTGGGGTACCACAACAGACAGACTTGACTCCAGAAAGCCATCTTTCCCAATATGCAATAGAAATAAAATGTCTAACACTAAAGGATCAGACCTCGTACCTTATTTCGGACAGTTGAAGTAGATCCCCGTTGAGCTTTCCACTCTTCAGCTTGAATTGATATAATACTTCCTCAACAACAAGTAAACAATACAAGCATACTATATATCATGGTGTTAGATCTATTCTAGCATATATATCATCAATAATGTAAAATCATTTGACATATTCCAATGGATACAACATTCAATCAAATACACATCATTGGACAGGAAAAGATGTTTCTACTAATATAAATCAGAGATTACAAGATAGATACAACCTCTGACAGCACGTCTACAAACTGAAGAAACTGAATCCCCCACTTGGGCCTCCACCATCCTCCATCTCTCGATAGCAAGCTCACTAGCAAAAGGCAAGCTTGGGAAGAACACAACAGTGCTCCAAGGGACAAAGTGATGCAGACTCAAGTATAAATTCTGGCAACAATGGACTATAGTTTCTTTTCTTCAATCTCTCTATATGCCTTCAATGTACCAAGGGGTTCCTTATATAGCTTCACAAGGGATAATGAAGGGTCGAATCCGAGTGATCTCAAGGCATATGGAAGGCTAGGAGTCAAATGAGTCAGATCCATGTCAAGGAAAACTCCAAAAGGATTTGGACTATGCACACATCCCAATGTACACAGTTATCGGGGATAGATCCGCGTATGTACGCGGTTATCGGGTAAAAATCTGCGTATATCATTTTTCATATAGTTTTAGGGATGATCAAGGTAACATCAAAGGATAAAATATGGTCCATGGGGTCTAAAGAGTCTGTAGCGGGAAAGGGGAAGGCCATACAAAGTGTGATTCACCTAGAGTGGTGAAATCCGCTATAACATTCTCCTACTCATGAAGGGTTTGGACTTCCTGCTGGAACCTTTTGATTTGTGCATGCTCAATGACCTTTTGTTGGAGGGGTAGTTTCCGCATGTCCACCTTTGAAATAGTGATGTAGTCATCTATATTGTGAATGTGCTACCTTATTTTCTTAGTTGCGCCATCCTCAAGAAATGTTTCCCAAATGGTTGCAACATTGTCTATGTCCTTTGCACAGATTGCTTCTCCGACTTTAATTTTGGTAGCAGCTTCAAACACTGTTGTTTTTCTTTCTTCCAGCTTGAATCAACTCATACCATAGGTCATGGCTAAGAGATAGGATATCAATGAATTTCATACATTGGGAAATGGATTCAGTATCAGCACAATGTTTCATTGAACCCATCTGGGATATACCATGATCTATGGACCGAGAAAAGGATTTGGCCCGGAAGATTCAGGTTACAGGAAAATCAGCAGAAGGAGAGCTAGCGCTAGGGTTTGGAGAGGCATATTTATAGATCTAGAGCCATCAGGAGACTATTAGCTCTGCATTGGATGAGAAATGAGATCAGGATGGCCCAATATACAAACCCAAGTCAGAAAACTGTAGGAAAAATCAGATCTGGAAAAGTCAAAATCTGATGAGGGGGATAGGGGGATGAAAGTCAGTTTTTCAAATCTAGGGAAATGTAGTAGGAATTAGCTCACTATTGGGGGTGTTCTGGAGTGCTCAATCCCTCATCTATCATCCTAGCCTGTCAGATTTTAGAAAAAGTAAACTATGGAAAAGTCCAATTTTCAGTGAAGGCACTAGGGCTCTTTTCAGTCTAAACCTCAGATCTAGGTCAAACTGCCATGAATATGGATAGCATTGAGGGTGATTTGGACTGTGTGGGAAATTATCTATTAGTCTATTAAGTCATAAATTAGAAAAGGTGAAAACCCTAGCATGTCAAATTTTCAATGGGGGCGCTATGTAGTTTTCAAGCTACAAATCAGATCTAGGTCAAACCAGTAGGAATTTGACTAGCGTTACAGTAGATTCAATGAAGGGGAGTCCTGATCTATGAAACCCAATAGTGGTTTGGTGAAATATCAGACAGTTCCCAGATTTAGTACTTTTTAGGGTTTTTTAGTATTTTAGGAATTTTCAGAAAAATGGAAGGAAAAGCAAGTACAATGGATCCAGATCTGTTAAATAGAAGAGAGTTCCCTGTTGGATCATACCTTGAAATTCTTGTATAATTCTTAACATTGATGATCCTTTCTATCCTGATCAATTCTGGAAGATCCAAGTGATTTCTATGATGGATGTAAGCCCCAAACCACCACTACGCACCCTACCCTGCATGAGCAAACGTCAACAATATCAGATTTTCCAATACAAGATAAAGAAACCAAATACTACAGGAAATTAAAACAAAGTAAACATATATCACAATGAAACTAATTAAAACCCCCTGATCCAGGACGAAGAAAACTGAACGAGTTGAGGTCCCCTTGCAAAAACGCTCTAGCCAAAACGCCCTCCTGTAGACAAGACAATGATAGTAGAAAAATATAGATCTCACATGAATTTTCACAATGCTAGGAAGTAGAAGACTATCTAATCACCATTCTAGAAAATCATATGCAAATCAGATCCATAAAATATCCACAGAAAAAATATTTCTATTATTCAGATCCAAGAGCCAAAGACCCCTTACAAATGAGAAGCTCTTTCCTTTAAATAGAAATGACAGAACCACAATCATAACCAAATCCTAACCAATTTCAAAACAAGTGGATAATATTAAAAGATAAAATATTCTAATCAATGGTTAAGATTAGCTCAACATACAATACATGGATCAATATAACCATAAAGTACCAAAGTAGACTAAATCACCCATAAAGAGGGTACCCCACTCAACAAGAAATAAATGAAGCACATGGTGGGTCCATGGAGTGTTGACTAACTCCCTCTAGGTGTCCCCATGGCACAATAAAATAATATAATATTTTAATCCTTTGACTTTGTGCCTCCTTGAGGTAATCATGAGCCTCCCAAAAGCTCCAAAAAATAATATAAAAATGCCCTACAATAGGTGTGGGCCCAATCAGGGGCTACAACTGCTAGAGAAGGCATGGAGGACATCACTCTCATCGTTATGACTCATCCCATTTCATTCCCTTGCCTTGGTAGCCCAAATTGATCTCTTCAATAGCCATTTAATCATTTTTTAATCTACCTTGGGAAATGTGAACCTGCCAAAATAGCCTCCTAGGGTGCCTGGGTTGTTGAAATAATCCCACCAAGCTCTCTAGGATAGGGGTACTATGGTACAAACAAGTGGCTACACCCCCTATTCCCATACAACATGCTAGGAGATCCAATTGAAACATATCCATGCTCAGACATATCAACCTGTGAAGAAAAACTACACCAGAAAGGCAGAATGAACATGTTCATATCTGCAAGTGCCCAGAAATGGAAATAAACTATCTCATTAGAGTCAAAGAGTCCCAATCCATCTAGGGTATATACTCATACCCCTCACAGGTCTTTGTCTGATCATCAACCATATCCAATAGACAATATAACCATCTGTAAATGATCAGATACCAATAATATACCTTAGACTATCATCCATCTGTTGCAAGTGTTATAAGGATAAGACATGCTCTAAAACTCATTCAAGAAACAATTACAATAAGTAGAAATCATTTCACTGGTGGTACATCAACCAAATACATATATAAGGCTTTATTTATTATTACTCAAACTAGACTTTCCGGACTATGCTCACTTCATAGTTGTAGTCATTTTGCAAGTGAAGGGTGAAGGATTTAATTGACAAGGCTAAGGAAAAGGATGAATTCCTACTTGACATCATGAAACTTTGGATATGGAAAGGGAATACTCACTATAACCAACCAGACAAACAACAACACAGAGAATGGCAATGCCTCACAAATGGTTGAATTGTTTAGAGAGTGCTTATTCAACTTAGGCATAATGTACACATCAATTTTATTTCCATGGCGTTTTTGGCCTATATGACCCTTTGGGACTTCAACAGTGCTTAAAAGCACAGCTAATCGCAGCTTTCATCTGCGATATATTTATTTTATAAGGTCAGCAATATTTTCATATAGCATATTTTTAACCATTGCTTTTTTGGACCTTTTCCTATACCATTCAAGGGGTATTTTAGCATTTCATTGCTCTTTCCCTCTTTACATATGTTAAGAAACAAAGTTTAGCATTTTCATTTTTCATGGGTGCATATATAATATTTCCAATATAAGTAGTACATGAGCTTTTAGTTTTAGCCAACAACATCTCAAGTGACCAGGGGGAGTTCTGCACAATGCCAAACATTGGGACAACCAACTAGAATGATTTAGGCATACAATCCAACTCACCAAAGGAAAGTTTTGTCACCAACTCAAATTTGAGACACAATATAAATAGGGAGGTTTGTCCAACAAAAGTTCTAGTGGGGAAAAAGATCCTCCATGCCATAAGTCAAAAAGTTGAAAACTAAACTGGAAGGTAATGGATGGGTGGAGATAGTGAATAATGAAGCCAACACTAGCAAGCCAAAACAATGGTGGGAATTACTACCTCTATTGTCCCTAAGGAAGGTAAAACCAATGAATATAGATCAAGAACTTCCAAGTCTATGTAGGGACATCAATATATAATACAATATACATCCAAGTCCATATAATTATGACTGCCAGATCATGACACCACATGTTAATACATGTGACAAAAATGAGTATAAGAGTAATGCTAACCATAACACAATATAAAAATTTGAGTCATAATCATGCAATATAACCCATCTAAAACATCATCTATCCAATGAGAAAGCACTGATATAAAATTGGGCATCAATAATTGCTCTGTAATGACTAAATGGCTACATCGGTCCTCAAATATGAGTGTCCTAAGACTTAGTATTAACGTGCGAGAGTACAATAGTCCACTAATATAATAATGATCCATCAAAACTGCTCATTTTAGCATCTCATATGTAAGAGATCTGGCTGAAAAATGTACTGTGTCTAAAAAATAGAATATCGTATCTTGGCTACTATATATGTGATAACGTCTGGCTCCAACTAGGACAAGTGCTCCGCTGAAAAGAGCACTTGAGAACCTCAGAATATCTAGTCCTCGCACTCTACTTCTCGCATCCTCGATCAATCCATCCATCTCTGCAACCGCTACCAAGAATGTATCTGACTACCTGCAACATGTCCAGAGCTATACCAAACTCACAGACTGGTCGTCAGAACAATATGTGGATAATATATAAAATACTGAAAAGAAAGATATATGAAATTGAAAAGTAGAAAATAAATCTAATCTGTAACCATAACTTTCAATAAAAGTTAGATTTTTTATTTTGCAGGATAACAAAATTACACTAAGAGCTTCAAAGGTGAGCTTTAGACAACAAAGCAAGATTCTATACTACTACCGGGAAAGGCTTATCAGGTCCTACCTAGTCTACTCTACTAGGCAAAGTGGGACTCAAGGCTAAGTGAGGTCGGGAATGTATCCTCTCAAATACCTCTAGTTGACAGGAAGAAAAATCTTTCATCCAATACTGGTGACAAAAAAACATATATCACCCATGCAACGTTCTACAGAAAAAGGTCCAACCTAGAGATCATTATCTTTCCCTGATCGGAAATGCAGCAACTAATTTTGGATAAGGACTTGACTTTCGGCGGGAAAGCTATTCCCATTTACATATTCGTGGACCACTTCAATGTTCCATATAGGCATGCGATGGACATCAACGATGTTTTTTGGTTGTGGGGTGATAATCCTTGAGCTTCTTTTGGAAGGTACTACATCAAACCTCAGTGGACCACCATCAATGGGAATAGCTATGCTACCAACTAGGATATCCCTAATCTCTTTCAATATCCCCTGTGTACCTATACTAGGCTTATCCTCATGAGGAGATACTACATGTTTGACAATTTCTCCCACCATCCATAAGTATCTATCTTATTCCAAAGGATGAGGAATATGGGATATAACAGTACTGCGACTAGAGCCTTCCCCTGTAGGAACATGAATATACATAGCCTCTAAATCGGTTGATTCTACTCAAGGATGTGGTGTAGAAGAACTAGAAATGTGAGATAGATCATGATTGTGAAGAATGGATGACTCAGGTGGCCCAAGAAAACTAGGAATGAGAGGATAAGCAGATAAGGCACTAATCGGTGTGGCTGAAGGAGTTTGAAAAATAGCGAGATTGTTGAGATTAAAATCTCCTTCGGGTGCATCATTTATTAATGCATCCTCTTGCCAACTTAGAGAGTTATCATGGACCTAAATTAGGTTACCATCTTCCAAAGATAAATGAGATAATGACCTAGCAAAATAAAAAAACATGGGTGCTGCTGACCTCTGTATCAACTTCTATTACACCATATAATTCAAGATGGCTTTCCCATGGGTAAATAGGTTCTATTCCTTGGCTTTCTCTTTCTCTATTTTGGTCGATTAAGGAAAGCCATTCATTCACTCTACGAGGGATTCTTCCAACATGTCTGTCATCATCAAATTCATCAACCTCAATTATAAGATTTGCTGCATGGTTTTGTTTGGGACCTAGGAATGGGTTCTCATTTCTTCTTAACTCCTCCAATTCCTCTGAGCATTCACCTTCAAGCATTTCCAATCTAATCATACTTGCAATTTGAGTTATTTGATTTTCTCTTTCTCTAATTTGGTTGTGGGGTGATAATCCTTGAGCTTCCTTCTAGAAGGTACTACATCAAACCTGGGTGGACGACCATCAACAGGAATAGCTATGCTACCAACTACAATATCCCTAATCTCTTTCCTTATCCCCTATGTACTTGTACTAGGCTTATCATCATGAGGACATACTACATGTTTGACAATTTCTCCCATCGTCCAGAAGTCTCTATCTTCTTCCAAAGGATGAGGAATATGGGATATAATAGTACTACGGCTAGAGCCTTCCCCTGTAGGAACATGAATATACATAGCCTCTAAATCGGTTGATTCTACTCAAGAATGTGGTGCAGAAGAACTAGCAATGTGAGATAGATCATGATTGTGAAGAATGTATCACTCAGGTGGCATGAGAAAACTGGGAATGAGAGGATAAGCAGATAAAGTAGTAATTGATGTGGCTGAAGGAGTTTGAAAAATAGCAAGATTTTTTAGATTAAAATCTCCTTCGGATGCATCATTTATTAAGGCATCCTCTTGCCAACTTAGAGAGTTATCATGGACTTGAATTAGGTTACCATCTTCCAAAGATAAATGAGATAATGACCTAGAAAAATCAGAAACATGGGTGCTGTTGACCTCATTATCAGCTTCTATTACACTAGATAACTCAAGATGGCTTTCCCATGGGTAAATAGGTTCTATTCCTTGGCTTTCTCTTTCTCTATTTTGGTCAATTAAGGAAAACCATTCATTCACTCTACGAGGGATTCTTCCAACATGTCTGTCATCATCAAATTCATCAACCTCAATTATAAGATTTGTTGCATGGTTTTGTTAAAGACCTGGGAATGGGTTCTCATTTCTTATTACCTCCTCTAATTCCTTTGAGCATTCACCTTCAAGCATTTCCAATATAATCATCCTAGCAATTTGAGTTATTTGATTTTCTCTTTCTCTAATTTGGTTGTGGGGTGATAATCCTTCAGTTTTTTCTGGAAGGAACTACATCAAACCTGGGTGGACCACCATCAACGGGAATAGCTATGCTACCAACTAGGATATCCCTAATCTCTTTCCTTATCCCCTGTGTACTTGTACTAGGCTTATCCTCATGAGGAGATACTACATGTTTGACAATTTCTCCCACCGTCCAGAAGTCTCTATCCTCTTCCAAAGTATGAGGAATACGGGATATAACAGTACTGCAGCTAGAGCCTTCCCCTGTAGGAACATGAATATACATACCCTCTAAATCAATTTATTCTACTCAAGGATGTGGTGCAGAAGAACTAGAAATGTGATATAGATCATGATTGTGAAGAATGGATGACGCAGGTGGCACAAGAAAACTAGGAATGCGAGGATAAACAAATAATGCACTAATCAGTGTGACTAAAGGAGTTTGAAAAATAGTGAGATTGTTGAGATTAAAATCTCCTTCAGGTGCATCATTTATGAAGGCATCTTCTTGCCAACTTAGAGAGTTATCATGGACTTGAATTAGGTTACCATCTTCCAAAGATAAATGAGATAGTGACCTAGCAAAATCAGAAACATGGGTGCTGCTAACCTCATTATCAACTTCTATTACACCAGATAATTCAAGATGGATTTCCCATGGGTAAATAGGTTCTAGTCCTTGGCTTTCTCTTTCTCTATTTTGGTCGATTAAGGAAAACCATTCATTCACTCTACAAGGGATTCTTCCAACATGTCTGTCATCATCAAATTCATCAACCTCAATTATAAGATTTCTTGCATGGTTTTGTTTGGGACTTGGCAATGGGTTCTCATTTCTTCTTAACTCCTCTAATTCCTCTGAGCATTCACCTTCAAGAATTTCCAATCTAATCATCCTGGCAATTTGAGTTATTTGATTTTCTTTTTCTCTAATTTGGTTGCGGGGTGATAATCCTTGAGCTTCTTCTAGAAGGTACTACATCAAACCTGGGTGGACCACCATCAACAGGAATAGCTATGCTACCAACTAGGATATCCCTAATCTCTTTCCTTATCCCCTATGTACTTGTACTAGGCTTATCCTCATGAGGAGATACTACATGTTTGACAATTTCTCCCACCATCCAAAAGTCTCTATCTTCTTCCAAAGGATGAGGATTATGGGATATAACAGTACTACGGCTAGAGCCTTCCCCTGTAGGAACATGAATATACATAGCCTCTAAATCAGTTGATTCTACTCAAGGATGTCGTGTAGAAGAATTAGAAATGTGAGATAGATCATGATTGTGAAGAATGGATGACTTGGGTGGCACGAGAAAACTAGGAATGAGAGGATAAGCAGATAAGGCACTAATCGGTGTGGCTGAAGGAGTTTGAAAAATAGCAAGATTGTTGAGATTAAAATCTCCTTCGGGTGCATCATTTATTAAGGCATCCTCTTGCCAACTTAGAGAGTTATCATGGACTTGAATTAGTTTACCATCTTCCAAAGATAAATGAGATAATGACCTAGCAAAATCAGAAACATGGGTGCTGTCGACCTCATCGTCAGCTTCCATTACACCAGATAATTCAAGATGGCTTTCCCATGGGTAAATAGGTTCTAGTCCTTGGCTTTCTCTTTCTCTATTTTGGTCGATTAAGGAAAACCATTCATTCACTCTACGAGGGATTCTTCCAACATGTCTGTCATCATCAAATTCATCCACCTCAATTATAATATTTGTTGCATGGTTTTGTTTGGGACCTAGGAATGGGTTCTCATTTCTTCTTAACTCCTATAATTCCTCTAAGCATTCACCTTCAAGCATTTCCTATCTAGTCATCCTAGAAATTTGAGTTATTTGATTTTGTTCTGAAGATAAGTCAGAGTCTTCCATCTCCAGAAACATGCTTTCAGGATGCCTATATTTCCACACTTCATTGGCATCTTCTACAAGATGGACCTTAGAATTATTCAACAACTCTTCCTGATATGTATTTTTAATCCCTTCTTCAAAAGTCTCCAAATGTTTCTCATAGCAGGGTTCCCTATTGATCCTCATTAGAGCCCCATCAAATTTTGGGACAGAAAGGTATGATAAGTCCATCATGAGTTATCCACCTAAACCAACTGCACACTTTCTAGATAAAAGCATTCCATATGCTAGGGGAAAGTCAATAACAACTACCTTCATCATAGTGTAAATGTATGAGCATGCAAACAGATCATCTCTAAGGTTTTTGATCAAGCCATAGGATGGCACTTGCCTCGATTCTATGCCACAAACATTTCCATAAGGCCTAGTCACTTCCAATCCCATTTCCTTCATGACATGCAAAGGCATTACATTCATAGCTGCTCCAGAATCCAACATGCAATTGTGCAGGAGCATATTTTGAATGTGCGAGGTTAGGTAAAAGGGAGGGTGACCACCATTATTTCTTTCATAAATAGCAAAATGTATGTTAATAGGTGGATCCTTTTCATCTTTGCTAAGTTGTACCCTATCGATACTCTGTATGCGATTGGGTTCTAAAGAAAACTCAGGGGTTTTGTCTTGGCCAATTCCATCAAAGAACTCTTCTACTTGGCTTCTTACAGAGGGTGCATTCATCAGTTCAGTTATAGGGATATTACACATTATCTTACTCAACTCTTTCTCTATGTTAGTGTTCAAATTTAAATCTCCTAAGGAAATATCTTCTTCTTCCTTTTTATCTTCGTTAATTACTTTTCATTTGTTAAAGAAAGAACATTAAGGGGCCATTCTTCATTTATATATTCTAACCTGTGGTTCCTCCTTCATTTTAGGGATGTTTATTCCACAACATGAAGGTTTAGGCTCATTAACAAAATCCTCTTCCTGCTCCCAAGTTTCTTCCTCTTGTTCCCATGGTTCTTCCTCTAGGAGAATTCTCCCGAACCCATCATCAAAAGATAAATCATTCATGAAATTAATGTTGTTTGGTTGGTAATCATTTTCATCACACCAATTAACGTTCCTCTTCTCAGGATTCTCCAGATATTCAGGCCGTCTTCTATAAGGACCTCTATTGTTGTTCCAGTTTGGTTTAGGGCCATAAGGATTTCTATGTCTCTCTGGATCTTGAAAACTAGCGACACTCTTAGTCAGGACAGTCAGTTGCTTCATCATCTCTTGCATGGTTTCTAACATGTCCTTTGACTCTTTTGGCTCATTCACAAGTTCCTTAGGCTTTCGGAGTGTTATCTCTCAAATAAAAAAAATTTATTTTTGATAGTATGAAGAATTTAAATGATGCAATGAAGGATATGAAAATCACTAACAATTTTAAAGACCTCTATTTTTTATGTGAATTTCATGAAGTTGTGGTTTTGGTGGCTTGGGAAAGGATCAGAACATCTCATTAGCCACCAAAATATGGAATATAAATAGCAGGTGGAAGAACCCTTCGGAAAATAGGCATATTTCTGAAACTATTTACACCATCGAAATGTTTTTCAAACATCAATTGGAAGTTGTGAAGACTTCAGATTGGCGAGCTAGTTCTCAAAGGCGCCACAATGGTGGAAGAGATGCAGACTAAGAGTTCCGATGGAGAGAGGTTTTGAGTTTCGATCGCAGACAAAATCAATTCGGGACTCAAAAACTTTAACAAATCGGTGAGTTAGCTCTCAAAGGCGCTGCAATGGCGGAGAATATAGTGACTAAGCATTCCGATTCAGACTTCCAATGACCTCCGACAATGATGAAATTAGATTAGAAGAGCTAAGGATTAAGCAGAAGCAAGGTAAAGCTAAAAGTTTCTGCAGTGTCGGTGTTGCAAATTTAAGGGACTAACGATCAGTGAGGTAGTTCTCAAAGGCACCGCAACGACAGAAGAAATAAAGACTAAGATTTCCGATGGTAAGAAGTTTTGAGTTCCGATCGTCGACATTGCAGAGTCTTAGTTCACAGTGGAGCCGCAATGGCAGAAGAAAGATAGACTATGGTTTCCGCGAGCAAATGAAAACTTCTGCATCAGAACTTGAAAGCACTAACTGTCGGTGAGTTAGTCCACTAAAGAGCTGCAACGGTGGAAGAAAGGCAGACTATGGGTTCCGCTAAATGAAAAAGCTTCGATGGTAAGAAGTCTTGAGTTTTGATCATCGACATGGTGGAGTCTGACTTCACTGCAGAGCCACAACAGTGGAAGAAAAATAGACTACGACTTCCGCTAAATGAAAAATTTCACAAAGCGCAACAATAGAAGAAATTCGTCGGTGGTCGAAAGAACTAAGAACAACGAAGCGCTAAGCTAGTTCACTAAGGGGCCACAATGGAGGAAGAGAAACTTACAATGGGTTCCGAAACAATACAGACTCATCGACATCAGAACTTTAAAGGACTAATTATCAGTGAGCTTGTTCCATAAGGAGTCGCAACTGCGGAGAATATAATGATTAAAGGCAGCCAATAAATCAAAGTCACTGCCAATCAGAGGAAATGGAAACTTCAGCATCCGAGGTGCTAAAAACTAATCAGCGGAAAAATAGTTCACTCCGAAGCTACAAATGTGGAAGGAAGAAATACTACAACTTCCGATTGATGATGAGCATCATTCTGACAGCGCGACAATAGATGAACTCTTTGGTGATCGGAGGAACTAAAGACAACGTAGCGGCGATTTTAAAGCAGAAAATTTCCGTAGTGTCGACGTCGGAACTTGAAGACACTAGCCATTAGCGAAATCGTCTACTAAGGAGCTGAAACGGTGGAAGGCAGACTTACTATGGGTTCTATGACCAGAGGAAAACTTCGACGATCGAAGGTTCAAGGAACTAACGATTGACGAGCTAGTCCTCTAAAGAGCCGAAATGGTGGAAGATTTACAGACTATGGATTCCACGAGAAGAGGAAATCGTCGACAATCGGAAGGACTAGAGACTAATCATCAGAGAGTTTGGAACCAAGCAGCTCCACAACAATCAAAAGAACTATAGAATAATCATTGGCACAACAGCGCATTAAGGAGCCACAACTGCAACAAACATTCAAGCTTGGTGTGTCGATAGGATAGAGGAAACAACATCCGATCATCGATGTATAAACCATCAGCGAATTATTCCTCTGTGGAGCCACAATTGTAAAAGAAAAATAGACTAAGCCTTCCATGAGAAGATGAAAAATTCGTCATTAGAAAGGCTAAAGACTAACCGACGACAAAATAGTTCACTATTGAGCTACAACGGCGGATGAAATACTTGTTGCGGGTTCCAAAATAATACAGACTCATCGGCAATCAAAGGTTCTAAGGGCTATGGATCAACAACAAAAAGCTAAGTAGCTCCACAGTGTCGGTAAGGAAATAAGCAAGACATTCGATAAATCAACAGAAAATCACTACCGATCAGAGGTTCTAAAGACTAACGTCGGCGATTTAGTCCTTCAAGGAGCCGCAACTACAGAGAAAATAATGACTAAAAGTTTCACCACTGCAGAGAAAAGAGTAACTAATAGTGGCTAAAAATGCCACCACTATGGAGGATATAGTGGCTAAAAGTGTCGCCACTGTGGAGGATATAGTGGCTAAAGGTTGCGATGGCGGCAACAAAGTAAAAGTTTTGGGAGAATTGAAAAATACTGGGCACTTCAGTTGAACGCCGATACACTGGCTGTTGGCAGCAATTCCATGGCGAACCAGCAGTGGTGGTTATCAGCTACTACTTCAGTCATTAAAAGACTGCTCAGTGAACTAGATCTTCACAGTAAATAAAAAAATAGTTAGCAAGGGTTTGAAGCCCTAATCTAGAAAACCTATTACTTCCAATTATTTTTGTGTAAAACAGATCGGATTTTCAGGATCTGTAATTTTGTAAAAGGCTATAAAGCCCATGATTAATTTATGAATAAAGGTTTGACTCTGGGGATTTATGAGCCTGTTCCATTATCAAGTGTCTCATCTGGTTCATTCTAAGTATAAGCTCTTTTGTTGTGATTTGTTCCACCATCTCTTTCTTTACTATGTTTATTTCCTGAATGTGCATTTAGGTAATTTTTAGATTTATTAAAGGGTCGATAGCTGTCATCCTATTGGTTATTTAGTGATATATGATTTATAAACACCGTCCTTAGTAGGATTTAGGCATTTGTATGCATGTGTTATGTGTGTAATTCTGCCAACCTGGTGAGTTCTCCATCCCTGCACCTTTTTGTGAAAACTACTAAACAAGTTGTAACTAAAAGCCTTGTGATTGAGTGAGCTTCATGCATGTCTTGAGAGTGAGAGGTTATATAGGTTATCCAGCTTGATCCAATTCAGAAAAAACCCAAAAAATAGTTTAAGTTACCAAGCATCCTCGAGCTACAAACTAGAGGAGTTTCCTAGAGTGATAACACAGAGCTTAGGGTCAGATATAGAAGTGGATGGGGCATAATGATCAAAGAAGTTTTGCTTTCCCATTGATGCCGCATGTTGTTCATCCATCTTTGCATTTAACTGGGTATTCGTCAAGTCATTTGGATTTTTATCCTTCAAGTTAAAACCCAACCAACCATCAAAAGCATTTAGATAATGGATAACAATTGCTTGGTCCTTTGGTCTCATTTCATCTGGGATATTTCCTATAGTCTTGTCAAATCTCAGGTTGAATTCACAGACTGTTTCATTCTCCCTCTTCTTTATGTCAAACAGTTGATGCAAGAGGAACTTCTTTATGTCAAACAATTGAGACCAATCACTATTAAGCTTTGTGATGAAGTTGTCATAACCATTGATGGATGAAGCACGTAATCTATCAAACCATTTCCACACATCTCCTTCTAGAGAATGTAGAAGGCCTCTCATGAATAAATCTTCATCCACAACTCCATATGCTTCCATATGATCCCACCCTTTATCAATATGGTCCTCGATGGAGGTAGCTGACACTCCATGAATCTTAGGAACCTTTTCAAAATAATTATCAGGCATGTCATGTGGGGCCCCCTAGATCAAGCAGAAATCTAAAGGAGATGCCTTGGCCTTCCTTCCAAAAATCCTAGGGTTTTATGGAGGAGGAGCATTCTTATTTTCACTAGTGTTTGTTCTGACCATTAGGCTAGATGAAGCTGAAAGGGATCCCAAAAGATGATTTCAGGAAATAGTGGGGTTGGATACTTGTCTATTTTTCCTTGTGTAAGTTATGGGGATTCCTGGAGGGTTTATGGAACGCTCTAGGAACTTAAGATTAATATATTGGGTATGATCCTCAATGGAGTCACGAGGTGGAGTCGCCAGGTGAACCACACAAGTAATTCACCAATAAAAGATATGTCGTAGGGAAAGGTGAGGTATGTTGAACCAAGGTAGGCCTCTACCTCCCCAACAACAGTGCCAAAATATTATCACCAACATTGTAGTTTCCTATGTGAGGTGGATCCAGGATGGATGGTAGAGGGGCAAGAAACTAAGGGGGTAGAACCAAGACTACCTAGACTCCCGAATGGATGGTTGTCATGCCAATCAAGGCAGCCTTCACTTTATGTTATCTAAGTCCAAGACAACAATGGGGGAGACCTAGATCTACTCCCAATAGTAGAGATCATACTTAGACACCAGAACAGATAAAATGTGGCTTTGAGGTACGTAAGGTGTAAGGTAAATGGAAACCCTAGCTCTAGGGTTTAGGTACTAGTAACTGATGGAGATGATCACTGTATTGGGAAACGTAACTGTGACAGGGTGAGCAAGGACATAGTTATGAATGTCTAGTACCAAGGAGACAGACTCAGTGAAAGAAATGTAAGTATCAGGTAACTTGAGTTATCAAGGAATGGTGGCAAAGAGAATGGGAGTAAAGTCAATTTAGGGAAAGTGCTAGAGATAGGAGATCAGATCCTTTCGTGCATTGGGAAATGGAGTTAGTATCAGCACAATGTTTCAGTGAACCCACCTGGGATATACCTTGATCTATGGACCCAGAAAAGGATTTGGCCCAAAAGATTCAGGTTACAGGAAAATCAATAGAAGGAGGGCTAGCACTAGGGTTTGGAGAGGCAAATATGCAAATCTAGAGCCACCAAGAGATTATCATCTCAGTATTGGAGGATAAATGAGATTAGAATGGCCTGATCTACAAACCCAAGTCAGAAAACTACAGGAAAAATCAAATCTAGAAAAGTCAAAATATGATGAGGGGGGATAGGGGCTGAGAGTCAGCTTTTCAGATCTAGGGAAACTTGGTAGAAACTAGCTCAGCATTGGGGGTATTCTAGAGTGCTCAAGCCCTGATCTATCAGCCTATCCTATTAGATTTTAGAAAAAGTAAACTCTGGAAAAGTCCAAATTTCAGTGAAGGCGCTAGGGCTGTTTTTAGTCTAAAACTCAGATCTAGGTCAAACTTCCATGAATATAGATAGCGTTGAGGGTGATTTAGATTGTCTGGGACCTGATCTATCAGTCTATGAAGTCAAAACTTAGAAAAATTCAAAACCCTAGTAGGTCAAATTTTCAGTGGGGGCGCTATGTAGTTTTCAAGCTAAAATTCATATATAGGTCAAACCAACAAGAATTTGACCAACGTTGCAATAGATTCGGTGAAGGGGAGGCCCGATCTATGAAACCCAATAGTGGTTTGGCCAAAGAACGGATGATTCCCAAATTTAGTACTTTTTAGGGTTTTTTAGTATTTTAGGAATTTTCAAAAAATGGAAGGAAAAGCAGGTACAATGGATTCAGATTTGTTAAAGAAAAGAGAGTTACCTATTGGATTGTACGTGGAAATACTTGTATAAGTCTTAACAATGATGATCCTTGCTATCCCAATCAATTCTGGAAGATCCAAGTGATTTCTATGACATATGTAAGCCCCAAACCACCAATGTGCACCCTACCCTGGATGAGCAAATGTCAACAATATCAGATTTGCCAATACAAGATAAAGAAACCAAATGCTACAAGAAATTAAAATGAAATAATCATAGGTCACAATGAAACTAATGAAAACCCCCTGATCCAGGATGAAGAAAAATAAACGAGTTGAGGTCCCCCTGCAAAAATGCTCCAGCCAAAACACCCTCCTGTAGACAAGACAGTGATAGCAGAAAAATATAGATCTCACATGAATTTCCACAATTCTAGGAAGTAGAAGACTATCCAATCACCATTTGAGAACATTAGATGAAAAGCAGATCCATAAAATATCCACAGAAAAAATATTTCTATTATTCAGATCCAAGAGCCAATGACCCCTTACAAATGAGAAGCTCTCTCCTTTAAATAGAAATGAGAGAACCACAATCATAACCAAATCCTAACCAATTTCAAAACAAGTGGCTAAGATTAAAAGATAAAATATTATAATCAATGGTTGAGATGAGCTCAACATACAATACATGGATCAATATAACCATAAAGTACCAAAGTGGACTAAATCACCCATAAAGAGGGTACCCCACTCAACAAGAAATAAATGAAGCACATGGTGGGTCCATGGAGTGTTGACTAACTCCCTCTGGGTGTCCCCATGGCACAATAAAATAATATAATATTTTAATCCTTTGACTTTGTGCCTCCTTGAGGAAATCGTGAGCCTCCCAAAAGCTCCTAAGAATAATATAAAAATGCCCAACAATAGGTGTGGGCCCATCAGGGGATGCAATTGCTAGAGAAGGCATGGAGGACGTCACTCTCATTATTATGACTCATCCCATGTCATTTCCTTGCATCAGTAGCCAAAATCAATTTCTTCACCAGCCATTTAATCATTTTTTAATCTGCCTCAGGAAACGTGAACCTACCAAAACGACCTCCTAGGGTGCCTGCATTGTCAAACTGAGCCCACCAGGTTCTGTGGGATGGGGTCACTATGGTGCAAACAAGTGGCTACACACCCTATTCCCATACAACACCCTAGGAGATCCAATTGAAACATCTCCCTGCTCAGACATATCAACCTGTGAAGAAAAACTGCATCAGAAAGGCAGAATGAGCCTTATCATATCTGCAAGTGCCCAAAAATGGAAATAAACTATCTGATTAGACTCAGAGAGTCCCAATCCATCTAGGTTATATACTCATACCCCTCACAGGTCTTTATCTGATCATCAACCATATCTAATAGACGATATAACCATTTTTAAATGATAAGATACCAATAAGATAACTCACACTATCATCCATCTACTGCAAGTGTTATAAGGCTAAGACATGCTCTACAACTCATTTAAGCAAGAATCACAACAAGTAGCAATCATTTCACTAGCGGGACATCAACCAAATACATATATAAGGCTTTATTTATTATTACTCAGACTAGACTTTCAGGACTATACTCACTTCAAAGTTGTAGTCAATTTGCTAGTGAAGGGTGAAGGATGAAATTGACAAGGCTAAGGAAAAGGATGACTTCCTAATTGACATCATGACACTTTGGATATGGAAAGGGAATACTCACTATAACCAATTTCAGACAAACAACAACACAGGGAATGGCAATGCCTCACAAATGGTTGAATTGTTTAGAGAGTACTTATTCAACTTAGGCATCATGACTACATCAAGATTGATCCAGTTTCATTAGGATCATCAATTTTATTTCGATGGCATTTTTGGCTTATATGACCCTTTGGGACTTCACCAGTGCTTAAAAGCACAGCTAATCATAGCTTTCATCTGGGACATATTTATTTTATAAGGTTAGCAATATTTGGATATAGCATATTTTTAACCATTGCTTTTCTGGACCTTTTCTTATTCCCTTCAAAGGGTATTTTAACATTTCATTGCTCTTTCCCTCTTTACATATGTTAAGAAACATAGTTTAGCATTTTCATTTTTCATGGGAGCATATATAATATTTCCAATATAAGTAGTACATGAGCTTTCATTTGGACAACAACATCTCAAGTGACCAAGGGCGAGTTCTGCACAGTGCCAAACATTGGGACAACCAACCAGAATGATTTAGGCATACAATCCAACTCACCAAAGGAATTTTTTGTCACCAACTCAAAGCTGATACATAATATAAACAGGGAGTTTTGTCCAACAAAAGTTCTATTGGGGAAAAAGATCCTCCATGCCATAAATCAAGAAGTCAGTCGGGTTGAAAACTGAATTGGAAGTTAATGGATGGGTGGAGATCGTGAATGATGAAGCCAACATTAGCAAGCCAAAACAATGGTGGGAATGACTACCTCTATTCTCCCTAAGGAGGATAAAACCAATGAGTATAGATAAAGAACTTCCAAGTCTAAGTAGGGACATCAATACATAATACAAGATACATCCAAGTCCATATAATTATGACTGCCAGATCATGACACCACATGTTAATACATGTCACAAAAATTAGTATAAGAGCAATGATAACCATAACACAATATATAAAGCTGAGTCATAATCATGCAATATAACCCATCTGAAACATCAGCTATCTAATGAGAAAGCACTGATATAAAATTGGGCATCAATAATTGCTCTGTAATGACTAAATGGGTACATCGATCCTCAAATCTAAGTGTCCTAAGACTCTGTCCTGAAATGGGAGAGTACAATAGTCCACTAATACAATAATTATCCATCAATATTACTCATCCCAACATCTCATATGTAAGAGATCTGGCTGAAAAATGTATTGTGTCTAAAAAATAGAATATGGTAGCGTGGCTACTATATATGTGATAACACCTTCCTTATTAAGAGCGAGTGTTAAATAAATGTAACTGTGTAAGATATTCTATTTTGTATTATTATTATTATTACCCATTCTGGAGATGTTGTTCCTCTGATTAGGGATGCCATTGATGTAATTGGTCATGTAAAGTATTAAGGTAAAACTTCCGTTGTAATTCAGGCCAGTAGTACCCACAAAAGTATTATTGAAATGTATTTTTGAGTCTTCCAAGGAAATTCGGCCTTGGTAGCAAGGAGAAATTGAATGAGCTTCATTATTAGGCCTCTCATCTGATTAGTACAAATAGGAGAGGCACTTCCCTCATTTGGACAAGTAGAACACTCAAGCAGTTGCACTAGAGAGAGAAGAGACAGTCCATTTGGAGGAGAGGAAGAAGTCTAGTCTTATTATTTGGGTCTTATAATGTACTTGGTTGAAGTCTATATAGAAGATGTTTTTCTTGGTTTTCTCCCCCCAAGAGTTTTCAAGGATAAATATTTGTGTTCTATTTCATTCTATTGTGCTTGTTATTCTTTCAAAGATCCTTTTGTTTTGGTATAACAACTCTTAAAATCTTAACACAAATTCCAATATTCCTTCCCCCACATCAATTGTAGAAATCCCTCTTATCTATCCCAATGATACTTTAATAAAAACAAAGAGATACTTGAAGCTCACACAACTCTTGAGTATCCTTGGGATGACCTACACCATCTCTCATTTTTCATCCCGGATGAACCTTCCTTATCATTGGATCAATTCCCCAGCGAATCAAAATATTTTATTCATGGAAGTGTCAATTTTTTAAATATCCAATCTCAGCCCTTGAAGCCCCATTCCATTTAGTCCACATTGTGGAGTTGTTTCTTCCCATTGAATACCAGATTCTGTCAATTCTCTTTGTTGTTGAACTTCTACCTGATACTTGAACACCATTGGAAAAATGCCTAGTTATGCTTGAACAAACTGATGAGGACCATCGTGATGCTCTCCAAATGATCGAAGGGGATAAGACTCAATAAAAGTCTCATTATCACTCCCACATCCACCCACATACCCTTAATGAGGGAGACCTTGTCCTCACCTATGACCAAACCCATGATAAGACTAGAAAATGGAAGTCTGAATATATGTGGCATGGCCCTTGTGTCATCAATCGTTGTCTCGACAAGGGACCATACCTCCTTTCTAACTTCGACGGTCGCCTATTGAAGAATGCCCGCAATAGTCTCTAACTCAAGAGATTCTATTTATAAGTCGACCAACCTGCATACCCTTGTACCATAGTTTTTATTTCTTGTCTTACATCGTGTTTTCCATGAGTCTCACACTTTGTTTCCTTGGTTGTTCTATATGGATCCTACCTTTCACTTTTATGTTGGTTTTGTTGATGGTGTAAGTAGATGGTCTCCTAATCTCACCTCAGCTACATGGGTCATTTATTTCCCATCACATGAGTTGATCCATGTCGATCAAATGTGTGTTGGTGTTTCTACCAACAACTAGGATGAGTGCGACAGTTTCATTGGTCTCCTGATCACTACCCTTCACTTGGGAATTTGTTGCCTTGATGTCTTATTAGACTCTCAGCTTCTTGTCTTCCAGTGGAATAACTGCTACGGGGTACATGATCCTTGCCTCTTCAAAAAGTTCCTAAGCACTAGACACTTGGTTAGACATTTTGAATCCATTTCATTCATGCATGTTCCTAGAAGTCTCAAGAGTGTAGTAGATCAAATGGTTGATGACGTTTTAGAGTGCCACATCAATCATCGCATCTAGGAAATAAATTGCATTATTGATCATCATATATCATGCATATATTCATCATATACATCATATAGGCATAATCATGATCATAAAAAATACTCATAAAAACACAAAAATACAAAAATATCCATCTATGTGAGTCCATATCATAAATATCATAATCCATTTTTCCTCTAAGAAAATGTTTAACAAGATAATACCCACAATATTTCTCAGAATGACTATCATACAAAACTTTCCCATGCTCATAGGAATTGGGGGTAGCAGCACATGTTGCTAGTTTGAGTCATCCTCCTCTGACTCAATGTCATCCTCAATGTCCTCCTCCTCATTTTATCTCTCCTCCTCCATAGGAACATATCCTTATGTTGTTTATTTGACATACTGTGCAGAAACCATGATCCTCCTCATAGAAGAGACCCACTAAAAAGGAGCCCGGTAACATGCAATGATCATATCGTCGTCAACGTACTTCCACGCATCATTGGTGACCCCCTCCAGTAGGCACTCCACGTCCAGCCGTAGTGATTCTAGCATAGCACTCTATCGCATCCTATCCCCGTGAGTAGGTGGATCTAACCCATCCACCCTGCCCCTGTTTTGTTGGTACCCCACTAAAGGATGGGTCCCATGTCTACACATGCACATAGTATGTCATCAATATCTAGCACATGTCTGATATAGCTATCACTATGCTAGTTAAATATATATGAATGAAACCACAAAGAATCATGTATACATAACATTAGTTCCCAAGACATTTTCTAGAGGCCGGGGCATCTTTAGATCTCCCCAGTAGTCCATGCCTATGTATGGATAGTCCTATATGAGAATAGGAAGCTTCCACCGCTATGCAACAGGTGAAGAAATGACCTACTAGACCAAATCCCTCCTAGATCATCATTTCACATCACCACCTCATACGAGGATTGCATGGTCCTCCATTGCACACCAACGAGTTTAGTTTTTCACACTCTTGTCGCCTATTGGACTCACGTCTCATCCTTTGCCTACCTTGTTTTGGGCCATTTCCCTAACCTAGCTCAATTTGAATTCTAGGAGGCAAGTCAATCTCCGTATGTATTGGCATGTTCATGATCCCTATGCTCCATCCATACTCCAAACTTTGTGTTATTTTACCACCATTCACCGCCCCGCAAGGAGGCCCCACTAGTGTTCCACTTTTATTTTCCTCCCCAATAGCCATGATCCAGCATCACCTATTTTGGCACTTTTAACACTTTCTCCTTGCTTGACTAACTATTACAGAGTTTTTGTTAAGCTCTTTTATGACTCCTTAAATAGTGAAAAGATTGTTGAAAAATATTGCTTACTTTAACTCTTGTTAAAGTACTTAAAAGGGAGTCTATATAGTATCATTTATCCTTTTTTCGGACTATGTAGAATAGTTAAAGAAAAGGACCACCCTAGCGCATTCAAGTTAGGAACATTTCCCTTTGTATCCTTTTATGCTTTGTCGGACATTGGAACCGTACTTTACAAAAAAACTCACTTATGGGTTGTATTTAGCCTCTTTCCCATCCCTCTTATAAAGAAAATATGTCCCAGCAAACTTGGTTTCATTCATGCTCGTAAAAGTATTTGAATGACCATACAATCTATATAGGTTTAACCTTTTTCATCCTGGTTGGAATACCTATGGAAAAGAAGTATCTTTTCCCATTTCGGCTAGGAGAGTTCTCCTTTGTACACTTTTATCCTTTTTGGGGGGATTAGGAGACTATTTATGAAAAATAGGCCCAATGGAGTCTTCTCATGTATTCAAACTCTCTAAATAAGAAAACACCATTGATCATTCACCGTCTCAGACTCGACAAAAATCCACAGGATATTATCATATTGAGCATACTTCTACTCCTTCAATATCCTTGAACCATGAAGAAGTCCCAAACATTTCCTTCTGAGAATTGATTCACAGTAGGATATAGGAACTAAGAGGAATTTCACAATTCGATGGTACACACAATTATGAACAAAAAAGTACAAAGAGTGAAATTAACACACACAAATGTAGTCAATAACATAGTTTATTATGACTTTCCAACCTGTAAATATGTATGGATAAGGTTTATATTACATTAGGGGAAAATAGTTATCCTTTGGAGGAAATCTAGATGCATAGATATGCTAGGCTAGGATTTGACCTCAAAACCCCCCTAGGTGGACCAATGAGCTCCCAAACCATACCAAACAGTAAATGGTCACAAATTCCTATGTGGTCATGGTTGGAGAATGCTGAGACATAAATTAGGGCATTATAGCCCTGGGTGAGCACATGTGATCCAGGCCATGCCCAAGTGCACACTGGGGACAATAGTTGACTGAATGAGTCGAGTTCTGTTATGGTGGAAGCATATAAAATAATAGAAAAGAAGGAAATATACTTAGGATGACAAAAAGTATATGAACATACAAAATGAAAGATTCAAACCAAATTATTACTTCTTCTCCTTGAAATATGGAGGAACCATAAATATTCTATATTACATTAGTGTACATGCTTATATAGGATGCTGAGATGCTTGGGTGACTACCCATTATGTTCAGTTACAAGAAGTTATAACAGTTCAAAAGTTAAACCATCGAGGCAGACCTGTCGAGGCATACTTGTTAAAGAGAACTTATTAAGGCGAATATGCCAAGGTGGACCTATCGAGGCAAACCTGTTGAGATAGACTTGTCGAGGCATGCGAAGCAGATGAAGTGCTAAAATTTGTCGATGCTTGACAACTTACCAAGTGTTGGTTGGATCATTCCTCCTTCCTTAAGAAAAAATGGTCTCCATTGTTTGTTCGATCAGGAGAGGAAACTTGTTGACTAGTTCATTACCAGAGTACCATTTTCCTTGCGTGAGGAGTTGTCCAACTTTAGCCACTTGAAACAAGGGAATCAAGTTTTTCCTGGTATGGCATATGTGTCGTCCCACAATGGTGTTGTAAAGAAGAGGTTCTTGAACATCTGGATGGATGCCTTTGGGTTCTTTTTTCTCTTAGTCGTTATATTCCAACAATGGTGCCCGGTATGGTCAAAGTAGATCTACATTGAAAACTGGATGTAGGTCAAGGCATGCAGGAATGTCGAGCTGAAAAGTGTTATCTCCAATATATTTAAGGATACTGTATGTAACACATCACATAGGTTTCATCTTTATGTATGGGCCATTGAAGCGGTCCTTCTTTATGTGTAAGCAGACTTGATCCCGAATTTGGAATGAATGAGGAATATGATGCTTTTTGTGTCAAGCCTTAGCTTTTGCATTCGCTCATTGAAAAATTTCATGTGCATGCTTCTATATTTTGTATATTTGATCTCTGAACTTCAATGCTTTCTCAACTTCTTGTCCTTCAAATCCGGTGTTGAGGAACTGATTAAGTCGATAGGCACTAAGGGTTGAAATCCATAACAGATCTCAAATGGAATCTTTCCCATAGATATTTGTTGAGCATGATTATAGTTGTGTTGTATGTATGGAAGGTTTTCATCCCATGTACAATGATGCTTGTGTTTGTACATTCGAATCAATTGTATGACTAAGTGATTTACAAATTTCATCTATCCGTGTTGGCCGCTTTTCCTAACTCACGCAACACAGGTTCTGCGCATCCCGTCAACCCAATAAAACACCCAAGATACTGGCCCGATAGAGAAATCCCTGTCGGCAACACCTGCAAAGCAGGCGTAGTATCACCCGAGACATCTCTTCTATGGGTAACCACCGGAACCATGTTTCTGCAGCTCGTTAAGGGATTATAGTCCCTTGGCGTGCGGCCAAGGATCTCGACCAAGTCATGAGGACAGAGTCATTTACGCCAAACTATAACTCACACCATGCATATACTTCCTAAACTACTAATGACCCGACACAGATCCAGCCTTAGTAATTGAATCATAAAGGGATATAATAATGAGTGAACAGACAAGCGCAGTATAATAGATAGGCGCAATACAATAGACGCGCCATGGCGATTGCGCTGTAAACATAAAATAATAATCAAAAGCTGCACATAATAACCTATTCATGCATTCGGACTTATATTGATAGTACGAAATTCACTCAACCATGATAGGACCTGCATCATAAACATAAATAACCATACACATTCAATCATCAACACACAGGAGAGTTCACATGGAAACCTGTTTGGGTAAAAACCACAAGGCGCTCTTCATCTAGCATGAGAAATATATGGCACCTTAAGACTACATTTGACTATAGACTATATTATATCTAGCTTTCTTCTCAGACTCTTTCTTTCTCTCATGCTCTCTGTCTTATTTCTCCTAACTACTGCTACCATCTACTGATCTGCACATAGCCTGGATTGACTTATCTAGCCTCTGCACCTCTCGAGTAGAGATTCTCTTATAATACACTACCTCTAACTGCATCCTGTAGACTCGTGACTAATCTACCACTCAAATCTCACAACTTCCCTCTACTAACCAATAAAAACAAACTAACAGTGATCTAAAAAGCCACCAAAGAGTAAAATAAAAGCAACAAGCCAACCTCTAACTATTGAATCCCTCCTATTTATTCTATTTTACATGACCACTCAGGGTCGACTGCATACAGGAAGTCCGTTAACTGTCACCATCGATCACCTCCTAGGCTATAGCTGTGGTGATTATTACTTGACATGAGGCACTAACAACCTTACTTACAACATGCGTTCACTCATGTGGCATCTACTCACTTTAGCACCCATGATCATCCTGTTGCTTTCAACCATTAATTTGCACTTGTGCTACTTTTTTACCCTGCAGGCATCTTCCTTACGCACGACTTCCCTTTTCCATACAAGTGACATATTTTGTGCATATTCCTTCTTCTACAAATATTTCCTCTATTCCTGCCACGTGCTTCATTTTCCTTGTTTGTACGTGCGCGATGTATTGTCTCTTGTGCGTTTCCTCACTTGCGCTTATCTATTGCGCGCTTTCCCCAGGCCCAAAAGGCCCCTAGCACTCACATGTGGCTGATGTCGAGCCACTAAGAAATGGACATAGGAGGTGTGGAAACATGCGTGGCCTTTTCTTTGCGGTTGGATTTTTTTTTTTTGCGGTGTGCCATGTACGGTGGGCTCATCCGATACTTGGAAAATTTGTGGCACAGAAAAAGGAACCACTGTTCATCCAAAAGCAGAAAGAAATATTCTGGGATGTTCAATCAGACTTCATAAACCTAGATGTACCATCGACTTCTGCGGAGATTAAGGACATGCCTAAACGGTTCCAACACATATTACAGAAGAAGGATTCAACTAAGGCTAGTAAGCTAAGAACTTTTATATCAAGTTGTTTGATGCTAATCCAAGATAAAGGTGTTATTGTATAACTGTAAGCAATGATAGATGGGATTCATGTAGAGCCACAAATTGAAAATAAGGTTAACCAGGTGTGAAGGAAATGTAAAACTGGATGCGAACTCAGAATGAATGCGTGGATAGCTGATTATGACATGGACTATATCATATTGAATCTGGGTTCAAATGTCAATATCCTAACCCTCCAGACATGGGAAATCCTGGGAAATCCATGCTTGCACTAGTCTCCTATCCAGCAGCGACTTGCTAATTAGTTAAAGGTCATACCAATTGGTAGGTTGAGCAATGTAACTATGGATATCGAAGGATTGCACACATTTGCAGACTTTGAGGTCATTAACATTGTGGATGACACAAACCCTTACCCCGTGCTGCTAGGAATAGATTGGGATATAGACAATCAAACAATCATAAATTTCAAGAAAAGGATCCTCTCCTTTGAAGATGAGGAAATGAGGGTAGTCTCACCCATCGATCCATTTGAGGGGAAAAGATACATTGAGCTTGTTTATAATGAGGAGTAGGGTGACTACCCTGATCAAATATACATTGTCACTGCTATGCAGAAATACTATATAATTTCTATGGCAGATGGAAACCTGAGATGGAAGTGCACGATCTCATGTATGTGTATTTCAAGGGAGGCTTTAGAGAATTGGAAAAATAGATTACATAAAGTCTCCATGAGAAGGTGTGCAAGAGTTACAAGATTTGTGCAACACGTGGAGATTGAGTCAAGGGATTTACCTACCTATGTGAGTTTCATATACACCTTGGATGTGAATCCTAATACTTGCGATACATCCAAGCATCCATGAAAAAGAACCCAATGGGTTGCGCATACAGTTGTATTTGCTGACAATCACCTTATAGTTGATGCTGCAGTTCAGAAGGAAAAGGGGAGAATAGTTGAGGAGATCCTTAACAAAGAGCCTAATGTTCACCGACACTGCGCAGATACTCAGCAAGACAGTATCACTAGAAATGCAGGAGATAATCCGATTAACATCAGTAGGCCAAAAGCAGTTGAAACAATTGAAGAGCACAGAATAATACAAAAAATGTTCATAGGCTAAAATAGTTATAAAGATCGTAGATCTCTTGCAGAAGTACCAGACCCTATTCCCTCTCAACTTCTCAAGAAGAAGGGGAATAGTGGGATATTTAAAGCGGATGAAAATACCCTTGTGACTATAGACTAAGTCAATTCAACAATAGATGTTAGCATGGCATGATCACTATATTATGGTGAAGCCATCTACAAAAGGACGACTTGTCCTATAGTATGATAGCAGAGTATTCAAGCAACCACGCAAACTGAAGACACAGTGGATAAGGTCATATGCGAACACACAGATTATGGATATGGGCACATGAAAACCTCAAAAGAGTTGATGGTACCCATGTTGCGAGTTTGGTGAACAAAATTTTCCTGAAACCTTACTACAACATGTGTAAAAAAAAATTGAAAATTTGAAATTTTGGAGGCAACCATAGTGCAACGTGTGCGTAATGATGATGTGACACCAGAAGCAGAAGTTGCGCATAAATGATGATGCATTGTAAAGATGGCACCAAACCATTTATTAAACAAATGAAATCATGTCTAAGACAAATGGAAAGTATTGACAAACTATTAAATGCATCAAGATTTAACTGAGATTTGGCGCTTGTGACAGGACAACACTATAGGCGGATCATGTGTGGGAAACTCTGTAACAGTGGCCACCATCTTATCAATACTTGATCACGACTGTCAACACCTAGAAGTGATGACACCGGTAATCATAACAAATCTAAGAATAAAATTTAGTACACTAGATGAAGCTCTTGTCCTAATGATGCATCTAAATATGCCTACACGAAAGATGACCCGATCCTCTTCCTATAAGATTGGGGTGTCCTTGTAGCAAGCATACATTATTGAGTCATGCTGATCGAGAAATAGATGCAGTTACCAATGGGTTGGGGAGTGTCATGCCGAGCATCCTTGAGGGCTAAAGCCATTGCTGCAACTTTCAGTGTGTCAGGCATATCCAGAGACAACAATAGGGAAGATGGTGATAGTCGACACGTTACTTCAACCTAGATAGAAGTATCTGGAGAAGTAATCCTTGGACATTAGTAGATCAGTAGATTAGTGGTCCTGTCAGTGGCACCAAAGTGAACTCTAGTAGGGACCAAAGTTCTTGGCTAATTTGACAAACTCTGCGGGGTCTGAACCAGAGTCCCTACCGTCTTTCACAAATTCTGCAGGGTTGGTGAGCGGCCTCATGTTCCAGCAATCCAGGCGGGAGCTGCTTGTATCAAAGGATCGGAGAAGGGCCAAAGGGCCAGTTATGGCTTGTAATCTATGCTTCTCAGGAGAAATATGTCAAAGTTTGTCAAATTACTCACCTCCACCACCCTCGCTGGCAGGGATTTTCTGGTTTTCAATATGGATGAATCTTCAAAGTCCATATCTATGGAAAAAATGGTGGTGACGAGAAAGATGCAGAAAAGACAAAATCGAGGAAGAATAGAAAGACAAAGAGCCACACCAAGCCGAAGAAAGCACGCACAAAATCCTAGAAGCATGAGAATGGTGGAAGAACCAAGGCCACTTGGATTGTTGTGTCAGAATGGGACACTAGCCACCCTTGGTGAATTTGGAGGCGTACTATGATAAGATGATGAAAGAGTCCCAAAGAAAATACAACATTACTATCTGTGGGGATCTTGGTCCCAATAAGAAGCACATAGCTTACCTTGTATAACTAAGCAAACTCTGAAATTGAAACCTCCATTGCCCATCCTCTAATGCTTACAATTAATAAGATGTATCGGTGTGCTAACATCACAAAGCACCCAAGTCTGAGAAAAAGTTTCCCTGAAGGAACCTGGAAAAAAAAAAAGAAGAAGAAGAAGGAATAGGGTGCGCAAGCTAAGAAGTAGAAGAAGCTGTGCAAGAAAAACAAAATTTGATAAATATGTCACGCAGGTCATGCTACTTCATATATCCCTTGCTTCGTGGCTCAGGACAAGCCACAGGCGAGTTATGGGGGCTTGTTGGCCGGGGAAAGGGGCATAAGAAGGAATTTCACGTGCAACCAAAGAAAATGTGCTGCGTGCACGATAGAAGCAAAGGTAGATCATGAAGGATGTGAAGGACCCATGAAGGCAGAGCAGAGAGGTGTGTGGCAAAGGAAAGGTAAGTGTAGAAGCATGCAAGGAATAATGGTCGGAAAGCAATGGATGCAGAATCCATATCACGGCCATTTAGGACGGCGTAAGAATGCATCTACGCATGTATGAGAAGATATTTGTAAGTCAAACTGATAGTGCCTCCTGTCAAGTCATGATCACCATAGCTATAGCTAGAGGGGTGGATGATGGTGACATCTAACATACTGTTGGTATGCATTTGGCCCTGCGTGGTCATGTAAAGTAGTATAAATCAAAGGGATGCAATAGTTAAAAGGTTGGGGTGTGTGGTTTTCGTTGATGCCTCTTCAATTTTCTGTAATAGTTTATGTTCAGTGGTAATTAATGGAAAAAGATTCCACTTCTATTGTAATGTTGTAGAGATCAGAGAAGAGTAGACTCAGAAAGAGTCTAGTAGCGATAAAGGGGTCGTTGAACCACGGATCTGGCTACTATGGGAGCAGACTGCTAGGAGTAGATGTAGAGTAGAAGAGAGAACCAGAGAGCATGAGAACCATGAGTCTGAAACTTAAAGACATATCTTAATATCATTATGCATCCCACATACTACAAGGTGCTATACCTTTTCTCATGCCAGATGAAGATCACCTTGGTGGTTTCTCCCAGATGGGTTTCCATGTTATCTCTTGTGTCTAATTGAATGATTGATGTGGTAAATGTTTGTTTGAATGGTTAATATTTTTTTTCTATAGAATGTTGAATGTTTCTTAAATCTCTAATGTAACATATATGATTAGATGAATGAGTAGAAGCTATTGTCAAAATTAACATATATTTTTGCTCGGTCACGTAGAAATGACTCCTTTGTCCAGCCATCATGTTTCCTAATTTGATCTCCTTGGCTGCGATCCAAGGGACTATAATCCCTCGACAATCATGGAAACATGGTTCCAGCGATTACCCATCTATGGGATATCTCGGGTGAGACTGCGCCTACTTCGTAGGTGTTTCCAATGGGGCTTGCTCTGTTGAGCCAGTATCTCAAGTATTTGTTGGATCGGCAGTCTGCACAAAACTTGGGTCATGCAAGTGGGGAAAGGTGTCCAATAGGAAGTCTTGTGAAAGCAGAAAGGCATCCATCTTGGCATACCATGATCTTAGGGCCTGTTTCAACCCATATAAATAGTTTTGCAATTTGCAAACCAAAGTAGGATATGAAATGTATCCCTTGGGTTTCTTCATGTATATCTCCTCATGAGTATCTCCATGTATAAATGCACTCTTGACATCCATATGATGCACCTCCAAGTGCTTGGATGCCGCAATGGTAAAAACTAGGTGGATGGAGTCCATCTTTCCTTGGACCTAGGAGAACCCTTTTGCAACCATCCTTTCCTTATACTTGTAGGTTGTTCCATTAGAAGCAACTTGTGTCTGAAACACCCACTTGCATTGAACTAATTTCCTCCCAGGTGGAAGAGAAACTAGCTCCCAAGTAGCTTTTTTCCTAGGAGAATTAAACTCTTCGTCCATAGTAGCTTTCCATCTCATATATTTTCGAGCATGGTAGTAAGAATTAGGATATGCACCTATCATTAAATAATATGTTTTGTAAAGCAATAATTCATGACAAGAGAGCTCAATACCTTCTCTTTGAAATTTCGATCAGGTTCTTCTTGGATCTGCAGGATTTCCAATGTTTTGCCTAGCAAAAGATAATGTCTTTTTTGTTATATTTTTATCATTTAAGCTAGCATTATATTAGGATCTTTAACTGAGAGAATAACAAGCACAAAAATCAAACACAAGAAACAATGAACACAGTTTTTATCCCCAAGGAAACCATAAATGGATAAAACCCTGCAACTTCCTCAAAGATAGAATCAGCACCAAAATTAAAACCCGAAAACATAAAGATGATCTCCCAACAGCAGCAGTCTCTCTCTTGTCCCAGCAAATTCTTTCTCTCACTCATGCGCCCCAATGAGTGAGTGTGTGTGTGATAAATAGAGAGGCTCACTCTCTATTTATATTCTTTTTTTCACTTGAAACCCACTCCAACATGTCAACCTCACTTAATAATTACTTACTAGAGTCAACATCTCTAGGAGTGTCTAATAACCCTAGTGCCCCACAACTTGTGGGGACTTTGCCTCCTCCGACCAACAAGGAGGGTTATCCTTAATAGAATGGTGGGGACTATTTCCCTGACTTACAATGAATCACATGGGGTCGACTTCTCTAGGATCATCTAATAACCCTAGGGCCCCACAACTGCCAGGACTTTAACCATTGACCAATAGGAGGGTTACCCACAATGACTTGACATGATTTGTTTACATTATAGAACCTCCTGATTACGAACATCGAGACATGACATGACTCAAATACATTACAGACACATCCTGGAATAAACATCAGGGTACAATACATAAGATATACGGATGAATACATTCTGAAGTTACAAATACATCAACACTCCCTCTTAACTAGGAAGGTATTCTCTTAACACAATTTGTCAGCACTGGTCTTCTTCTCTGTATTAACTGGATCATATTGTCATCTTCATCCTATATTCATCTTCATCTTCAAGCCATTTTCATCACTAGATCTGGATCATCACTTGATCTAGATCATCTCGGGGACATCATCACTGGATCTGGATCATCACTCGATCTCGATCATCTCGGGGACACCATCATTAGATATAGATCATCACTTGATCTGGATCATTACTGCTAGATCATCACTGTTGGATCATCATCACAAGTGATATCTCATGATTCTTCTCATCATAGGAAACTCTACAGAGCCATCCCTTTTTCATGCTGGATGTACATCTACAGAGCCAGTCTTTTTTCATACTGGATGTATCATCACAGAGCTAGTCCTTTTTCATACTAGATGTGGCATCCACACAAAGCCAGTCCTTTTTCATATTGGATGAGTCTTCACATAGCTATTCCTTTTTCATACTAGATGTGGCATCCACATAGAGCCAGTCCTTTTTCATACTGGATGAGTCTTCACAGAGCTAGTCCTTTTTCATACTAGATGTGGCATCCACACAGAGCTAGTCCTTTTTCATACTAGATGTGTCTTCATAGAGCCAATGCTTTTTCATGCTGGATGTGGAATCCTCATAGAGCTAGTCCTTTTTCATACTAGATGTGTCTTCACAGAGCCAACCCTTTTTCAAGCTGGATGTGGAATCCACACAGAGCTAGTCCTTTTTCATACTAGATGTGTATTCATAGAGCCAGCCCTTTTTCATGCTAGATGTGGAATCCACAAATAGATCTGACAATGGAAGGAACCAATCCTCTCACCATGTCACAGCTCTTACATCTGACCATGGAAGGAACCAATCCTCTCACAATGTCGAAATAGTACAGCACTTACATATGACCATGGAAGGAGCCAATCCTCTCACCATGTCAGAAGGGATCACAAAATCATCACTTCCCTTTTGAAAGGAACCTTGATCTAGAGAACACCAAGATTGTTCAATTTTCATATGCTTAGCTAAGACATCAGTATATCATTTCATTTTTCATAACAAAAGCATATAAACAGGATCACTAAAAGATAGACAAGCACAACCATACAAAAAAGAACACAAAGATTTATCCTGCGAAAACCCTAAAGGGAAAAACGCAACAAAATCTTCCTCAATATAGATGCCCCAAAAAGATAAAAGGTAAAACCAACAAGGAGATCAAATCCTAATCCTCCTCCTTCTCCAGCTACTTCTCTCCTTCACTAGTGTGCTACACAAGTGAGAGTGTGTGCTCCAAATGAGGAGAGCTACACCTCTATTTATATTCATTCGTTCACTTCAATTAACTCATCCGACATGTAGGCTCGAGTTAATCATGTAGGCTCAAGTAACCACACTCGGGTGCTAATGACCCACCTTTATAATTAGAGGGGACAACCTCATGACTCTTATTAGTTCTTCTTATTAGAAGCATCGAGGTACAACATAATACAAGTGGTTCTCCCAATAACACCAAGATTCTCCCTAAAGTACTCAAACTTCACTCTGGCAATTTCTAGCATAGAATCACATCAGGGTTGATTACGTCCAAGGATAACCTGTGAGCTTTTCCAGGACCTATTACATCCAAGGACAACCTATAGGTCCATTTACATCTAAGCAACCTACGAGCTTCACCAGGTTGTGCTCAGACAACCTGTCTCACCAGCTATGTTAGAACTCCCTCTTTTGAGAGATATCGATCTGGATCACAAACTGGATCTTCACTGCTCCTCTCTGCATCATATCAAAAATTCAAGTCATATCAAGCAAATCAAATAGTAGTTTTCAAAAGAAACATACTACCTCCTAACTAGCAAGTGGCAACATCTGTTTCCTCGGTTGTACTCAGAACCATGCAGGACTCCATCTTGTCAAACCAAGAGATCACACCTAATCTCATACTGAAGTAGCACCTCAAAGTGCTCTTCCTATCAATGGCACTACCTGCCCAATATGAATTCACATAACCCTCAAGGTTAATCTTTTGATTCATATCATACTTTAGCCCATACTCAACTATACCCTTCAAGTACCTCACTACATGCTTTGCAACCATCAGGTGAACATGTCTCAATGTGTTCATAGGAAAGCAAATATCTGGTCTCGTATTCATCAGGTACATTAAGGAACCAATCATCTAACGATACATCATAGCATCAACCATCTCTGGTGAATCAACACTTAATAGCTTCAGATTTGATGCCATAGGTGTGGTCATGGCCTTGCAGTCCATCATCCTGAACCTCTTCAAGATCTCTACTACATACTTCCCTTGTCCAAGGAAGATTCCATATACATTCTGCCACACCTCCATGCTTAGAAAAATAGTGCATCGACACATAATAGGATCATCACTGGTCTTCTTCCTTCAACCTTGAAGCAAAGGTTGGAATCCACTTTACTCTCAGTAAATCCTAGAGTCATCAGTAATATATCCATCTTGTCATACCATGTCAAACCTTGAGATCTTCTGCAGTCACTCCCTCTAAAGCATCATACTCCCTCTGTCTTTCGTACTCTATGCACTGAAGCATTCTGTACTGGAATTACAATTATCTTCCTCTGCTACTAATATTCTATGTATCCATCTAGGGTTACCATATACCAAGATCCTCTATCTTGAACTTTTTCAAAATTTATTCTTGCCATTTGTGAGCTTGTCGTCCTTTATCAACCTTGTAGCAAAGGTTCAGATCTTCATCAAGCTCCTCATGTATGTGTTATCCCATGGGTGTCTTTTGAGCTCGTACAAGGATTTCTTTCATTTGCACACATGATTCTGCATGTCATGTGAATTCACTTGCAGTGGCTACAAATGTCTCTTCGTAGTCTATGCATTCTTTTCATGAGAAGCCTTGTGCTACAAGTCCCAACACCTATGGTATGAGTTGATCCTTGATTTAATCAACAATAATCCTCTTAGCCATGACCAGTTTCTTTTTGTGTAAGGCCTTAGCCTCATCTCACTCTGGAACTGGAACCTATTCACTGATGTAAGAGTCCAACTCATTTTCTCTAGGACCAGGGAGATCCTATACTTCCAGTCTCAGAATTTATCATCTCCCTCAAGATTTTCATCAAGCTTGTTGTGATGAGACATTTTAACTGAGAACTTGATGAAAAGCTTGAGAGAGATGATAACTTATGAGCCTGGAAGTATAGGATCTCCCTGGTCCTAGAGAAAATGAGTTGGACTCTTACATCAGTGAATAGGTTCCAGTTCCAGAGGGAGATGAGGCTTAGGCCTTACACAAAAAGAAACTGGTCATGGCTAAGAAGATTATTGTTGATTCAATCAAGGATCAACTCATACCATAAGTGTCGGGACTTGTCATTTGGTTTAATTAACTCGATAAAGGGAATTGGAAACTCAACAATAATTTACTTGACTTTCTTTCGTGAATTTGATGATAAATATACTTGTTGCTGAAAATTGATTCAATTAAACCAATGTAGTTAGAATCAGACTCGGAAAATAGTCAGCGGGTTGGGGACTCGACAAAGTCAACAACTTGGATAAGACTCGACAAACACTTGATGCATACTCGGGAAAGACTTGATGATTCGCATAAGGCTCGGCTATTACTAATTAAACAAGAGGTCTAGGTTACTTAATCAATTTTAAACTCTAATAAAAAAATTGCCCTTGCTTCACCAACTTCATGCATTTAGTAGATTTGCACTATCATCACTACATATCAACTCTTGGATTCGTCATTTCAACCCTTGTTAATCTGCCACTTCATTTTTTTTGGTTGCTTGATCATCGATATGGTAGATCTAGATTCATCATTGCATTGTATTCGAGATAAGGATAGGGAATGTTTTGCAGTAACCTATATTTCCTTGTGCAGGTTCAGTCAAGATGAATGGAAATATCAAGGAAGCTTTTGGAAATTCTTATCCTCAACAAATAATGTTAGCAATAAACATCAACACTATTCAAGGTAAGTTCTTCCTTTTCCACTTATTTTACTTTTCTTCATTTGGTTCAATTAACTTGATAAAGGGAATTGGTAACTCAACCACAATTAGTTTGACTTTCTTTTGTGAATTTGATGTTAATTCTACCTGTTGAAAATTGATTCGATTATATTAGTGTTGTCAGAGACAAACTGAGAGAATACTTGACTAGATTGGTACACTGCAGACTCGACGACTTGAATAAAAATCAACAAAGACTTGGTGAATACTCGACAAAGACTTGGTGAATACTCGACAAAGACTTGGTGAATACTCGTCGAAGACTCGACGACTCAGATAAGACTCAATAGGTCTATTAGTTGTGCCCTTTTTTCTTCTACTCCTCCAATATTTGGGTATTCATTATCGCATCCCATAGACTGTAGTTATGGGTTCGATGATGCAACATATTCTATCTTAAAAGAGAGGTCTAGGTCACCTAATCAATTGTAAAATCTAATTAAAATAGTGCCCTTGCATATTGCTATGTTGCTCCCTTTCTTTCTTCTAGTGTTTATTGATATTACCCTAAAAATGATTGGTGAGAACTTTCTTTCCTTTCTCTATATGGTGGAATGATGCCTCACTCTGATTATCATGCTATATTGTTATGACATGTAGGTAGACTTCCCATCAATGCCTTCCAATTTTTTTCCTCTTCTTGGTAGCCTTCTTTGGTAACCTAGTGAACGACTGGATTTCTCTAGAAAGATCTCTCCAGTAGGGCCCAACTCGAGATTACTCTTCCTATATAAGTCTAGTAGCTATGCCCTTTCTTCCTCTTCTCTCCTCCAAGATGTTGGTATTCATTATCGCATCCTATAGACTGCAGCTATGGGGTCGAGGATACAACATCTTCTGCCTTTTGCCTTTTTCCTTCCTAGATTTTCCTTACTATAATCTCAAATCACTTCATGCATTCAATAGATTTGAACTATCATCACTACATATCAACTCTTGGATTCGTAATTTCAACCCTTGTTTATCTACCACTTCATTTTCTTGGTTGCTTGATCATCTATTTGGTAGATCTAGTTTCATCATTGCATTGTATTGGAGATCAGGATTGGGCATGTTTTGTAGGAACCTATATTTCCTTGTGTAGGTTCAGTCAAGATGAGTGTAAATCTCAAGGAATATTGTGGCAACTCTTATCCTCCACAAAGAATGTTCGCAATCAACATCAACACTATTCAAGGTGAATTTTTCCTTGTCCACCAATTATACTCTTCTTCATTTAGTTCAATTAACTCGATAAAGGGAATTGGTAGCTCACCCATAATTAGATTGGCTTACTTTTGTGAATTTGATGTTATTTCTACTTGTTGAAAATTGATTTGATTAGATGAATGGAGCTAGACTCAGGCTGGACAAATACTCAATAGGATTTGGACTTGACAAACTTAGCAACTCGAATAAGACTCGACATAGAATTCCATTCACCAACTCCCAATTTATCTCCTCTTGTTGGTAGCCCCCTTTGATAACCTAGTCAATGACTGGATTCCTCTAGAAAGATGTCTGGTGTAGGTCCCAACTCAAGCATAGTCTTCCTAGATAGGTCTAATAGTTGTACCTTTTATTCCTTTTCTCTCCTCCAAGATGTAGGTGTTCATTATGGCATCCCATAGACTGCAGCTACGGGTTCGATGATGCAACATATTATGTCATATGCTTCTTTCCTTCCTACATTTTTCTTACTATCACCTCAACTCACTTCATGCATTGAATCGATTTGCACTATCATCAGTACATATCAACTATTTGATTCATCATTTGAGCCCTAGTATAGCTACCACTTAATTTTTTTTTAATTGCTTGATTATCGATATGGTAGATCTAATTTCATCATTACATTATATTGTAGAATAGGATCGGGCATGTTTTGCACGAACTTGTATTTCCTTTTGCAGATTTAGTCAAGACAAGTGGAACTCTCATGGAATTTTGTGGCAACTCTTGTCCTCAACAAAGAATGTTCGAAATTAACATGAACAATATTCAAGGTGAGTTTCTTCCTTGCCCTCTTATTTTACTCTTCTTCATTTGGTTTAATTAACTCGATAAAGGGAATTTGTAACTCAACCATAATTAGCTTGACTTTCTTTCATGAATTTCATGTTAAATATACTTTTTGTTGGAAATTTATTCGAGTAAACCAGTGCAGTTAGACTTAGACTCAACAAATAGTCAGCGTTGTGGGGACTTGACAAAGTTGGCAGCTTGGATAATACTTGACAAAGACTTGATGTATACTCGGGAAAGACTCAGTGATTCGCATAAGACTCGACCAATACTAATTAAACGAGAGGTCTAGGTTAGTTAATTGATTGTAAACTCTAATCAAAATAGTGCCCTTGCCTCTTTGTTTGTTGCTCCCTTTCTTTCTTCTAGTGTTTGTTGATATTACCCTAAAAATGAGTGACGAGAACTTTCTCTCCTTTCTCCATCTAAACGAATGATGCCTCACTCTAGTTGTTGCACTGTATTTATAAGACACAAACGCAAACATCCCAATAGTCCCTCCTAATTTATTTTTTCTTCTTGGTAGTGTCCTTTGGTAACTTAGTCAATGTCTAGATTTCTCTAGAAAGATGTCTTGGGTAGTGCTCAACTCGAGAATACTCTTCCTAGATAAGTCTAGTACCTGTTAGCTTTCTTCCTCTTCTCTGCTCCAAGATGTTAGTATTCATTCTTGCATCCCATAGATTGCAGCTATGGGGTCGACGATGCAACATCTTATCCCTTTCGCCTCTTGCCTTCCTACATTTAGCTTACTATTACCTCATATAGCTTCATGCGTTCACTAGATTTGGACTATCATCACTACATGTCAATTGTCAAATTCGTCATTACAGTGCTATTTTATCTACCACTTCATTCTTTTTCATAGCTTGATCATCGATATGTTGGATCTACTTTCATCACTGCATTGTATTGTAGATAAGAATCGGGCAGGTTTTGCGGGAACTTGTATTTCCTTATGCAAGTTTAGTTGACACAAGTGGAACTCTCAAGGAAGCTTGTATAAATTGCTATCAAATTAAATTACTATAACTAAATAAATATAAGATTACCAAATTCATAATCAAATTTAGGAGACAGATCGGCTGGATTCATTGTTTGGTTGCTTGCTATTCACCTACAAACCTAGAAGGACGAGGAATAATTTTGCACTATGTCCTATGCTCTGACAACCGCATTGTTACAATTAAAGCATGCAATAGCGTGGCAAGTTGGTGCTCTGTCCTATGCTCTGATAACTCTTCATTGTTATAGTCCATGCATGCAGGAGCATGGCAAGTTGCATGGGTTGATTAAGTGACAAGTTGCATAGTTGATTAAGGCATTCAAGATTCAATGGCTTTATTAAGGTAGTGGTTTGAAATTGGATGGAGGTAATTTTGTATTTGTGAGGCTTCAGAAGATTCCTAAAATCCGAGACAATGCCTTTGTCTCTTACACTACCAAGTCCATTTGCTACAGATTAAATGGTTCGTAAATGGTTCCTTCCTTGTTCGGCTTTGGATGGCCTTCAACGCGACGAAGATGTCAATGTAGGTAACCAGAAGCTTATGCAATTTGCTTTAATACCACTAAATATCTCTATTTAGTTAAAGATACATGGATATTTTCATCTTGTTGCTTGTAAAATGGAATTTATTATTAGTGGTTATTTTCATCTTGTTAAAAGGAATTCATTATTGGTAGTGGCTTTGAGGCTTATAGAGGTTTCTAAGGCCTTTCTTTGGGGTTTGGAGACTGGTTTTGTGAGGCTTGTGTAATGCAGAGAGGGTTCGAGATAGTGATAGGGTTTTCCCCTTGCCATTTGTTTCCATTGATAGCCCTAAAAATAGAAGATGTAGATGTCGACGCCAAGCGCTGCAGTAAACTGACTAGTGACTGTTGGGCCTTCCGCGACCATTTTAGGGCTCCGTTTTGCACTCATTTCACATGACAATGATGTTAATAATATTCTAAATAATTATTGCAATGGAAATTTATAGGTTTTTTATTTGAATCACTTGTCTATTATTTGTTTAATTTGTAGTCCCATGGCAATGTTGTAGATTTGGGGGCATTCATACAACTTGTTCTTAGACCTAACAAACTGCGAGTCAATATAATGGGGCTACGAATTTTCTTCCATGCTCCTCTAATCTAAGTGTAATGTTTTCATTTCTTGCTTTGAGATCAGAACTCTATTCACAGTTCTTTCATGAGTAAAAGATACCAATGTTTCCATACTTACCAGATTCACATACTTGTCTACCCACAATTTCTCTAAAGATGTCAATGTTTCCATACTAGGAAACTCTTCTAACTCAGCACACTCTCTAACAATCAGTTGTCAAAGCTTTGTTAGATGCTCTAACCCCTGGATGCTCTTCAGCTACACACATCCATCTACCGAGAATTCCTCTAAAGAGGTCGCAATTGCAAAGGTGCTTGGAAAAGACAAATATTCAAGTGTTGTGTTTCATCCATAAGAAAGATATTTATGTGTGGATCACGATTCTCATTTGCATATCCTTTCCAATTCATTTGAGATATTAATACCAACTAAACATAAAAATATTGACAAAAAACTATGTTTACCTGTGCTTCAACTTTGCTTTGCCATAATTTGTTTAACACACTTCCAAACACATGTAAAATATTTAAATTATTCATTGGAATCCACGAGGGAAAGGAAGAGTTTGGACAACCTTTCCAACGAATCCATAAGATATTTGGTGACTTCATAGTCTTCAAAATGTGTTCCATGATAAACCCTTCACTTTGAAGGATATCCAACCTCCTTTGACAAATAATGCACAAGACATCACCATGTTCATCTTCTTCATTATAGTCATTAAGATCCAACTTAATTCCCTGCACGGGTATTCTGTGTCCAAATGGTTGTTATTGGATATTGTTGTTTTAAACATTTAGCATATGGGTTCTTGTTGTTTTAAACGGTTTTCTAGCTTTCTCTTTACCTGCAGACTAGGAAGAGGGAAGGAAGGCTAGTGAGTGAAGAAGTCAGTCACTCCATTTACTGGCACGATGGAAGAAGCCCGGTTCTAGCATGCGGCTTTGATAGGCATCCAGTTTGGCCTTGTATCGTCCAGAGAAATTGTAAGTGGATGCATGAAATTGAGAAGAATAATGGGAAATCGGGTTCTTGTTTACTACAATTTTGAGGAAAATAATATATTTTAACTCTGTTAAAACTCATTTTCATGCCAATTCAGTTGGAAATCACCTTTGAAGTCTAAATGTGTATGCATGCTAGTATTCAAGTTAAACAAAATATAGCACTTGTTTTACTTTTTTTTGGTTGGGAGTACACTTTTAACCAGTTATCAGCCTTAACGACTCTCTCATCCTAGTTTATGATATCACCAGGCGTCAAACCTTTGAAAATGTGAAGAAATGGCTGAAGGAACTTAGGGACCATGCTAATTCCAACCCAATAACAATGCTAATAGGCAACAAATTTGATTTACAACATTTACGCATTGTATCGACAGAAGATGCTCAGAATTTTGCTGAGAAGGAAGGTCTACTTTTTATGGAGACATCAGCATTTAAAGCTACAAATGTTGATAAATCCTTGCAAATAATCCTGCAAAAAATACATCAAGAATTTAGTGAGAAGGAAATTCATTCAAAGGAATAAAAAAGTGAGTTTTGAAGATGGGAAACCTACTTTTTGAAGATGGGAAACTTAATTTTGGTGTAGACTAGGAAAAATATACAAAGGAAGGGTTGTTGTTTGTAGGACTAACTGTGGTATAGAAAAAATAGCCTAAGCAAGAAAGGGTTTTGCTTGATATTCATCAAAAGGAGCTGGTAGTAAAAAGGAGAAATACCCATTGCAAGGGATGGCATGGATATCTTGAAGGGTGGTCGTTTATAACATAAACTTGGGGTGGTCGTTTATAGCAGAAACTATATGGGTAAATTCAATGAGGTTCTTTTGAGGCTAGTGGCTTGCATATATTGCTTATTCTTATCGGTAAGTAGTGGTGGCCACTTTCGGTTATATTTCTTTAATGTATGCTACTTGTTCATTTCAAGCAATGTAAAGTGATTCAAGATGGGTTTTGTTTATATTGTGCCATACACCATGAAGCCTTATTCTTTTAGTATAATTGCCTTATTCTTTTAGTATAATTTGTAATATAGGGGAAGAACATAATTTGAGTTTGGTACCAATATTTTAAGGATAAGACTTTGGTTTGGTTAGAAATTAGAATAGAAGAGCTTATTTGCTTCTAGGTACCATAAAAAAAAACTATATGAAATAAACTTAACCAAATAGAAACTCAGAAGCAAGATTCACAAGCTACATAAATAAACACAACTACAGTTTTGGGCCTATTGAATTTGAATTGTTGGCCTCTATGCCAGGCTAGTTGTTCTATTCCAGCTTCTACTACACAAGTAGTATATAGTCTTGTATCCTTTAAAGATTTGAATTGACTCGCTGGTTAATGCACCTTACTCCTCATAAACTGGAATAGACTAAGGCTCATAAAAGCAAAGACTCTACCTTCAGGCTTAGGATACTGCATTTTAATGGCAACTGGCTAAGTTTTGGCCACTGCATAGACCCACAAAATTTAGACAAGCCAATGTTTATGTTTACCTTTAATGTTTAATGTTAATGTTAATTTTTTTTGGAGTGGAATTTAATGAAATTTGATAATAAGTTAAGTTACTCATTGATTATAATTTTGATAGTAAAAGTGAATTCAACATTTTCATTTTTTAGTAGAATTTAATCAAAATTGATAATAAGTTAAGTTACTCATTAATTGGAATTTTGATAATAAAAATGAATTCAACATTTTCATTTTTTAGTAGAATTTAATAAAAATTGATAATAAGTTAAGTTACTCATTAATAAAATTGATAATAAGTTAAGTTACTCATTAATTGGAATTTTGATAATAAAAATGAATTTAACATTTTCACAAACCTTCAATTGGTAATTCCTGTCCAATTTTCAATTGGTAATGATCTGTACTGTGTCCATAATTTCAATGAAGGAAAACACACATTTCAACATGTAGAAATTGCTCAATGATTTCTCTTCATGATTCGATCTGTTATAAATAACAATCTATGGTAATTGCTTTGAGAGGCTTGGAAAGTGGACAAAGGGGCAAACGACCTTTGTTAAAATGCAAAGGAGGCGACCTTGGTTAGAGGATTGAACTTTTTATCCACACAATTTACAAATCTGGAGGATGCATGTGGTGAACTTTTTATCCACACAATTAACAAATCGGAAACCAACGGTATACTTCTTCTCATATGGCGGATATTATTCATGGCTCTTACGAGAGAAGATGCAGTCTTACTTTTCTTCACGACACAGATAACCACTTCCTCAATGTCGATATTGGACATTTTGTTTTACATTCTTCTCGCGGCCATACTTCATAAACGTGACCTCATGCTCATGAACTCTATTTTATGGCTTCAGAATTCATGGGTCGTTATCCAATTCAATGTTAAATGAATTCTCCACAAAAAATAAAATTACTATGCCATTCTTTAGTCACTTTACTTTCAACATAAAAATTATTATTTCTCCAAATTTTTATCCCCTATCACTCACTTCATTGTTTGCTCAACTTTCATATAAAAAACGATTTGATTTGATTCTTGTAAATGAGACATGCTCTCCTTTCATATAAATAAAATCCTTTCACGTAAATAAAAAAAAAACCATTTTTCATAATCTTTGAAATAAATTCTTTTACTCAGATTTACCAGCAACTCCACTTTTAAAAGTGAATTCAACATTTTCATTTTTAGTAGAATTTAATCAAAATTGATAATAAGTTAGGTTACTCATTAATTGGAATTTTGATAATAAAAAGAAATTCACCATTTTCACAAACCTTCCAAATTTTTGAACTTCATAGCTGTAAACTAAATCTTGAAATTTTTCTACCAGATTTATTAAACTAAATCTTGAAATTTTTCTACCAAATTTATTCAAAATAATATCTAAAAATTCCACTCATTCCAACGCAACTCTTAGAATAGTTAAACTAAAACTAAGAGTATATGTTTCCTCTGCAACACCTAAAAATACAATTTCGTCCATTTCAAACTCTGTAGGTTTTGGTTAGATGTAAATCATTAAATAAAAAATTAAATAATAATGCAACATAATTCATTCAATCACAAGAGTTTCTCCCAATATTCACTTTAACGCACATTATAGTATAGAGTTGACAATCCAAAAAACCTAAAATTTATTTTAATGCTCGATGAAGGGAAGGTACAAAACTATAGTATGCATGAAAATATTTTAGGACCTTGAAGGCTTTTGGCATCAAATAGTGAGCTAAAATCCTTCACTAACGGCCATGCATGTGCTAACAAAGGCAACAACATTACACATCAGTTTGCACAGTGAGCCAAAATCCTTCCCTAACGGCCATGAATGTGCTAACGAGGGCAACAACAACATTACAGATTAGTTTGCACACATCTACAGGAGCCGTGGTCATCACCGTCACATGTATTATTTTTAAAATTAATACTATAAATAATAACTAAAATATATGTTAATATTAGTTTTAAATAGAATATTTCAATATCTATCCTACAAAGAAACCAAAAACCTATATATACATAAAAGGTCTTTCGTTTGAGCTAGTGATTAATGACGAAGTTCATGTACATGTCCATCATGGTGAATATGAAGACAATAGTGCCTTTGAAAGTAAGAAGATGCAATTTAAGGACAAAATTAACAAGTTTATTCAAGATTCATGGAGAGGATAGTTAGAATTAATAATAAATTGAGATAACTTTTATGAGTTGGAGTTGTGAGTTAAAATTTAATAAGGAATTGGATCAATGATAATTAATCATCGTAAATAAATAGTTAATTAAGTAATTAAAAAACAAGATGAGTTAACATTGAAACCCAAAACTTATGAAAATTCAAACGAATCTTTAGGCCGTGATTTGAATGTTTTTGAGAATTTGTTAAGTTGTGCTTTTGTGTTGTTGATCGTTCGTTTGGATTTTGTGCCTAAGTGCCTGCAGATTAAATAAATTGAAGGGCCTATGAAACTCCACGACATGGCCTTAACAGCTATGTGGAAGAAATGGATAATTCAAGAGCCTGTTTGTATGTATCTTTTGTTGCTGTGAATTCAAGAATTCGATGTCTACATATGTGCATCTTTCCGTTGGCTTCGACTGCCATTGCTGTTTTTGTGACCTTTATTTAGTCTACTGTAGCATGTCGTGACCATTGGGAGCCTATTGAGGCTGGGTCGTGATTGTTTGATACTGCTAGGACTGGGCCGTGATTGTTTGCATTCTGCAAAGGCTGAGATGTGACCATGTTTGGACTACTAGGGTTGTGTCATGACTGTTGTTAGTTGCTAGTGTTGGGTCTTGACCATTATTGAATCTGTCTAGGGCTACCATGATTGTCTTGTGATTTGATATGTACCTACCGTGACTTCTGAGGTCTGTTAAGTGGGTGTTTCCTTGCTGGTGCTTACAACGTCTCTTGTTTAGTCTGCCGTGACCATTGTTCAGCTTGATGTAGCTAGCCATGACATGATGAGCCTGTTTAAAGAGTTCCCTTGCCCCTTCTCAGCTCTTTTTGAGGTTGCTACTACTACGTATGAAGGTGCTTTTGGTGATTGAAAACTATGATAGTTTCACTTACAATCCAGGTCAAAATTCATGTCTTTCTGCTTAGGCATTTCATTACACATTGATGCCCTTTATGAGAAGATAAAATATGGCATTGTATACTAGAATCATACAATACTACTGGGAATAAATGTTACTTTTTTAGTTTTAGTTTGGGCTTATTATTTGTTTATTGTCGTTGTTCAAGGCTTACTTAGACCAAACAGGTCTATCATACTCTGCTATATTTTTCTCATCAATGTTTTTTGAAAAGCTTATTTTGTTACAGTGAACAACAATAATGTCTAGTGATCTATATGATATTTAATTAGAGAATAGCCACAACATCTCCAATTAATTAATATTATAAAGAAATTTTAGACATTAATTGTAATTAATTATACTAAATATAATAAATTTTATCCCACAGGAATTTTTATTATATTTATGTAATTAATTAGGATAAAATATTGAATTATTCATAACTTACCCACAAAAATTATGAATTAGTAGTTTTATCATAAAGAATATTTGAATCTGCTTGAATTAAAAATTTAGCCCACAGGCAATTTTTATGTCATTAGATTCAATCTTAAAGCATGAATTTACATTGGTAAAACATGAAATTTTATTTGGTCTCAATTTTAACGTAAGCATGTGATCTTTATTTTTATGCAGTTGTACAACCTGCAAATTTCTCTGAAATTCGTTTTGATATCCCTGAACTTAAGGGAGATAACTATAAAGTCTGGAAGGAGAGAATTCTCCTTAATTTGGGATGGATGGACATAGATTATGCTATTAGGAAAGATGAACCACCAGCACTCACCAATACCAGCACTACAGTGGACATCACGCTTTATGAACGATGGGAGCGATCTAATCGTTTAAGCATGATGTTCATTAAGACTAAAATTTCAGCTGGTATTCGTGGTTTAGTTGATAAGCATGAAAGGGTTCGAGATTTGCTAAAATCCATTGATGATCAATTCGTCACTTCAGACAAGGCACTAGCAAGCACCCTAATCATGAAGTTCTCATCCCTAAGGCTCGCCAGTGTGAAAGGTGTGCGCGAGCACATCATGCAAATGAGGGACACTGTGGCTTAATTGAAGAAACTCGAGGTTGAAATATCAGAGTCTTTCCTAGTGCACTACATCCTAAACACCCTTCCGCACCAATATGGACCTTTCAAAATCTCATACAACACACATAAGGATAAATGGTCAATAAATGAACTCATGACCATGTGTGTTCAAGAGAAAGAAAGACTGGTGATGGAACTGGGAGAAAGTGCAATGCTGGCAACGCATAGGAAGGGAAAATCTCAAGCCAATAAGAAAGTGAAAGGTAAAGTACTTCCCCAAGCTAATATTAAGAAGGATTCCAAGTGTTTCTTCTGTAAAAAGAAGGGACACATGAAGAAGGAATGTGCAAAATTTCGGAAATGGCTTGTGGACAAAGGTAATGCAATCTTGTTTGTTTGTCATGAATCTAATATGGTCAATGTCAATATTAACACTTGGTGGATTGATTCTGGATCAACAATTCACATTTCGAATTCCTTATAGGGTTTGCAAAACCTAAGGAAGCCAGTGGGAAGTGAGCAAAGCATCTTATCAGGAAACAAGATGGGCTCGCATGTGGAAGCTATAGGAACATGCTATTTAGCTTTAAGTAGTGTCTTTGTTTTAGAATTAGAAAAGGTATTTTATGTTCCAAGCTTTTCTAGAAACTTAATTTCAGTTTCAAGACTTGTCCCTTTTGGATATTCCTTTAACTTTTCAGAAACATCCATCAGTTTATTTTATAAATCTGATTATGTTGGGAATGGTATTTTGTCTGATGATCTTTACCGCATTAATTTATAAAACAATGTCAAGTCTTATGATTCAATGCATGTTCACACTGGCACTAAAAGATGTGTTATTAATGAATATTCCTCTAAATTATGGCACCGGAGGTTAGGTCATATCTCCATAGAAAGAATTAAAATATTGGTAAATGAAGGTGTACTTAATACTCTGGATTTCATTGATTTTGAGACTTGTGTGGATTGCATAAAAGGAAAGCAGACCAACAAGTCAAAGAAAGGTGCCAATAGGAGTTCGGACATATTAGAGATCATACATACTGATATATGTAGTCCAGAGATGGACTCACATGGTCAGAGATACTTCATCTCCTTTATAGATGATTACTCACGATATATGTATCTCTACATGCTTCATAAAAAGGAGAAAGCATTAGATGCCTTTAAGATATTTAAGGCTGAAGTAGAGAAACAATGCGGCAAGCAAATTAAGATCGTGAGATTAGATAGAGGTGGAGAATATTATGGTAGATACACAGAAGATGGACAAGCACCTGGGCCATTCGCAAAATTTCTTCAAGAGCATGGGATGGTTTCCCAATACACCATGCCTAATTCACCCGACCAAAATGGTGTAGCAGAAAGAAGAAACTGAACTTTATTGGACATGGTGTGGAGTATGCTTAGCAGCTCCAATCTTCCTAAATCCTTGTGGACTAAAGCACTTAAGACGGCAGTGTATATATTAAACCGAGTTCCAACCAAGGCTGTTCCTAAAATGCCATTTGAATTATGGAAAGGTTGGAAACCGATTTTGCGACATATGCGTGTTTGGGGATGCCTGTTTGAAGTGAGAATATATAATCCACAAGAAAAGAAGCTGGACCCAAGGACCATTAGTGGGTATTTCATTGGATATGCTGAAAGGTCTAAAGGTTACAGATTTTATTTTCCATCTCACGGCACTAGGATTGTGGAATCAAGAAATGCAAAATTTCTTGAAAATAACTTGATCAGTGGGAGCGATCTAACCAGGAACATAGTTTTTGAGAAGGATCATTCAGAAACTAAACCTTCTACCTCAAGTGATAGATTTTTTATTGTTCATAGCACCCCTCAAGTACAAACTGGTGTTGAACAACCAATTGTTGAAGTTCCACAAGCTGCTAACGGCATTCTAGTAGATCAGGTAGTTCAAGCGTTTCCAAGAACTCTTGAAAAATGAGTTGAACCACATACTTCTCAAGAAGATAGTGATACAACATTAAGAAGATCTACTAGACCAAGGAGATCAGCAATTCCTAATGATTATGTTGTGTATCTGCAAGAATCTGACTTTAACGTTGGAATCGAAAATGATCCTGAGTCCTTTTCACAAGCCATCAATTGCAAAGAATCAGAATTATGGTACGATGCCATGAAGGAAGAGATGAATTCTATAAAGAGTAACGAAGTTTGGGATCTTGTTGATTTTCCTAATGGTGCAAAAGCCATTGGATGTAAATGGGTCTTTAAGACAAAGAAAGACTCATTGGGAAACATTGAGAGATACAAGGCTAGACTTGTTGCTAAAGGATTCACTCATAAAGAAGGAATCAACTACATTGAGACTTTCTCTCCTGCATCTAAGAAAGATTCCTTGTGCATTATTATGGCATTAGTAGCCCATTTCGACTTGGATTTGCTTCAAATGGATGTGAAAACGACTTTTCTAAATGGAGATCTAGAGGAGGAGGTTTACATGAAACAACCTGAAGGATTCCCCTCTAGTGATGGTGAGCAATTGGTTTGCAAGCTCAAGAAATCCTTATATGGTTTAAAACAAGCATCCCGCCAATGGTATTTGAAATTCCATAATGTAATTTCTTCTTTTGGTTTTGAAGAAAACATTATGGATGAATGTATATACCTGAAAGTTAGTGGGAGTAAAATTTGTTTTCTTGTTTTATATGTGGATGAAATTTTGCTAGCAACCAATGATAAGGGTATGCTGCATGAAGTGAAACAATTCCTCTCTAAAAATTTTGATATGAAGGATATGGGTGAGGCATCTTATGTCATTGGCATTAAGATCCATAGAGATAGATTTCGAGGCCTCTTGGGTCTGTCTCAGGAAACCTATATTAATAAAATTTTAGAGAGATTTCGGATGAAGGATTGTTCACCAAGTATAGCTCCCATTGTGAAGGGTGATAGGTTCAATTTGAACCAATGCCCAAAGAACAACCTTGAAAGGGAACAAATGAAGAACATTCCATATGCTTCTGCTGTCAGAAGCCTAATGTATGCTCAGGTCTGCACAAGACCTGACATTGCATTTGTTGTGGGAATGTTGGGACGATATCAGAGTAATCCAAGTATAGACCACTGGAGAGCTACAAAGAAAGTAATGAGGTATCTTCAAGGAACTAAAGACTACATGCTTATGTATAGAAGGATGGACAATTTGGAAGTAATTGGCTACTCAGATTCTGACTTTGCTGGATGTGTTGATTCACACAAATCAACATCAGGATACATTTTTATGATGGCCAGTGGAGCTGTATCTTGGAGGAGTGCCAAGCAGACCTTGATTGCCACTTCCACTATGGAAGTCGAGTTCGTCTCCTGTTTTGAGGCTACTTTACATGGTGTATGGCTTAAGAGTTTCCTTTCTGGGCTTAGAATTATGGATTCTATCTCTAAGCCATTGAGAATGTATTGCGATAATTTAGCTACTATTTTTATGGCTAAAAACAAAAAAAGTGGGAGTCAAAATAAACACATCGGCATTAAGTATTTAGCCATAAGGGAATGTGTTAAAGAAAAGAAAGTGGTCATTGAGAACGTCAACACTGAGTCGATGATCACTGATCCTTTGACTAAGGGCATGCCACTGTTTAAATTCAAGGATCATGTAATGAATATGGGACTTGGTTCCATTATGTAGTTTCTCATTGTATGGACAATGTTATTTTTAATGAAATTCTTAATTACTGTGTTGTTTTTTCTCATACATATGTGCACCTTAATTTTATTTGAGAAAATTCATCTATGAGGACCAAGAATAAACATAAGGTTTATTCATTAAGAAATTGTTGCCACATAAATTAAAATAACAATAAATACATAGTAATACATGGAAGGTAATACTTGTCATAAGAGGACTTATCGCCATGATTCTTGTATCTATTACTTAATACAGATTGTCAATAGGTTTTAAGATGAGACATTAAGTTTGGAAGTATGGACCAAGTGGGAGAATGTAAGCTCCCACATCTGCATCCAGTATTTAGCGGCTTCTCAAAACTGCCGACGATTCATTCGGTTATCAACCACACTCAAACTAATTTCTAGTTTGAGAAACTGTTTTCTTGCTGGGAGCTTTTGGAGTGGTCCATCTAGGGTTCTCTAGCTATATTTGTGGAACAGTTGACACATAGCCAATGGAAGCTTGATGGAAGCTTGGCTATTAAACCCCTGTTTGGTCCCCAAGCTCACAAACTCGATCCCCTTCAGTCTCACACCATCAAGAAGGAGGAAGTAGAGCTTGGAAGTACTGTATAGGAAGCTAAACTTGTGTGGAATAGGGAAAACTTATACAGGAAGTCAAGTAACATCAATGGATAGAGGTATGATCTATTGGGCATTTCTATTTCGATTCTGTTTTAGAGTTTTATTCCACATTTTTCAAGAATCGGAAATTTATGCTAACATTTAATACTTACCGAGTCCAATAACTGCAGGAAATCATCAATGTTGTCATCTGTCCAATGCCAAAGACAACGCGACAATCCTGGAGCTTTCGCGATCTCTCTTCTAAGGTCTCAAAGGTGATCATGCATTTTTTTTTTATTTGTATCATCCATCTCTACAAGGCATCTGCTCTGTAGATTTTGAAACCCGCATCCCATATTCTTATCGTCGTATCCCTATCTTCTCCTATGAAAAAACAGGAAATATCTAAGAATATCTCCTTTTCCTCCCTATCTAGGGCCTCATAACTGATTTGAAGTCTTTGTTGTATCTCCTCGGGAAGCATGCACTGAAGTTTAACCAATTGATTTTTCCAGTAAGGTGCAGAGTTTTTCCATTTAAGAAGTGCCCCAAACACCTTTAGCGATAGAGGCAATCCACCACAGGCTTTTACAAACTTGTCAACCAAAGATTCAAATTCTGGTAATGGATGTGGCTGGTTGAACGAATGCAAACAGAAGAGCTCAAGAGAATGTTGTGTAGTAAGGCCAGTTAGGTTATATATGGACAAATCTTCCAATCCTGCACTTATGAGCACATTTCTGTTACGAGATGTAATGAGTACTAAGTGTTGGAAAAATGTAATTACTCGTAGATCTATACTTGACTTCCATCTGACTCTGTCAGAGTCTGTACAAGTCAAGATCTTGTCTGTCAATCTAAAAAGAAGGAAGAGTCCACGATTAGGAAATGTAAACCAGTCAAATTTATTTTAGAAGCTAAGTTGTTAGGTAGATAGTTATTACAGTCTTTAATAGTGAGTCAGTCGGCCCATGCAGAAGTAATTTTCAGGTTGCCTATAAATAGAAGAAGAAAATTGTAAATCATTTTTTTACAGTCACACAGAGTCTTATACAGACATTAAACAACAGAGGAACTCAGGGTGAGAAAGAGCAATTGAAGCTCAAGCTTCTGTGCATGTGATTTAGTCGAAGAGCTGAAGCTCTGTAGAGCGAGGAGTCTGGACCGACCAGTTTGTAACCGACAAGTTTGTAATACTTTGTTATTTCCGCATAGTTAATATATGAAATAGTTTGTGGTTGAATGCATGATTATTTGGCTGCACATATTTCTAGATTCACTTCTGTAAATGTCTTTTACAATTACTGTTAAGTGAAAGATCAAAGAACCCATAAAAATCTCACCGCTTGAAAGTTCCAGGTTTTACGGCACATTGGTCGACTCAAGTCTTCCTACATATTTGGGCATATGTTTCTCATAAGTTATTTGGATTTGTAAATGTGTCTATTTTACTTCATCTTACTCACAGGTGAAAAGCATTTGTAATTTCTTAAGTCTTTAGACTAAGAAACATATTCTGTAGATTTCGGCCAAAGTAAGCCGACTTGAGTGGTCGGTTGAGTCAGTCGACTAGAGTGGTCAAGCTGACTAGAGTGGTCGAGCCGACTAGAGTGGTCGGTTGAGTCAGCCGACTAGAGTGGTCAAGCTGACTTGAGTGGTCGGGTGAGTCAGCTGACTGAAGCAGCCGACTTAGTCGAAAGCAAGTAGTGAGCCGACTTAGTCGAAGGCAAGTAGTGAGCCGACTTGGTCGAAGACAAGAATTCAACCGACTTGGTCGAAGTAAAAAGTGTTCGAGGTAAAAACCGAAGTAATTTTGGTTGAGTGTAGGACCGACTAAAATTTATAAACTTGTCTAGTCGGACATAGACAAGTTTCACCCAACTAGAAAAAAGGAAAAGTGGTCGGCGTGAAAAGTGAAAAGTTAAATTTAATATCGACTGAGCCCTAAACCCAAGTTTAGTCGGCTTGGTTTTGGCTAACTGGTATCAAAGCAAGGTTCATATCAGAGCAAGGTTTATATCAACCCAAGATTTAGGAAAGAAATCTTGTCTTAAAAGGTGGAAATTTAATTTTCTAAGGAAAGTTAATTAAAAAAAATTAAAAATGACTTCCACTTCTGGTTCATTGCAACCTCCAAGTTTTACAGGAAAGAATTATGAATATTGGTCTTTAACAATGAAGGCTTTATTCAGAGGTCAAGATGTCTGGGAGATAGTCCAGCATGGTTATGTAGAACCAGCAGACATGGCAGCATATACCAATCTCACACAGGCTGAGAAAGATGTCTTGAGAGAACAGAGGAAGAAAGCTGGAAAAGCTCTATTTTTCATACATCAAGCTATGCATGAGAGCATACTCCCAAGAAAAATAGCAAAGACTAATGCCAAGGAAGCATGGGATACATTGGAGACTGCCTATCAAGGTTTGGATAAGGTAAAGACATCCAAGTTGCAGATTCTGAGAAAAGATTTTGAATCTCTGTCCATGAAAGATTTAGAGAATGTAGACACATTCTACACCAGAGTTATTGGGTTGATACACCAACTAAAATATCATGGAGAACCCATACCAGACCAAAGGGTTGTTGAAAAAATTCTCAGAAGTCTTCCCCCAACATTTGAAAATTTGGTTGTGACCTTAGAGGAACACACAAACATGTCGACATTTACCATTGATGAGTTGCAAGCTTCACTCATCAATCATGAGCACAGACTCAGCAGATCACAGACATCATTGGAAGGTGCATTTGCAGCACACTCATCCATACACCATGGTAGAGACAGGGGGAGAAACAACTTCAGAGGCAAGGGAATAAATTCTTCAAGGGGAGGACGAGGCAGAAGTTCTGCAAATGTCGGTGGCAGAGGAGATAACCAGAACCCAAGTCAGCCAAGTGGCCAAAGGTTTGATAAATCAAAAATTCAATGTCATTACTATAAGAAGTTTGGTCATTATGCATATGAATGCAGGAAGAAGCAATATGACCAAGGAAGGAAAAGCCCAAATCAGTCGACCAGCACCAGCACTTCAACAAGTGTAATGTTAATGGCATCGACATCTCCACTTGAATGCAATGTTGTTCAAGAAAGTCCACATGACATATGGTACTTAGATTCAAGATGCAGTAACCACATGGCTGGTAATTTGAATCTATTTTCGAGTCTAGACATGACTTCAGTTAAAACTGATGTTACACTTGGAAACAATGTCCAAGTTACTATCTTAGGAAAAGGCACTATTGATATTATAACCAAACAGGGGAAGAGTAAGTATATCCCTAATATCTATCATGTCAAAGGTCTGAAACATAATTTGTTAAGGACAATTGTTACAAAAGGGCTGTAGAGTCTACATGGAAGATGAACACTGTGTGATCAAAGACAAGCATCCAAGCGATCAACTGATAGAAAAAGTGCCAATGAAAAGAAACCGCTTATTTCCATTGAGGATAGTTCCTGACATAAAATGGAAGACAAAGACAAGAGCTGCATTCAAGGCAGAAAGTGAAGAAACAATTGAGCTCCTCGACAAGAGAGAAAATTGCAGTGCTAATCTGCAAGCTACATTTCAGACAAAAGTTCAGAATGAATCTTGGTTGTGGCATTTCAAATTTGGACATCTGAATTTTGGTGGGCTGAAGCTACTACACATAAAGAATATGGTGAAGGGATTACCATTGATCGACAGAGCAGAGAGGGTTTGTGAAGGCTGCATTTTTGGCAAGCAGCACAGAGAGACATTTCCAGTCAGAAAGTCCTATAGAGCACGCACACCACTTGAAATTGTGCACTTTGACATCTGTGGTCCAATGCAAACATCATCCATTGGTGGCTGCAAGTATTTTCTAACCTTTATTGATGACTACTCAAGAAAGACATGGGTATATTTCTTGAAACATAAATATGATGCATTTGGTTATTTTCAGCAGTTCAAGGCACTCGTGGAGAACCAGAGTGGACACCGCATCAAGATTTTAAGGACCGACAGAGGAGGTGAATATGTTTCAAATGAATTTCAGAATTTTTGCAAGACCCATGGAATACAAAAAAAATTCACTGTACGGTATACACCTCAGCAAAACGGTAGCCGAAAGAAAGAACAGAACCATCATGGAGATGGCACGTAGCATTTTGGCAGCCAAGCATTTGCCAAATGAGTATTGGGGTGAAGCAGTCCCAACTATCGTATACATTATGAATCGGTGTCTGAAAAAGAGTGTGAAGAACAAAGTTCCCCAAGAAGCATGGACAGGTATGAATCATAGTGTTTCCCATTTAAAATTTTTTGGTTGTGTCGCATATGCTCATATTCCAGATGAGCTGAGAAGGAAGCTAGACAAGAAGGGACAGAAATGTATTTTTGTTGGCTATTCAGAAGACACAAAAGCATACAAGTTGTATGACCCCATCACAAGAAAAGTGATTATCAGTCAAGATGTTCAATTTGTCGAGAATGAATCATGGGATGGAACCATCGACATAAATGTCAAGATTGTGTCGAATGTCGACAATGATGATATGGAAGAGGAAGTGGTTCAAATACCACATGTAAGTCAACCAGTCGGAGCAGCGTTGACTCCCATGACATCAAGACATGGTTCAGCACAAGGACCATCGACACAAGTAGCAGCTCAAGCTACACCAACAAGTACACCAAGAGGACAATAGACTCCATCAAGCATTCAGTCTAGGTCGACATCGACAGAACCAGTGAAGACATTGAAGTCTGCGAGAGATATATGAAGCTAGTACACCTAATTCATTCTCTCTCTTTGCATTATTTTCCCCTATATATGATCCAATAACATTTGAAGAAGCTATTGAAGAAGAAGTATGGGCACAAGCCATGGATGAAGAAATAGAATGCATTGAGAAAAACTAGACATGGGAACTGGTCGATGTACCAACAGACAAAGATGTAATCAGTGTCAAATGGATTTATAAGGCAAAGCAAGATGCTGATGGGAATGTGCAAAAGCACAAGGCAAGAATGGTAGCAAGAGGGTTCACACAGCAACCCGGCATCGACTTTAATGAAACTTTTGCACCTGTTGCACGCATGGATACAGTCAGAACAGTTTTAGCCATTGCTGCACAAAACAAATGGATGTCAAGTCGGCATTCTTAAATGGCTATCTAGAAGAGGAAGTATATGTGGAACAACCATAAGGGTATGAAGTTCCAGGTCAAGAGCACAAAGTGTAGAGACTGAAAAAGGCATTATATGGTTTGAAACAAGCACCTAGAGCTTGGTACAGTCCTATTGATTCCTATCTCATTGAAAATGGATTTCACAGAAGTGAAAGTGAGCCGACTTTGTACACCAAAGTCAATGAGCAAGGTAAGATGTTAATTGTCTGTATGTATGTAGATGATTTAATATTTACTGGTGATTATGGCATAGCAGATTTTAAAACAGTCATGGAAAGTGAATTTGAAATGACTGATCTGGGGCTTATGAATTTTTTTCTAGGCATTGAAGTTCAGTAGTCTGAAAGTGGTATCTTTATATCACAGTCTAAGTATGCAAGTGAAGTTTTAAAAAGTTTTAACATGTCTAACTGCAAGACATACCCAACACCAGTGATAACAGGTTTAAAATTCAGCAAGGATGATGAAGGATCCACTGTAGATCCTACGCTATTCAAAAGGCTTGTTGGCAACCTTATGTATTTGACAGCAATAAGACCAGACATTATGTATGGAGTAAGTCTGCTCTCAAGTTTCATGGAGTCACCAAAAGACTCACATTGGTAAGCAGGTAAAAGAATTATGAGGTATGTAAGTGGCACAAAAGACCTTGGTATTATGTATTCCACCTCAGAAAATTTTAAACTCATTGGTTACAACGACAGTGACAATGGAGGCAGCATAGATGACAAGAAAAGCACATCTAGGTACACATTTCATTTTGGTACAGGTGTTATTTCATGGGCTTCAAAGAAACAACCCATAGTAACTCTATCTTCAGCTGAAGCAGAGTATGTTGCAGCAACAAGTGCTGCATGTCAAGCTGTCTGGATGAGGAGAGTCTTAAAATACTTGTCACAAAACCATCAAGAACCGACAACAATCTTCTGCGACAACAATTCAGCCATAGAATTATCAAAGAATCATGTGTTTCACAAGAGAACCAAGCACATCGACACAAGGTTTCATTTTATAAGAGAGTTGGTGAACGATAAGGAAATTTGTTTGGAATTTTGCAGGTGTAAAGACCAACTTGTCGACATCTTCACAAAGCCATTCGTAAAGGACACATTCCGGTATCTGCATAGTTATCTTGGAATGACAAGTTCTCCACAGTGAACTCTATCATAAACAGAGCATGTCTAAGCTCTAAAACATTTTGTAAATTTTGTTTTAAAAACCCCATCTGCTTATAATTAAGGGGGAGTGTTGGAAAAATGTAGTTACTCGCAGATCTGTACTTGACTTCCAGCTGACTCTGTCAGAGTCTGTACAAGTCAAGATCTTGTCTGTCAATCTGACAAGAAGGAAGAATCCACGAGTAGGAAATGTAAACCAGTCGAATTTATTTCAGAAGATAAGTTGTTAGGTAGATAGTTATTACAGTCTTTAATAGTGAGTCAGTTGGCCCATCCAGAGGCAATTTTTAGGTTGCCTATAAATAGAAGAAGCAAATTGTAAATCATTTTTTTACAGTCACATAGAGTCATATACAGATATTAAACAGCAGAGGAACTCAGGGTGAGAAAGAGAAGTCGAAACTCAAGCTTCTGTGCATGTGATTTAGTCGAAGAGCTGAAGCTCTGTAGAGCGAGGAGTCTGGACTGACCAGTTTGTAACCGACAAGTTTGTAATACTTTGTTATTTCCGCATAGTTAATATATGAAATAGTTTGTGGTTGAATGCATGATTATTTGGCCGCACATATTTCTAGATTTACTTCTGTAAATGTCTTTTACAATTACTGTTAAGTGAAAGATCAAAGAACCGATAAAAATCTCACTGCGTGAAAGTTCCAGGTTTTACGGCACATTGGTCGACTCAAGTCTTCCTACATATTTGGGCATATGTTTCTCATAAGTTATTTGGATTTGTAAATGTGTCTATTTTACTTCATCTTACTCACAGGTGAAAAGCATTTGTAATTTCTTAAGTCTTTAGACTAAGAAACATATTCTACAGATTTCGACCAAAGTAAGCCGACTAGAGTGGTCGAGCCGACTTGAGTGGTCGAGCTGACTTGAGTGGTCGGTTGAGTCAGCCAAGTGAAGTAGCCGACTTAGTCGAAGGCAAGTAGTGAGCTGACTTAGTCGAAGGCAAGTAGTGAGCCGACTTGGTCGAAGACAAGAAGTCAACCGACTTGGTCGAAGTAAAAAGTGGTCGAGGTAAAAACCGGTTGGACAAGTAAGTCGAAGTAATTTTGGTCGAGTGTAGGACCGACTAAAATTTATAAACTTGTCTGGTCAGACATAGTCAAGTTTCACCCGACTAGAAAAAAGGAAAAGTGGTCGGCGTGAAAAGTGAAAAGTTAAATTTAATATCGATTAAGCCCTAAACCCAAGTTTAGTCGGCTTGGTTTTGGCTAACACTAAGCTATTGGAGTGGAGACCATTTGGATGTGGCAAAAGTGCATCAACCTGATCTCCATGATCTACATCATCTATAACTACTAAAGCACTAAAAGATGAGAGATGCGTCTGGAGTATCGGGATACCTTCACTAACACAATCAACCTGTTTTATTATGTGATTTGATGCATTCAAGCACTTGAGAAATTTTTTTTGCAACGAAACAAAACAACCTTTACTCTCTCTTACATTAGACAAAAAACAGGATTTAGTATAATTTGGATTTTTCCTATTGAATAATGCTTGTGCCAACATGGTCTTTCCTACACCACCTGATCCCATGATTCCCAAGATAGGAGGTATTTTGCTGTGCTGTAGCTACTCCAAGACTATATTTTCGAATTGTTTTATCTTATCATCCAACCCTGTTGGATATTTAGCAACGTCAAGGACTAAGGCTGGTGTTTTCACCCATTTTAACACCTGTTCAACTACATTACGTAGAAGCTCCCCCTCATCCCTGGTTACTCACAAGAAAATAAATAGAACTAATAAGAAAAAGAAGTCTCTATATTTCATGAAACATAAAAAAAACGCTGAGAAGGGAGTTTGGCTTCTCACCTCTTGTCGACATGCAGGAGACCGGTTGTGAGAGAAACATATGAAAGAGCCTGTCTCCAATTTTCAATAGTAGATGGGTCGGATCCGAGAGTTGATTTATGAGTTCCCACGGCTTCAGCATACCTTCCCTTTTCCAACCGTGTCCACCGAAAGTCAGAGGGTTTCACGTTGAAAAATACTGGAATTGTACGAGCTCCTATGTCCAACATTTGGACGAGTTCATTTAGACACCCAATTTGATTCGACATATCCTTCAGATAAGATGGACACATGGACTGAGGCCGATTGAATAGCGACTTCAATATTAACATCTGAACGGTCTCCCAGTTGCAATTCAGGAATATTCAGAAAGACTCTGATTTGTGCATGGGAAAGAAGGCGTTTGTATAGATCCATAGTGAAACCTTTTTTGGTATCCGGACCATGATGGTTAATAAACACATCGTAGCCCGAATTAGTAGTGGTGGAGGAGGTGGAGGCCATTGCCGATTTGGAAAATAGAAATGGGATTGATGGGAAGACCTTTCGAAGCTACAGAAGAGCCTGATAAGAGCAGAAACTCGGAAAATCGCGATGACAGTAATGCCGATGGTGATCTAAGATATTTATAGACATTAAACCCTGCGACAACATAAATTTCCACCCGCGAATACGAAACTTTCCATGCGTTTTCAGTGTGGTGCACAACTTGACTAGGAAAACAAAAGAGAAGGTGTACACCTCTTAACCCTTGACAGGTGGACTACATTATCATTTTCTTCCCTTTTTTCTTTTTTTTTCAGTCGAAAAAAGCAGTTCCTTGTTATTCAAATAAATCAAAAGTAACCTTGTACATCAGCAGGATACTGTCATGTTTCCAATGGGTCCGTCAAATCAATATAATAATCTAACATGCTAAAATAGAATAAAACAGAGATAAGCTACCTAAGAAGATATGTGATACAATCAACACTTGGGTTTCAAATACATATAATGGTCCTATCATAAGTGAACACTAATATAAACATCAGTCACGGTATGTCCATAAAGAACATAACAGGAGCCCAGGTACCTTATCCAAGTAGGTGAGTGATCCTTAGTATTCCAGAAAGTGCTGCTCATCATAACTAGACATAGCTCAATAGATATCAAGTGATCTATAATAGAAGTAGAATGAGCAAATTCTAAAATATCTATAAAGAGTCTTTCGCAATAAGCTCTTTAGCATATTATTCACTAAGCAAGAGATGACCAGGTGCCAAACATATCCACTCCTTGGATAAGGTGTCTTCCCTCTTGTTATGTTCCCTATAAACATGAGTGATATCCACCCTCGTGAAAGGGGACATGAGCAATCTGGTGTTTTCTCACCAAGCCTCAAGGTTTACCATATCAAGGGTGGATACGCCCTTTGCCCAATTTATAATCACCAAGGAGTCGCCAAAGATATGTAGGTAAGGTAACCCAATATCTTTGGCGACCTGTAATGAAGCCCAGAGTGCTAAAAGTTCAGCTCTTGTATTTGTGTTGTTCCCAACACCAAGTTTAATATCCAAAATATGGTGATCATTTATACATATACATATGCCCGCACCACCTATGGAATTTGCAGCAGCACCATCAAAGAAAACCATAGGATACTTTGATACATGTGGTTCACCAATGTCACGAAACTTTTGCCTAGACTTCAATGGAACCTTGTAAGAATTTACCTCATCCATAGTGATATGTAAGAGACTAGCAGTATTTGGAGTCATATCATCAAAAATATATCGGTTCCTAGCCTTCCAGATATTCCAAATGAGAAATAGAGGCAGGTATTGATAGATACCCCGCTTCGAGATCCAGTTAATGATATTTTCCAAAAGGGTAGGCGCAGTCCAAAGAAGGTGGGCATCAAACAAAACATTGAGATCCCAGATCAGTTGCTTAACAAATATACAGCCAACAAAAATATGTTCAACAGATTCAACAGCCTCCTTGCACAAACAACAGCGATTGGGACCATGCTAGCCTTTCCTGCAGAGAGTGTCTCATGTATTGATCTTCTTATTACAGGTAGGCCAGATGAAACATTTCAGTTTATGGGGAATAATCGGATGCTAGATCACTTCACAAAACACAAATACAAAAATATGAAATAGTACTCTCTCGTGTAAAGACGATATATTGTACCACGTGTGGGGGCTGAAGAGATCATGGTGTACAGCTTGACACCATAAAAGGAAACGAAAAGATGTACAGATAGTAGGCCCTCCTCCTAGAAGTAGGCCCTCCGCAATCCCCCCTTTACCTTTTATTTGTGCACAACGACGAAATATGAAATAAAGGACAGTCTTGATGCTCTACCGTGTCGGTAAAAGCAGAAACCGGATGGAATATGGATCGGCTACCCACCAGTGTTCAAAATTGAACCCTTCACAACCCTTCTGAAGGGTTCTGGCCCTTCCCAGAAGTGTAAAGTTAAAATTGCCCTTCAAAAACAATTTAAAATTTGAATTTTAGCCTTCTAATAAAGAAGGGTACAATTTATATCAACATTTCAAAAGAAGAGCAACATTTGAAATTACCCATTCATATAAATTTCTCAAGATGTTGAAATTCCTATGCTATAAAGTTCAACTCGTCATTCAAAATATTGTAAATATGATAAATTATAATCACTTACTCACTCATGCCTTGCACTCGATGCTTAGTTGTTGAAGATGGCCAGTAATGACTACGAGGCACTAGCCATCGAGATGTGACTCTGACTCCCGAGTCACTTGGGGCTGTAATCTAAAATGTGACAATGTGTCAACAACTACTAGTCTACTACTAGGCCCAAAACGAGCTCAAAAATTTGTGCCTACTACCTATGTTAACCTCGCTACCAATGTCCACTTTCTTTTTGTCAAAATAAAATTCAAAAGGTTGGTTTGAAAAGTCCTCCTCTACAAGACTTCATTGCTTACATGAACATCATGGACTCACGACAACTATAAAGAACACTCGATGTCATGCAAATACAAATAATGACATGTAGCTAGGATCACAAACTCTACAGAAATTGATTTATGCTGCTATAGAGAGGTGTCGTTGGGCACATGATATGGATAAACAATGGTTATTAATAAAAATTTAAAAACAATTGTTGGCTCAAGAATAGTCTTCAGTTTGATGAGTGGCATGATCGTGATGTTATCTCCCTCCGTCCTTCCAAACATTTGTGGTTTCTCACGACATTTGTCCTCAGGGCTACCAAAATACTTATAAAAATTACTTGTCTTTACATCCTCTTCTCTTTAAATCCTCATCTCATTGTCATAACTAAGGATTATTATGTCTATACATCCTCACCTTATAATACGATATGGGTCAAGGCGCAAAGACAAGCATAAAATATTAAATTTTCAAGATGTAAAGAGTAAGAGAGAACTATAAGTAAGTCTTATATTAAATTTACCTTATAAATCTTTAATTAACACTATCAACTGAGATTTTAAAAGTTGGATTATATTAAATTTACCTTATAAGTCTTTAATTAACACTATCAACTGAGATTTTAAAAGTTGGATTGTTATGATCTTTTTATCACTCCTTACCAATGTGATTGCAAGGCATTCATTGAAGGTGAAGTCCATAATTTTAGGTCTCTTCCTCATTATCATGACTTTTGGTAAGACAATAAAGAGGGTAGTGGCAAGCATCAACATGGAAAATGGTCTCGACATAGAGGTTATACACATTAATTGTTTTCATTAAATAATTTAAATTCCTACCCATGACTATGGATTCAGTGAATCGTGGACTGGTACAAAACACAACAAATTTTACAGCCACAAGCACTTAACTAATCACACCTATAACTTTATGAAATCAGCCATTAATAAACTTCTTTTGGTATTCTGGTTCAATTTAAAAGGCAGATTGTTAGACTCATACATGCAATGAGGTTCAAGGATTCAATTGACTTAGGCCCCTCCATCACATACATGCATGCTTTCACAACAAACGCTGAAAGAACAATATTTGTTTTTTGCATTTTTTTTTGTGTCAAAGGATTTGATTAATTTATACTAGTCAATTAAAGTACAATTATTTATATTGCCCTTCATCTTTGATGGGCTGAGAGAATAAATGTTCTTCCAATTGAAATTAAGACCCACCCTTCAAAATTGATCATTGCTACCCACCTGAAACTTTGTCATCACCATCCTTTTTAGTCCATGCCAAGGCGTGGAATATAGTGATCATTTGGTCTTCAAAATCAGTTTGACTTTAAATTACCAATAAATTTTTAATATAGATTTTTAATGTTTTATGGTAATTTTATATTTAATATATTATTTTAAAAATAAAAAATAAAATAAAAAAATAATTTTGAATTTTAGAAATTCTTTATTTTTATTTTTTCATTGGTTAAGTACATTGAATAGACTAAATATCCCTGCTGTGAAAACAAATTGTCAGATTTAGAAATATAATTAAAATTTTATAATTTTCTTTTTATAAAAAATTGACACCTAGCATTATTTTGTCAACACAATTAAGAACCCTAATAAATAAAACATAATTATGATTTGACAAGAGTTTATTGTTTACGTTATTAAATTAATCATTAAAACTAAGATCAAGTATATAAATAGACTCCCGACTCCCGACTCCCGACTCCCGAGCCATGGTGATTTATTTATCCACATTATTAAAATGGACCCACTTGAAAGTTGTAGTTGTAGTTGTCTCACATTAATGTTAGCTTCCGTGAACTTTAAAGATAAAGTGGTTCCCACATATCACTTTCTGAATAGCGACAAGTGATGGTGATAAAAGTAGTGTGATATCAGATTCTGAATATGATATTGATAACGTTATCTGCTCTTTCCAAGTGGGTACGTCAATGCGGCAAGCGGGAACGTGGCTATTAATATGATATGCAAGTGGGCGAACGAACATATCTAGAAGATTACTATTTCAAATCAATGATTGAAATATATAAATATTAAACTATAAAAGTATGCTGGTTTTGAACCACGTGATGTTTGACTGTAACTGCAGTTTAAATTTGAGTATAGGTATCGAGGATCTTTCCTTTATCTGGTTGATAATACTTAATTAATTGCAGGTCCACTTATCAGTGACTTGGGAACCCGGTTACAAAATATATATATTGCTCTTAGGGATATAATGAATATAGTCGAGTCATGAATCCACTTGGCTATTCGACACTAAATATAATATTTAAATCGAAAATCCACTTAAAAAAAAATTTAATTCAGGAAAACAAACAATTCTATTTTTCAACGAAGGAATACAAACAATATTGTTATTAGTCCATGCCAAGGCATGGAATATAGTCATCATTTGGTCTTCAAAATCACTTCGACTTTAAATTACCAATAAATTTTTAATATAGGTTTTTAATGTTTTATGGTAATTTTATATTTAATATATTATTTTAAAAATAAAAAATAAAAAATAAAATTAATTTTAAATTTTAGAAATTCTTTATTTTTATTTTTTCATTGGTTAAGTACATTGAATAGACTAAATACCCTGCTGTGAAAACAAATTGTCAGATTTAGAAATATAATTAAAATTTTATAATTTTCTTTTTATAAAAAATTGACACCTAGCATTATTTTGTCAACACAATTAAGAACCCTAATAAATAAAACATAATTATGATTTGACAAGAGTTTATTGTTTACGTTATTTCTTTTAAACACTTTAGCTTGTTTGGATAAAAGTGTCCAAACATTTGGACAGAGAATACTGTATGAACCCGATTCTGTAAGGAGGAAAATCTTCTCCAAACCTATGTGGAGTCAAGACTATGCCACATAATTCTTAACGATTTACAGGTTGATAGTCTATATAACAAGTGAGAGCAGGGTTGGAATTTCAAATGGCGGACACCGTCAAAATTGTCTATACGTTTTTTTAATTCTAAGCCAGATTTTGACGGTTTCGGTAAAATCTTCGCTCTATTTGACGGGTAAATCGATCCATGGCAGGCATTTACCCATCAAATTCCATCCCTGCGTGAGTCTTTGGATTTTTCAAAATTATCATTAAAAAAAACTAATGGCACTTCATTTAGGCATGAAAGTTAATTTAGTTTGTTCACTATATCTATATCATTGTTGCTAAATACATATAAACTCTTTTTTTGTTTGCTAAATATATATAAACTCTTTCTTTTGTTTTTTTTTTAAGAAAAAGCTAGAAAGATATTTAAGATAAAAGTAATTTTAATTTTCAATAAACAATAATTATTTAGTTTTCAATAATAATAAAAATTAGATTAAGTATAATTAACTTTTAGTTTTATTATTTCTTATTTTAATAATGTTAAATTTCTTAAAGTTAGCAATAAATAAATAAAATTTTATTATTTTAATTTAAAATTACTTTTATTTTTTATGATATATTTTTATTTTTAAAAGTATTAGTATTTATAATTTTGTATTTGTTAATGATATTAGAATTTGTTATTATACCTTAGTTATTAGTGATTATCTATACTCTTAGTACTCGTAATTGTCAAGTAGGCAAATGGCACGAAACTCAATGATTTTTTTTTTCACTTAGTTATTAGTGATTATCTATACTCTTAGTACTGGTAGTTGTCAAGTAGGCAAATAGCACGAAACTCAATAATTTTTTTTAATAAGTTTTATAATTTGGAACCATGTTACATTATTTTTTTTCACTTTTCATAATTGTATTGTAACTATTAGTTATTTATCATTATATATATATGAGATTTGTTAAAGTTTCACATTTCATAATTTTATTGTAACTATTAGTTATTTATTATTTTTAAAAAATATAAATGTGATTTGTTAAAGTTTCATGGAAAAATTAAATCATACATTTATATTGGAATGAATGTATTTATTCAATAACTGTTAATGTAATTATTTTTATAATTGTTAGGAGAATTAAAAAAATGATAAAGATCAAGTTTTCATTATTATATAAAGATATAAAAAAAATCAAGTTTTCATTGATGGTGTAAATTAAAGATATTGTGTTCAGTGGTTTTTAAATTAATTTTTTTTTCAATTCTTTTAATGTAATAGGATATTAGCTAAATGTAATAGGGAAAAGTATTTAGTTAATGTCTATTTAAATTAATTTGACTTGTTCAATATGTGTAAAGTTTCAATTTATCTTAAATCATTAACCTAAAATAACATTAATCACTAATATATCAACCTCTTTACCATTGACACCTTCTAACCATCAATTAGTAACACATAAACCCACTAATCATTGAACAACCAACCCACTAGCATGCCTTGACCACTAATCCCTCATTTCCCTAACTACTATGGTTGATTATGATTATAGTCGAACATAATAAACTATACTGGAATATCACTATCTATGATTGATGCTACTAACCCACTCATATATATGTGGCAAACCCATACATCCTTTAACCATTTTCCAACCAATTTCTTATAATATAAAATAATATATCTTAATAAATAACTTCAGGATTTATTACTAATTTTTCAAACATTTTTCAAGAGACAGGTACTAAGTAGCTTTGCTCTTAATTTTACTTGTTAAATATATTAATAAATTTTATATTTATGAAAGTCTTATTGATGTTTACCTATTAATTTTTTATACAAATATTTACAATAATAAATAAATAACAAAACTAATATAATAAATATTTTCTTGTCAATAACATATACCATATCTCAATTATAAACATAAATTTAAGGCAGGGACTAGCTGCTTTGCAGCTATTTTCCTTGTTTACTTTTACTTTTGTTGGGCCCTTGCTCTCTTTTTGTCAGCCATTAAGCTTCTAAGCTTCTAAGTCATTGCTCCCTTGCTCTCCTTATGTCCGCCATTATACCTCTAAAACGTTGTTTTTTTTATGGGGTCATTATTATGTTTACTCATTCACCGAGAAAATAGCTATATTTTATTATTATATTTACTTTATTCAAACTTCATATGGTATACAACTGGAGTTCGTAGAATTTAACTAAGAAACGTCATTTCGTTAGTTATTCTCACTTCATATGAAATTTAAAAAAAATTGTGGGTCATTATTATGATACTGTATTATTATTGTTGTTTATTCTCACTTCACATGGTATACAACTCGAATTCATAGAATTTAACTCAAAAAGGTCATTTCGTTAGCTATAATGATCACAAAGGCCTATGTTGATCTCTTTAGTTATTGGTCCCTCCGCTAGTCAATTAGGGCATAAAAGAATGCCCCCAAGCCGCCAACCATCCAGGCCAGTCTTCAAGAAATGCCTGTTGGGCATAAAATAATTCCCATCAAACATCAGAAGATGCATGTAACACTATAAAAAAAAAATGCCCGCCATCCAATGTAAATGCTCGCATGGCATAAAATAATGCACGCAAGGCCTCCAAGCATACACATCAATGTTCTAGAAATGCCTGCACCTATTTGTTGAGATGCATGTAGTCCTTGCTAGTTTCTTGGCATCAAGTTTGCAATCTGTTGCCCTATTATGGTCTTCTTTCATGGCCATCTTCTTCTCCCATTCCTATATTGTCAAGGTTGAGTTACACAGCGCATATTCCTATAGAGGATACCATTCATAAAATGGTAGTCCTTCATTGTTTGTTATTATGCAATGGATTTAGCCATGTCAATATGATTTTCTTTGTTTTCCCACAGTTATTTGGAGGTGAATAGTGTGATTGCATCAAGCAACATATTTTAATAGTTTGTGCATGTCTCAATTGGTTTTAATCATCACGTGCACAAAAATATCCTTTAATTGATTTTATGCATGACCATTTTCCTAAACTTCTCTATGTTAATTTAGTAACAACATCAATCTAGAGAAGGATTTCTAATTAAATTGGGTTCTAAACCTAATAATTGAAATTCATCCAGAAATGCTTACATGCCTCCAAACACAACCATCGGTGTTCTAGAAATTCCCACATAGAATAAAAGAATGCATGCAAGCCTCCAAACATATGTTCTGGTGTTCTAGAAATGCTCACAAGTCATAAAAAAATGCCTACCAAAGCTCAAAAGATGCACATGCCACTATAAAAATGCTTGTCGACCAATGTAAATTCCAATAGGGAATACAGGAATGCATGCAAGGCCTTCGAGCATATCTGTCAGTGTTCTAGAGATGCTTGCATGGCATAAGATAATTCCCACCAAAGGCTAGAAGATGCACATAACACTATACAAATGCCATCCATACAATGTAAATGGTCATAGAGCATAAGAGAATGCACACATGCCTCCAAGCATACATATCAGTGTTCTAGAAATGCCCACACATAATTGTTGAGATTCCTGTAGTCCTTGTTGGTGCACCTATTTAGTAAGATGCGCGTAGTGCTGAATAAATAATTCATGCACAACCTTAACTTAGTGCACATGAGTTAATGAAAAATCCTACAACATTATAGAGAAAGCATGCAAGCCTCCAAACATACCTATCATTGCATGTTAGTTATCTATGTGGACTCAATTTGTTGTGGCAGAATTTTAGTGTTTGTGCTATGGCATAGTTTTAGTATTCTTCCTACCAGTAGCAATTTATTTCTTTGAGGTGTGCATTGGTGAAATTTCTCTTTGGCTATGTTGCATGTAACTTTTAAATTGTCACGTGTCTATTGGCTTTCAATGCTATGAATTGATGCTACAATTAGGAAATTTCCAAATACATTCAAGCTAATGAATGCAACAATGTGAGTTTTTTTTGCTTAGTTTACAAACACTGTGCAATCTCCTCAAAATGAGTTACAGGGTAAATTTTATATTGCATGCCCATATATAGATCTCCATATTGCATAGAAATCAATGATATGCAAATATGTTATTTCTATGGTAATTATAAATGAGACAAGTGCTCACATTAGCGGCATATAAGTGCAAATGTTCTTAGCTATTAGCATTTTTGCTTGTTTGTTGTAGGCTTATTCTCTCTTGATAAAGAGTTGACTATTTTCAGGATTACCTTGCATGTTTGTTATTCCTTAGAGGAATTACAAATGAACAATTAGGGTTGCATATCTTTCCTTTGCGCTTGCGACAAACTCTACTCAATAGGTGTCATAGAAGTGGCCTCCCTACTTCTAATAGCTAAGTAAAATCTTAGCTATTGACTATGAATAGCTAACCATAGTTGGTATGCTAAGTAAAATCTTAGCTATTGACTATGAATAGCTAACAATAGTTGGCATGCATATAGTTGTATATTCAATATTGGCTACTTTCATTGATAGTTCTAGTAAGAATTTTTTGTCTAATCCATATGAGTTTTTGCATTCCATATTTTAGATTTGCAAATTGATAATGTGGTAGCATACAAAAATATCAAGAGCTAGAAACTTGGCAACCTTAAATTGGTTTCCCCGTTAAGTCTATTGCTATTGCAATTAGGTTGTTGATGATATATGGGATTATGTGCATAAGAGATTATAGTTAAAAGTTTTTGCAAGAAATAGATATGACTATTTGCAAAGTAAAAAAAAGAAAAAAAAAGAAAAAGATAGACTAGGAAAATTTAATACAACTAGAAGAAGAAAAAAAAAGCATTAGAATATTTGAGATGGAGATTATATCTTGTGTGTTCAACAAGGAATTATTGGATGGTCCAGCATTCAAACTTGAGCCCTTTCAAAGGGTTCTAGCCCTTCCCAGAAGTGTAAAGTTAAAATTGTCCTTCAAAGAAAATGTAAAATTTGAATTTGACCCTTCCAATAGAGAAGGGCATAATTTATATCAACATTTCAAAAGAAGTGCAACATTTGAAATTATCCATCCATATAAATTTATCTTTCTCTTTACATTCTCTTCTCTTTAAATCCTCATCTCATAGTCATAACTAAGGATTATTATGCATGCACATCCTCACCTTATAATACGAATTGGGTCAAGGCCCAAAGACAACCATAAAATATTAAATGTGTCAAGACGCAAAGAGTAAGATACAACTATAAGTCTTATATTAAATTTATCTTATAAGTCTTTAATTAACAGTATCAACTGAGATTTGACATGTTGGATGGTTCTGATCTTCTTATCACGAGTCCTTACCAATGTGATTGCAAGGGATTCTTTAAAGGTGAAGTCCATAATTTTAGTTCTTCTTCCTCATTGTCATGCCTTTTGGTAAGACAATAAAGGGGGTAGCAGCGTGCATTAGCATGGAAAATGTTTTAGGAATAGAGGTTATACACATTAATTGTTTTCATTAAATAATTTAAATTCCTACTGATGACTATTGATTCAGTGAACCGTGAACTAGTACAAAACACAACAAATTTTAGAGCCCCAAGAACTTAATTACACACACCTATAACTTTCTCAAATCTGGCCATTAATAAACTTATTTTCGTATTCTGGTTCAATTTAAAAGGAGTGTTGAGACTTAGAAATACAATGAGTTGCAAGGATTCAGTTCACTTAGGCCCCTCCATCACATACATGTATGCTTTCACAACAAATGCCGAGAAACAATATTTGTTTTTTGCATTTTTTTGATGAAAAAGTTTGGCTAATTTATACTTGTCAATTAAAGGACAATTATTTATATTTCCATTCATCTCTAAAGGGATGAGAGAATAAATGGCCTTCCAATTGAAATTAAAACCCACCCTTCAAATTTGATCAGTGATCGGGTCAAGAAGAAAAACTCCAAAGAAAGCAAGAAATTAATGCCGATGGTGGGCTAAGATATTTATAGACATTAAACCTTGTGGCAACCTGAATTTCCACCCGCAAATACAAAACTTTCCACGCGTTTTCGGTGTGGTGCACAACTTGACCATGAAAACAAAAGAGAAGGTGTACACCTGGTACCCCTGGACAGCTGGAGCACATTAACATTTTTGTCACTTCACAAACACAAATACGAAAATATGAAATAGTCTCACTCGTGTAAAGACGATATACTGTACCGCGTGTGGGGGCTGAAGAGATTATGGTGATAGAGCTTGATGATGAAAAATGTATTACATGCTATTGGGCATTAAATGCGATGACGGTTGCACTATAAGCTGTTAGATCTTACTGGAAAGGATCCGACAACGCACAGTGCGACCGCCATCGCATTTAATACCCAATGGCATGTAATGTATTTTTCCAGCTTAACACCATAAAAAGAAACGACGCCATAAAAAGAAACGAGAAGAGATGTACAGATAGTAGGCCCTCCGCAATCCGCCCTTTACCTTTTATTTGTGCAAAACGACGAAATATGAAATAAAGGGCAGTCTTGATGCTCTACCACGTCGGTAAAAGCAGAAACCGACAAAATTTGATGCACAGTAATAGAAAGCGGATGGAATATGGATCGGCTACCCACCTCAAACTTTCTCATCGTCATCCTTTTTTGACTTTTGCTTTTGTTGGGCCCTTGCTCTCTTTATGTCGGCCATTATGCTTCTAAGTCGTTGCTCTCCTTCTGCCCGCCATTATGGTTCTAAAACGTTGTTTTTAATCCGGTCCTTATTATCTTTGCAGCAAGCTAAATTTTAGGCCATTTGCACCTAAAATCCGGGTGAGTTTTTTTAATTAAAATTTAATGGAAATTGTTTAAAGGATAGTTTCAGTTATTGAAATTGCATAATTAGGGTGCCCCGAAGCTAATCAAAGATCCTAAATCTATTTCTGCAATAAAAATCGCAATTTTAACACTAAAAATCTCATTTTTAACAACATGTTGCCAAATTCCGGCCAAACAAACCTAAAAAGATGCAAATGTTCTAGCCAACTCTTTCACAGAGAAAATAGCTAGATTTTATTATTAGATTTACTTTATTCTCACTTCGTTTGGTATACAACTGGACTTACTATTATATTAATTTATTCATATGGTACACAAGCCGGAGTTCATAGAATTTAACTAAGAAACATCATTTCATTAATTATTCTCACTTCATATGATATACAATTTTTTTTGTGGGTCATTATTATGATAGTGTTATTATTGTTTATTCTCACTTCATATGGTATACAACTTGAGTTCATAGAATTTAACCAAGAATGATCATTTCGTTAGCTATAATCTATTGTGACTCGAAGAATATCACACGGATGATGATTTTATACAGTTGCAAAGGATAAGATGCTTTAGGTTATATAAATGCTATAATGTGTTATATAAAAATATAAACTGAATATGTATTAGGTTTTGAGTTAAATCATTATTTGCATTTAATATGTAAGAGGTTTGGAGGTGTCTAAGCTCCTAAGATTATTGGGTTTAGCTATATTAACTTTTAATATGCTTGGATTTTTTGCTGTCTTCTTTTAACTAAGTCACCTCCAAGGATAGTGAACTCAAGTTTCTTTACAAAGGAAACACACACCTTAACAAAATGAGCTAAAAGAAACACACACCTTAAGGGAATGAGCTAACTTGAATGACATATGTATTAAGTTTTGAATCATCACTTGCATTTATCTTTATTCATATTTTTAATTAATAAACATTTTTGTTTATTTTTATTTCTATCTTTCATTAATAAAGGTGTTATAAAAATCAAAAGTATTAGATATTTAATTTTATAATCTACATTGTTAAATATATTAATATAAAATCTTTTATAATGTGTGAGACATTAGGTTTTCTTTTTTATGTTATGAGTTAGCTAGAGCCATTTTTCCAATTTGCAAAGTGTAACTTTGGTAATAAGCCTCAATTTTTTCCCTCAATATTTGGAATTGGTGTTTCACTCGACATTTGTCCGCATGCATCACCATGCCCGTCATTTAGCTTGGATTGCGATGTACGCCACTTGTAATTGTTGTTTGGTCTAGAGTGTGATCAACCTATTGCTATTTGGCAATATGCTTCCTAGGTACTCATCACATCAATATTACACATTGAACCATGCTTAATCTGCATGATTGATTGATTTAATGGATTTTGTAAATGACAAAACACCCATTGGTGTAGTTAATGTGATCGAGTCTAGTTTGTGGCAAGTTGCAAGTTCATTTGTTGGGGGACCTTTTATGATTTGTCAAGCAGGTTTGTTTCATTTGGTAGTGGCCATAATTTCTGGAGGGAGGCAGAGAGGCAGTTCTCCAAGTGAAGGATTGTTACAAGGGTTTGGTTTAGTTATGCGGGCGGTTTCCTGTGGCTGTGGCATTTGGCCCTCCAAGCTTTCATTTTTTTTCCATTGGTTGGTTTTCGGTGGGAGGTCACGAGGAGATTTTTCCAATTAGGAGTTACTACAGCCTCAACAAGGGTGTTGGTGCTTAAATGCTTCAATGACATGAATTTTTGTGCAATGTTTCCAGACTGGTTGAGCAGGTGATGCATATCTAGTCAGGTTTTGGTTGAAGCTTGTTGTTGTTGTTGTTGTTTTGGAGTGTTTTCGGGTTGTGGGTGGGAGTTGTCGCAGATGCGGTGTGGAGAGAGACAGAATCATTGTTGGAGACGAGGGTTGGTTTGATGCATTGGGAGGTTTCCTCAAAGAGGATTGCAAACTAGAGGTAAGGATACTTGTTCTTTCAATCAAGGGTTTCTCAAATGCTTTGTATCTCCTATATGTTTTTTCCTTTGCAGGTTGCTATAAAATCAATTTCAAGTTCAACTTCATCATCTTGCTAGTGGGAGGTCTTAAAGATCTGTGATGGTTTTAAAGATGCATTAGCAGTAGCTCTTTTGGTATTTGGCTCTTGTTGTCTTTTTTCCCATAATTAACATGGTAAAGCGTTGTTTGGTTATTGGAATCCATGTGTGTATTTGCTAGGATCAGCTTTAAATGTTGTAAAGGTTGCCATTGATACTAGTACTTTAGTTACAATCTCCTTATATACCAATTGATTAGGATTTGGCTAAGACAATTGATCTGTCAATTCTAGCAAATAAGAATGTTAATGGTTGGTTGTAGCGTGGTTACCTAATTATAGAATATGTAGAACAATGAGGGTGGATGTGCTCAATTTTATCTTTATATGAACCATGGGAATTATCTGTGCTACTCATGTTGTTCCAATTATTGATCATGTGCTAAAACATTCAGTTAATTGTAATTATTGACTCAAAGAACTTCTTGTGGATTTCTCTAACAAACCATGGATTCCCTTCAAGGCTAAGCTCTTTGTTGAGAAACTTGTTGTTGATTTCTTAGTAGAGTGGTCTACATAGCTAAGTCAATGGGTGATAGTTGAAAGCATGGCCATGCTTGAAAGGGTTAATTGTTGGTGAAACCGTGAATGGATCTATTATAGTAGTGTTTAATGCATGTGAGCTAATAATTACACATTTTTAGATACCAGTGATAGTAGATTATCACTAGTTTCACTATAGTGCTATCACCCACTTGTGCCTTACCAGTTGTCTGTCAGTGAAAGGTTTTATTTGACATATGAATCCTATTTTAGAGTTCACTTTTCTATTTATATAGGATACCATTTGCCAATGACCAATAACCACAATTTCAATTAGTTACAACTGTTAATTTGTTATTTAATCTTGTATTTAATGTTGAATGGTTGGTGGTTATATTGATCATCAAGGCCAATGCTGATCTCTCTAGTCATTTGTCCCTCCGCTAGTCAATTAGGGATGTATCAATTCTACCCTTTTGAGAATGTTGTCTCTGCTTATAATTTTGATGGTCTTATCCTTATTGTTTTGCTTGGTACAGTTTATACTTATTATTCTTTGTAGTGTTTTTTTCTCAGCTTGTAGTATGGTGTCCTTCCCCATGGAAGGTCTTACAGGGAAAGGGCTTCTATGGCCCACGAAGATGTTATTTGTGCCTTATTAAGGTTGATTCAGTTTCCCGTCTGTTCAAAGACTATGCTTTTTTTCTTGATATTTGGTTGTTACTTATGAATTTCTTTAAGATTGAGCATAGATGGGATGGTTCTTTGATGAAGGACAATTTGCTGAATTGGTACAAAATAAAGGATCATTTCTGTTATCTCCCGGTTTTTGTGATGTGGGAGGTCTCGAAATCTAGGAATGCTTCCATCTTTTCAAATATTTTGCAGAAGACTCAGGTAATTTATCTGAAAATTTTAACAACTTTCTTTGAATGGAGTAAATAAACTTTTGTTAAAAGGAGAAGATGTTGCTCTGTTCCGTCTCTTTTGCAGGAGCACCCAGTAGGTTTCTTTGACAGAGAAGCTTCAAATGGTGGTTGTGGCATTGTCTTGGTTATAAAGATTGGTAAAGATAAAATTATCAAGGGTTGGTTAAAGGCTGGTGTTGGCACAGATACTTGTGCGGAAGTGGTTGGGTTATGGATTTTACTCTTCTTATGTGCTAAATCTTAGGGTTTCAAAGATTTACATGTTTTAGGTGACTCCCAAGTTATCATTAATTGGCATTGGGTGAGGCCCAAGTGAAGTCTTTGGAACTCAACCATTGGCTAGACAATACCAAAAGCTTGATGAAAGATTTAACTTTGTTATCTTTCAATCATGTTTACAGAGAACTAAATGTTGAAGCACATACTCTCTGTAAGCTCGCTCTGGGTACTATGGATGATAGACTCCATTTTTTTTTGCAGGATCTTGTTTCAGAACTGATCAGTTGGTCCTTTTCAATTAGCTCCTTTGATTTAAGCTTGCTATATGCGGGAGGATGTAAGATGTAAAACAAATTTTCTGATGAATTTCCTGTATGTATTGGTTTTTTTATGCATAGTTAGAATGAATATGATAGGGCAGGATGGAAGTAACAATCAAGTTTTTTCTAGCACAAATCTTGTATATAAAGACCTCCTTTCTTAAACAACTTTTCTTTAATACAAATTTGTTTTGTATTAGTGAAAAAAGAATTATTTACTATCTATAAGTACAGCCATAAAATAAAACTTAATATATATAAAAGCAAAATTAGTTATTTTATCTATTTACAATTAGTCACTAACTACACTTGTTTTTTTTTCTTTTTTTTTTCGTTGAAAAAAAACTACAAGTTAAATAACTTTGTTCATTTTAAAAGTCGGAGAAAAAAGAGACGAAATAAAAGTCTTCCACCATTCCCTTTGCATTTTTTTGTGTTCATCTTATGTTGTAATTACACCGAAGGTGTTATTTAAAGGGTTGCTCTTCTCAAGGTTTTGTTGTCATTCAACATTTATTACATTGAACTTTTTATTTAAGGCGTTGACTTGACTTGGAATCTCAATATAATCCTGATCGGTTGGACAAGAGTTTGATACAATTAATTTTGTGTTACCTGGTTCTGATTCTGTGTTATTTAAGGCGTTGAGTTGACTTGGAATCCAAAAATAATCCTAATCGGTTGGATAAGAGTTTGATACAATTAAATTTTTGTTAACTGGTTCTGATTCTTATTAATATTATTATCATAGATTTCCATCAATCGAGAACTATAGTGCCTAGGAAGATGTTGCGAGGAGCAAGGACGCCTCCTCTAAAGATTTGTAGGGAGTCTCGCAAGATTTTGAAGCCTTCCCTTGCGATTCCATGTGTTCCGCCGACGGCGAACATCAACATGAACGGATCATCATAACCAATAATAATAACCTACATGGAGTCTCCTAAGATCACCCACGTGAAGGCCTAGTGACTCTAATCTTCGTCTGCTCCTCCTTTCACTTAACCGGCTTGAAGTACACAACACAGGACAAGGAACTTCGATATGGACACAAGATCTTGACCAGAGTCTTTTGCTGCCAAGGGCAGAAAGATAAACTGGATCTCTTTTGGAAATCCACGAACGTGGTCACTGAAATAGAATATAGGCACCTCAGGTTTTCTAGTCTTCCTCTTGGTCGTATCAGTCCAATACTGGCGTTGGACAATGGAGGGATGCATAAACATAACCATCAACATAGGCGTTTTCGATATCATGGGAGCCCCGAACTTGCCACGACTCCTGCCATTAATTGGATTCGCTGCATTTTGAACAAAGAATCTCATGATAATGGAGTAAAACATTTTTAATATGTACCTGTCCTTCCTTTTCTTCAGACATCTTTGCAGCGATGTTTTTCTTGGTAATATTGATATAATGTCATGATCAAAACTAAATTAAAGAAAAACATTTAACTCACTAATGATCTTAAGATTTGAATTTTCTTTACGCTTGATTGATGATCGCTTGATGATCATTTTAACATTTCATTATCATTGTAATTTTAAGCTTGATGATCATTTTAGCATTTCATTATCATTGTATAAACTTTAATATAAAGACGTTTTATGATTTCCAAAGAATGGACGATGTGTATTTTCAGCTAACACCTATCTTTGGAGGAAAGGGTAACCTTCTTTTGTTCTTTTGGAATAATATGTACAATTTATGCCATAATCTGCGTAATTTATGTTAGCATAATTTATATAATTTATGTTGGGTTCAGGGTATTTTTTTAAGGATTCTAATACTATACTTAAGTATAGTATTCTAGGCCATTGTTCTGGGTTGAGAAAACATGTTTATCGATAGGTAGGCGAATATTAAATATGAAACATAAAATTAACACTGAAATGTATAAATTTTAGCGAAAATTATGATAAAAAACATATTTTATGTAAATATAGGCGATATTAGACACCAAATAGTGAATTATTTTTTGAAAAAACCAAACAATTAGCCAAGTGACGAAATTTCACCACTAAAAATTACCGTGGTTGGGTTGTTGAAGTATAAACTAGAACAACTTTTTAATTAATTTATTTATATGACGATGTTGATAGAGTCATTATCTTTCAATTTGAATTGCATTGATGTTTAGAATCTATAGAAGTAATATATATATAATGAAGAAACATATATGTTTCTTCTTCGTGGAAATGAGCCCGGAAGTCAAGCCGCTAACCAAATTTTACTGCTTGCACTTCAAAAACAACAATAGGAGGGAAAGCCACCATAGGCATTTTGAACATGGACCACACATTAAATAGAACCAGTGAGAGTTGCTGCCTACATGTGTGTTTGCGAGAAAAACACATGTAGAGATGAAAGCAAAGCGAAGTGAAGGAAAAAGCTAAGTAGGTCAACATTATTTGATGAAATGAAAATATATAGTACTAGCATACCCCATACCCTGAAAGCCAGGGAAATGAAAGACCAAAAAGAACTTCGATATGTCTAAAATGAACAAAAGGTATGTTTCATTTCCCTGCTTTGGGGGTGTTTCATAAATATGATTCTAATTTTTTCTATAATTAAAATTTATGTTAATAAAATATTATATAAGTCATCCTAAGAGGTGGAAAGTGTAGGGTTCTTTTGGATCTTGATGTAAAGTAAGAAATGAAATTTTGATGCGTATAGGTGTGGGGACAAGTAACTACGCTGAAATGTACACCTTCCTTCTATGTACAAAAATTGTGAAGAGTCTTCAACTACAACATATTATAAGTTTTAGAAACTCGTTTCTTGTCATAAAGCATATAAAGGGGAAAAAACTTAAGGAAGGGAATGTACCAAATGCATATGTAACTTACTCAATGTTTATATAACTACAAACACAATCAAATTCTAACTTTTTCTTTGGATTATGTTTTAAGTATTTTTTGAATTTGATCTTTTCTTATATTAGAAAAAGTTTTTATAGCATTTTCCATTATGTATGTTTTCACTCTTTCATGATTAAATAAAAAATATTATAAATTTTTTTGATTAAAAACAAAAATACATACAAATTTCCACATTATCATTTGTATTCTATGCCATGATTTCCACATTATCATTTGTATTCTATGCCATGAATCAACTTATTGAATCATAATTTTGAAAAATAATTTAGTTCATTTTAGACATACCGAAACTTTTTTCGGTGTTTCATTTCCCCCACTTTGGGGTATGCTAGTTAAATTATATCTTCAATCTCGATTCTCAATATTTTTCCGGCAAAGTCAAAAGTACATCATATATCATCAACGCCCCTACCAGCTGGTTTCCTGTCCTTGTAGAGCAGTACTAAGTATTCTAGCTGTTTCCCGTGCATCGTTATATCGTTATATTTTATTTAAACCAAAAGCTGAACATTAATTGAAATTCCAAGTGTCTTCCACCGTTCCCTCTGCATTTCCTTTGTGTTCATCCCGGTTCGATTTAAATCATATCTCAATTAAAAAGTAGGTTTCGTGTATACGCTGTGTTCATCCTTCCTTCGTCTCTATTTATAGTCCAATACAAGCCAATCATTCTGATAGCGTCAAAGGTTGGAATAACGGTTAACGCCAATATGACTATATCCAACGAATGCGCAGATTACTTCTACGCAGAATACGCAGATTACTTGAAGCATTTCATTGTAAATAGGTACGCAACCATCGGTTGCGCATCTATATTGACGATTTTGCTCTGTTTGGATGTGTACAAGGCTTTCCAGAGGAGAACCCATTGGATCCCAGCTCAAGGTCTAGTTCTCACTGCTCTCATTATTCAGTTGCTCACTTTTGTTGATAATTATTTGGATCTAAATGCAAATTCAAGCAACGAATTCATAAAAGACCGTAAATTAAACATTTTGATTCAACGTCCACTGATATTTGATAGCAGGAGAGTTATGATATGCATTTTCATTGCTTATATACTTCCTGGGGTGGCCCATTCTGGTTTGAGAACTGTTTGGGGCGATATTGGAGCATTGGCATTACCTGTTATGTGGCATATGAGTTATGAGCTCTACTACTTTCTAGAGGTTATGAAGGAAGAGAAATCATTGAGTAATGTTCAATATGCTTACAACTATTGGCAACTTCATCCAACTCACAGAGTATGGTTCACAGTTTCCTACATCATCTTCTTCACAGCCCTTACGTTGTTGATTGTGCTCTTGACCTGTGCGGTCATAGCAGGTAAAACAATTAGTAAGATCATGTCCCAAAAGATTTCGTTAGCACTCTCTTGTTGTTGCAATTGCTCGGAAAAACAAGACCGTAAAAACATTGAGATTCACGTCCTCAAATGTTTTATTGTCACTCGTGCCTCCCAACCTGATTATATCATTGCCAGATCAGTTTTGAGTGCATTTGCCGGCATGGTTACGACAGTTTGCTTTGGGTTATTAGTAGCTAAATGGATGTGGAAATCAATGATTAGAAATCATCACACAAATCGTGTATTTTTTTATTTTCAATTTGGGTTCATCTTAATAGGATGGATAGTGGTATTATTCAGATGGTTCACATCAGTTTTGTATTTTCCCAAGGATGTGCGGTGCTTGTTTAACTTCGAAGACTTCTGGACAAGGACTATTGTTGATATGAAAAATGATCTGGATGCACATTTGACAGCCAAATTGTTTAGGGAGAAGAAAAATCTTGAAAGAACTCCAGTAGAAAGTATTGTTGTGAATTTAATCACAACATTTAAGCTACATCGTTTACTTTTGATAATGGGACTTTGGTTGCAAAATCTCATGGTTTTAGTTAGCAAAGTCTGTTGGTGTTTATCAGAGCCTGCATTTCGAATGATCAGGCCTTTCATAATGAGCCGAGAACAGTATGGGCTATTGTGTGGCTTGAACTTACCAGAAGCAGAGACTGATCAATTTAACCAATACAAAGAGGCTTTAGAGGTCGTACGAATGCCAGGGGAAATCGCCTACAGCCTATGGATAGCAAATCTATCAGCCTTTAAGAAAGTAGAAAATATCATCCATAAAGGCTTTGAAAATAATAAAGGCAAATGTGATGAACTTATCACATTAATGAGGTACAAAACAGGGACGGTGGAAGATGAAACTCCCACAACTTTAGAAGTCGAAAAGCATTTCAAAGAAGTTGGTAAAAAATCCTACAAGATGAGAGCAGTCTCGACAATACATTTTATGATGTATTTTTATGACGGGTCTAATCATGATGTGGTGAATGATTCTATCAAAGCTTACTCTCAAGCATGGTGTTTCATGGATTTGGTTGATAGTTTAGATCCAGAAGGCTACTTGGTAAGTCTGGCAGCAGACAAAGAATTTGACACCATTGAAAACATTTGGAATACTCTTCAACTTTCTAATATGTCAAACCAACTACTAGAAGAGAAGATAAAGAGGCCAATCAAACAGCTTATGGATCAGCTTAATAGCGAAGAACAGACACCACACAAAAAAGATCAGAAAGCTCCATGTGTAGATAAGGTACATGAGTCCAACGACTGGATGTCAGTCGCTGCAAATATAAGCTTATATAAGACATGGAAAGCCATGGATCTCGAATCTAATTCAGTTAATTCAATCCATGATTTAAGATGCTTATTGGCAAACCTTATTACCCATTGTATGGGACAGGAGCTGGACAAAGCAGTTATAGAAAATTGCAGTAAATGGGCAAAGGATGGAAAGGAAAAAGAGATCATCAATGCAGCTTTCGTAGTTGGGCAAGCCAAGGCAGTGCCAATGCCGGACCAGGTATAAATTTAAAAGTGTTCTAGGATAAATATGGACATTTGTGAAATTTCAGAGTGTTCTATGATAATTATGGACATTTGTTGGTTTGTTAGGTTAGGTTGCAGACGATAAAATATATATCTGTCATTTTGCTTATTCGTCGGTAATAGTTGTAAATCTATTTTTTCCTATTAAAATTGCCAGTTTGTATATTGTGTTATATATATTGTGTTCTATATATCTTTGTCATTTTGCTTATTCGTCGGTGATAGTTGTAAATCTATTTTTTCCTATTAAAATTGCCAGTTTGTATATTGTGTTATGTAAACTTGTTGGCTGGGCTAGGTCATGAAAAAAGATAATAAACAAAACTAAGCGTGTTAAGCTTGGAGTTCTTTGAATGCATTCTATATAATTTTATGTTTCTATTCCTTTATATAGCTTTATGTTTCTATATATATATATATATGTCATTTTTCTTTTAACCCCATATCTGCTTCAGCCAACCAATTTCTATAGCACTGCCGATTTATGCTTCAGCCATACCCAATTTCTATAATACCGCCAATTTCTGAAGACTCATTACTGTTTCCTAAGTTGTCTCTTAAGATCTCGAATTTGTTTCAGTAGTTTGATTTCTGCTTCGTCCATAACCAATTTGGATAGCAAATCTATGTTCTGCTCACGCAGATTTTTAAATTGAAGACTAGAGATTGAAATGTTTCTGTGATTATTATTTTCTTTCTCCAACTTATTGACTTTCTGGACCAACTTACTGAGAGCACAGCTTCGAAACTCTGGTTTGCCAGAGCCAATCTATCTACTATGTATATCCATGATATTCCAATACCTGCAATAGTGATCACAATTCCACTGCCTCTAATCTACCAAAATCAGAAAGCTATTGTCTTCAAATCCTGGTTTAGTGGCACTTCCCTTCTTTAAATCAATTAGAACGTGCAAGCCAAAATTGTTCAAGAAATACCTAAAATCCTCGTCCCAACTCTTCAAATTTTGTCTCCTATTCCAGTCTCTGTCAAAAAACAAAAAAGAGAACAAACACCACAATGGCAACGCAAGCACCAGTTTCAAGAATTGCAAGCCAAAGTTGTTCAAGCAGTACCCAATAACCTCCTCCCAATTCTTCAAATTTTCACCCCTATTCCAGTCGGTCTCAAAAACAAGAATAAGAACAAACTCCAGAACTGCAACAGAAGCACCATTTCAACCAGAAGGAAACATGACCTACAAACTATAGGAGAAGGTCCCTTAAATCTTAAGAGCTTCTTATAGAACTCTGTCGAAGCCCTTGAATTAAACCATAACTTCTAAAGTTTCTCAACTTTGCAGGACAAAAGGGATCTTTATTCAACTCAACTGGGAAAAACTCCACAGATAACACAGAGAGTCCCCTTGGACCTCCTCCTTGTTCTTGTAAGTCACCTTCCAGTCTAGATCATCTACGGCCAGAAAGTTGCTGACAAATAAAACCTTTAATCCAGAATTCTTCAAACAATACCAAATATCTTCGACCCTAGTTTTAAGATTCTTCCAGCCAGAGCCGAAACCCAGAAAGGATATAAACTTATCCTTGGTAACCAGAACTACTACACAGGCATCAGAATCAACCAAAAAAGAAAATGGACAAAGCCTCTCGAAGAACTGACCAAACCCAGCCGAACTCAAATCACTTCCTCTGTAAATTTTAAGTTTATGATCGCTGCCCTTTCCTGTGTCCCAAGAGGAACTGCATATCTATTAATCAGTCCGGAGTTCTCTTCTTAGCAATTGCACCCCGCCATCTTCCAAGCTCGGGAACGATCCAGAAGTTACCCAAATATGCGAAACACACCCTTTAGCAACAATACAATAATGAGCAACGTTCGCCATTTCGGAGCATTTTCCTTGGAATACAGTATTGCAAGATCATGTCGCCATTCATCTCCCCGAACTCGCACGCTGGAGAATGGATTTTCAAGCTTGATGGAATTAATTGCAGATTATGACAATATTTCTTGGGAGCTTGGCTCGAAATAATTCTTGCATGCCTTTTGCTCTTCGTTAAAAGCCACTTGTCATTGCAAATACCAGCCGAATTTGGAGAATTCTTTTGTTTTATGCATGGAACCTAAGGTATGGAAACATTGCCGACCACCCTCCCATTGATTTCCAAAGTGCTTTGGGATAACGAACCAGAAATATTAGCTTGTACCTTCCCCGAAGAACATGGATAGCTTGAGAATCGTCTTTAGGTCTTTCAACATATGTTCCACTCTCCCCATGGTTCGAGATAGGGAATTTCCAATGGGAACAAATTTAAAGCTAAACAATGGATTAGAATATTGAACCCCGACCAATTATCATATTCGGAATATGAATACTTTTGGCCAGTATTTCTATATTTTTTTAGATAGTATATATATTGTTTTTGTTGTCAAATCTTTTCTTTTACGTAGGCATCACTTCATAACATCTCTATGTAGTTGGTTTTAGAGGCACACCTAGTCTTAATGAATATGCATCAATATCAGTTGTCATAAATCCATGTTAACGCTGTATGTCATAAATCCATGATAACGCTGTATCAAAGCTTGTGTTTTAATTTATTTTTATTCTTCTCGATGCCGAAATATATAGGCTTAAAATGGTTTTATGTTAGTGTATATTTATTGAGCTCATTTAGATCACACAATAATCTTTAATTAAGTTTTCTTGTTAGGAAATGTTTAGAGGTATAACTTTAAAACTATATAGATCATATCAGCATCAAAACATATCATTTGAGAGAGTAGCCTCATAAATATTCAGTGCATATGAAGAGACTAGTGAGCTTAGAGAAGGCAACAACAAGAATATAAATAACTATTAAAATTATTAAAATTAATTTTTGTTGTAATGAAATGTTTAAAGAGAGCCTTGAAACTTTATAGATCTTATTGGTACCAAAACATATAGTTTTGTAAACTTGAATGGTAAATAGTCAATGCATATGAAAAGAGTGATCAACAATTGCTTCCACTAATAAAGAGAGGAAGGAAATCAAAGATGGTGGGGTCTTTGTATGAAGGAGAAACTTAGAAGGATGGGGAGACAAAATCATTGAATATGAGCATAATATCGCATTTCCAATTGTGATGATGTTAGATCATGGACGTGGAGCATTAAAAGCAAGATGAATGCTCAACAAAATTTGAGTGTGAAAAGGAGGATGTCACCTAAGGGTTAATCCATGAAGTTGGGTAACCCTTTTTGTAAGGTGGGATGTGAAAATGTTTTTTACAAACCCTAGATTGAGGTATTTTTAAGTGCTTGATCGATATATTAAGAGCTCGCTTAAAATCATTTAAATAATCCCTTGATTGAGGGTTTTTTTTATGCGGAAACCCTTAATTGAGGTTATGTGTTGGGTTAAGAAAACCATTGATTGAGATATAGAGATGAATCCGGAGTTAAGGCCTTGATAAAGCTATAAATCTTGATGGAGGACCAGTCTTTTTTAAAAAGAGTGAAAACAACTCTGAATGTATTTTTTGGTCTTTTGAATAATTGCAATCCATAACTCTCAATTAAGTGTTCCAATCATGACATATAACTCAAGAGGTTAATGGGATTTCTCTTTTAATAAATTATAACTTCTTTATTTAAATTTAGCAGCAACAATTATGGTGTCCAAATTTTGTCTGGTTTAGATTTTAATTACTTGTTTCAAATATATCAACTCTTAATGTTTACATTATCATTATTTTTCTCCAACATTTTGTTGTTTTGACAAGGAGAGATGTTGTCGACTTTTTTCAATGCTCCAATAATGCATGGAGAATTGAAAATTACTAACCAATTCATGGTTCAAAACTAGGATGTCCAAACATGATACAACTCACATGTTATTAAGTAGATATAGAATGAAAACTTCAATGAAAACTACCTTACTATTGAAGAACACCAATGTGAATCGAACATTAAATTTGTTTATCACCAAGGTTCACATGAAATAACATTTTGAAGCAGGTAAAGGAATCACAACATAATACATTGTATCCATTGAAACAACACTAATCAAGACAATGGCCAAGACTTGAACTCCAAATTGCACCTTTCATTTTACAAGTCTATAGACATTAACCAATATAGGACTAGTTTTGCCATTTCATATTGCATGGTATTCTTGGTAATAACATAAACCAAGTTGCATTCATTTAATCTCTATGGGAAATATCTAACCTCATGCACTAAAGAGTCATTTTCCATGATAAAAACTTCTTTTGATCTTTCTTTAAACATGGTTCCTTCCTTGAATCCTATAAAACATAGTACCTATATATTTTCTCATTAGATCTTTTAACATATATTGTTTGGCCCTTTGCAAAGCTATATATCCTCATCTTGCATTCATTACCATATTACATATGTCATTTGTTGACATGGTGTTAGTTTTTCAACATTTAAGCTAGCATTATGTTAGGATCTTTTCACTGAGAGAATAACAAGCACAGCAATAACATAAGCACATCACATGAGACAAGAGACACAAAGAGTTTTGATAGGGGAAACCATAAATGGAGAAAACCCCTCAACTTCCTCTAAGATAGTATCACCACAAGATGTGAAACCCAAAACAATAAGATGACCTCCCAATACAACAACAGCCTTCTGTCTTCTGTCAAGCCAAAGAATTTCCTTCTCCAAAGGTGCGCCACACTTGAGAGAGCAAGTGATGTAATTCACAAGTGATAAATAGAGAGACTCTCACTCTCTATTTATATTCTTCCGTTGACTTGAAGTGCACTCAACCATGTAGGCTTAACTTACAATTACTTACTCGAGCCTACACCTTAATTAGTGTATAATAACCCAAGTGCCCCGAAATTGTGGGGCCTTACCTAATGACTTGATATGACTTGTTTACATTATTAATCCTCTCGATCGGAACATCGGGGTAAGACAACATGACTCAAATGCATAATAGAAACATCCCGGAATAAACATCGTGTTACAATATATGAAATACATAGAAGAATACATTCCGAAGTTACATATACATCAACACTCCCTCTTAACTAGGAAGGTATTCTTTCGACACAATTTTTCAGCACTGGTCTTCTTCTCTGCATCAACTCGATCATCTTTGTCTTCGAGTCATCTTCATCTTCAAGTCATCTTCGTCTTCAAGTCATCTGGATCTGGATCATCTCTCGATATGGATCATCATAAAACATCATCATAGGATCTAGATCATCACTCGATCTAGATCAACATCACTGGACTGGATCTGGATCATCTCTCTGGACTGGATCTGGATCATCACTCGATCTGGATCATCACTGCTGGATCTGGATCATCACTCGATCTGGATCTCTCGGAGTCATCATAACTGGATCTGGATCATAGCTCGATCTGGATCTCCATTGGTCATCATCATGTGTGTATTATCTCGTCATAGGAAGTTCTACAAAGCCAGCCCTTTTTCATGCTGGTTGTAGGCCTACTCTCATGTAGGTCTTCGCCCAGCACTTACATCTGACCTGCTCGTCAGAAAGGCACGCCCAGCACTCACATCTGATCATGTAGTAAACTACAATCACATCAGAAAGGCCCAGCACTCACATTCACCAGCATGATAGGACATCACATCACTAACATCTGTGAAATGGCTCTGCACTTATATCTGACCTAATCGTCAGAAAGGTACAATCCCATCTAGGCTGGAACCACATCCGCTCACAATGATGGGAGACTCTCATCCAGGCTGGATCCACATCCGCTCACAATGATGAAAGATTTCCTGCACTTATATCTGACCTACTCGTCAGAAAGGCACAATTTCATCCAGGCTGGAACCATATCTGCTCACAATGATGAAAGACTCTCATCCAGGCTGGAACCATATCCGCTCACAATGATGAAAGATTTGTGCACTCACATTTGACCTGGTAGGAACTGAATCCTACACCCTCGTCAAAATGGCCCCAAGTCCCTGACTGAGCTACATGGTAACTGACCATGCACCTCCACTCTCCCGGAGAGTGGAAATAGCCCTTACATCTGTCCTCCTCGACAGAATGGCCAGCACTCACATCTGACATGGAAGGAACTAAATCCTTTAGCCACGAACAGAATGGCTCTGCCCTTATATCTGACCTACTCGTCAGAATGGCACAATCCCATCCAATGATGGAAGACTCTCAACTCCACTGAGGAGAGATTTCTACACTTACATATGCCATGGAAGGAACTAAATCCTTTAGCCATGAATAGAATGTCTCTGCCCTTACATCTGACCTGCTCGTCAGAATGGCACAATCCCACCCAATGATGGAAGACTCTCAACTCCAATGAGGAGAGATTTCTACACTTACATCTGCCATGGAACGAACTAAATCCTTTAGCCATGAACAGAATGGAACTGCCCTTACATCTGACCTACTCGTCAGAATGGTACAATCCCATCCAGGCAGGAGCCACCTCCGCCACAATGATGGAAGACTCTCATCCACAATGAAGAGAGATTTCTGCACTTACATCTGACATGGAAGGAACTAAATCCTTTAGCCATGAATAGAATGGCACAGCCCTTACATCTGACCTACTCGTCAGAATGGCTCTCAATCTCAGCACTCATATCAGTCATGGAAGGAACCAATCCTCTCACCATGACAGAATGGCTCAGCCCTTACATCTGACCTGCTCGTCAGAATGGCTTTGGATCTCTAGCACTCATATCTGACATGTAAGGAACTGAATCCTCTCACCATGACAGAATGGCTCAGCCCTTACATCTGACCTGCTCGTCAGAATGGATTTGGATCTCTAGCACTCATATCTGACATGGAAGGAACTGAATCCTCTCACCATGACAGAATGGCTCAGCCCTTACATCTGACCTGCTCGTCAGAATGGCTTTGGGACTCATCATTGTCTCTGGGAGGAAGCCTCGATCTGGAGAACACCAAGTCTCTCTCTGAAGTACTCAAACTTCAGCCTAGCCAATGGCTTCGTCAATACATCAGCTATCTGTTCCTCCATCGCAACATACAGGAGCTTCACTGCTCCTCTCTGCACCATATCCCTAATATAGTGATACTTGATCTCAATATGCTTCGACTAGTCATGGAACACTCGATTCTCTGACAACTTCACGCAACTCTGGTTGTCACAATGTATAAAAGTGGCATCCAACTGGAGATCAAATATATCAGACAGTAGCTTCTGCAGCCATACTGCCTCACAACTAGCTGAACAAGCTGCGACATACTCTGCTTCAGCTGTACTCAGTGCCACATAGGATTGCTTCCAGCTAAACCAAGAGATCACACCTGATCCCATACTAAAGCAACACCCGAAGTACTCTTCCTGTCGATGGCACTGCCTGCCCAATCTGAATCAACATAACCCTCCAGGTTAATCTTCTGATTCGCATCATACTTGAGCCCATAATCAATTGTACCCTTCAGGTACCTCAGAATATGCTTTGCAGCAATCAAGTGAACACTTCTAGGATCTGTCAAGTACTGGCTCAAGGTGTTCACAGCAAAGCAAATATCTGGTCTCGTGTTCGTCAGGTACATCAATGACCCAATCATCTGACGATACATCGTAGCATCAACCGTATCTGAAGAAGCATCACTCAATAGCTTCAGGTTCGATGCCATAGGTGTAGCCATAGCATTGCAGTCCATCATCCCAAATCTCTTCAGGATCTCTACTGCATACTTCCCTTATCCAAGGAAGATCCCATCTGTACTCTGCCACACCTCCATACCTAGAACAATAGTGCATCGACACATAACAGGAGCATCACTGGTCTTCTGTCTTCAACCTTGAAGCAAAGGTTGGAATCTGCTTTACTCTCAGTAAAGCCTAGAGTCATCAGTAATCTACCCATCCTGTCGTACCATGTTGAACCTTAGATCTTCTGTAGTCACTCCCTCTGAAGTGGAGCATCATACTCCCTCTGTCTTCCGTACTCTATGCACTGAAACATTCTGTACTGGAGTGACAAGTAGCTTCCTATGCTACTAATATTCTATGTGACTAT
>LPNX010460378.1:0-59031 GCA_001517045.1 Pseudotsuga menziesii | reverse complement strand
ATATTGAAATGAGAACCTCAAATGGAAATAGCAAAGGATTAGATCTTACCGATTTGATGTGTCCGTCCTTGTCCCGGAGTTTGCTGATCTAGGGTTTGTCAGTGAAACCTTAATTTTCAAAAATTGGAATTTTTCAGATCTGATTGGATGAACAGATATATCTCTTCAAATGGAGCTGTCCAATGTACTCCTTTTCTGAAAACAGTGGAGGGAAGCTCCGAGAACAGGAAGCCCTAATTTTCTGATTTCTTCTGAAGAAATTCCTGTTACTGTTTCTGTGATATCTCTGAAATTACTGATCTTCTGTGTCTGAAATTTCTCACTGAGGTAACCCCACATGTCCTTGATCCAAAACCATAGTTTTCATCAGAATTGGTTTCACCATTTGGGATTTATGATCCTTTTCCCAAGGTGACCTGTTACAGGACTTTTCAGAACAGCGAAGTTGTACGGCATGCCACGTGTCACTGGTTCATCTTCTGAGTCTGATATTTGGACCACAGAAAGTACCATCCTTTTCCTTTCTGGAACATTTTCATAAATTCCATTTGGACCTATGTAGCCAAATATATTGCAATTCTCCCCAGGTGTCCTGTTTATGGATGATTTCTGGAAGAGGCTGGAACCCTAACTTGGAGAGATCATATATCCTAGAATATAGTGAATCAGAGGCTGAAATTTGGACACAGTGTTAAGAAGGATTTTATATTTGTCCTTTGCGATTTTCAGCTTCTGAGACTTCTCCAAACTCAGAATATAGCGACTGTACAAAAACTTAGCAGTTTTAGCATTTAGGGTTTCTCTAGCTTGGGGTCAAACTAGGGTTTGACTTTCCCAGAGTTTCACCCAACCAAATTTCTTGATCCAGGTCTATAAACTTCAGTTTTGATGAGGAGAAAAATCCTATGCATGTCTCACTCAAAAATTCCTCTTCTGTAGAAAGCCCTAATTTCCACATCGAAACTTAAAAAGCTTGAAATTGAATTCCGCATCGATAGAAAGATGCACCCTTCAATGGAGAGTCATCTTAGCATACTTTTGCTGAAAATATGTGGAGGAAGATCCAAAAAATAGGAAGCCCTAGTTCCTATAGCTTCACAATGTCTTCTTCTCAGGTTAGCTCTGATTCCATGTTAGTTTTTCAACATTTAAGCTAGCATTATGTTAGGATCTTTTCACTGAGAGAATAACAAGCACAACAATAAAATAAGCACATCACATGAGACAAGAGACACAAAGAGTTTTGATAGGGGAAACCATAAATGAAGAAAACCCCTCAAATTCCTCTAAGATAGTATCACCACAAGATGTGAAACCCAAAACAATAAGATGACCTCCCAACACAACAACAGCCTTCTGTCTTCTGTCAATCCAAAGAATTTCCTTCTCCAAAGGTGCGCCACACTTGAGAGAGCAAGTGATGTAATTCACAAGTGATAAATAGAGAGACTCTCACTCTCTATTTATATTCTTCCGTTGACTTGAAGTGCACTCAACCATGTAGGCTTAACTTACAATTACTTACTCGAGCCTACACCTTAATTAGTGTATAATAACCCAAGTGCCCCGAAATTATGGGGCCTTACCTAATGACTTGATATGACTTGTTTACATTATTAATCCTCCCGATCGGAACATCGGGGTAAGACAACATGACTCAAATGCATAATAGAAACATCTCGGAATAAACATCGGGTTACAATATATGAAATACATAGAAGAATATATTCTGAAGTTACATATACATCAACACATGGACGAGATCACATACAATTACCCTCAACTTTAATCAAATAATAGTCTATTTAGCTCCACTTTGTGTTAATAGTGTAGTCATCATCAACTTTTGAATAACCTTAGTAAATCATTCCCTTTCAACTTCCTCATTTCCTAAAATATGGGTTAATACTCCTTTCCATTATTAAGTCTATATATTTTGCATCAACCAATGATTATATGGTTTTCTTCTAGGCCTTAAGGATTTTATACTTCTTAGTAGCATGCATAATCATCCTCCATGACAATAAAACACAATGCCATCCATAAAAACCATCACATGCTAAGAATTTATCTCCCTCTTCTCCTTTCTAATTCAAACACATTTGAAATTTTTCATAGCGACCTTATTGGCACATTGAAACACACAATGGATACCAACACTTGTGAATGCACATATGCATCCCTTCATGATGCACCGCCTAGTTCTCTAAATGAAAGATACGTGTTTCAATCCCCATCTCTGTACAAATTAGTGACATCATTATGTAATTAATGCATTAATATCCAAATTATGTCTAAGTATTTAAAAATGAATTCCTTCATATGATGAATGAATTATTAGAACAAGATCCTTCAAAAGCATATCAACGCTCCCCCAATACATGTGCCAAAGTGGAATGCTCACCCATTTTGAGTTCTTTTATTAAGTATGAATATGCACACAATGAAGCATAAAAAATCAATAATCATTTTGACTATACTTGAGATAGTTTGTTTTTGTTACAACTTGTTTGAGGCTTCTAGTGCTTATCAATCAAATGTTAGTTTTGATTTATGATATGACAAATTACTTACTTCTTCAAGGAAATTGTTTTAGCTCTATCTAATTCATCTTTGTTATTTGACACAAATTATTCTCTAGAGTGGAGGTCTTCTATTCATGAGAGATGAAGCTATAGAAAATCTCAAACACTTAGTCTCATAGACATCCTAGAGTTCTGCCTACTCCAATTCATGAGAGGATATGCATGTGTTACAAATAATTTATACTTTCAGAAGAATCACACCTTCTAGAACTAGGGTGACATGAGTTAATGGTATTTGTCATAGAAAGAGTCAAACAAGTAGTGCACTACTCAGTCCCCAAATTATCCATTCATCATTAAAGGATACCAATCAATTATAGGACCCAAGTATTAAATATGTAAATTCTTGTTCAATTATATGGATTTTAATTTTTAGAGATTGAATTCATAAGAAAACACATTTTTTACTATGTATATGAATTTTTGTGTAATTTATAGAGTCCTCTAGTGGACATGATCTTTCTACATCTCCCTCAACGTGGTAGAGTGAGATTACATGGATCACCCTTGAGGAGATAATTGTATAGATAACTTGTTTGTGCAAGGAGATCCACATAGTAATTTCTCATGATGTCACCACTCAAAAATCTATGTGGATGATGCTCGATAGTGTTGGCTAGTTGATAAAACTATATTCAAGGTTGAGTACATAGAATGACCTTTGGCATGATGCTATTATGAGTGGGAGAGAGCCATTGGTCAAATTTAAATGGGATATGGTGACATTCTAGAAGACATAGTCTGGTATGAAGTGTACTTTGTTTAATATCCCTCCTAATCGTGCAAGGGAGAAACTACTTAAACTTGAAGATTTTTTTACTTAAACTTGAATATTTTAAGCTTGAGGTTGCAACACTATTTATTTATGACATATTTATCAGAGGTGGGGCATGTTATCCAAACATGATATGATTCATTTATATTTTACGACACATATATTTGTTGATTTTGTGTTCCACTTAAATCATAACTATACCAACATATAATCACAATTTAATGGTCCTAATAAGGGATATTGGCATGACTATCATGAGACTCATAGAGACCTTACTTCCATACCACCTCCTTTGAGATTGGTACCATTGATGAGGAGTATCGTTTTACCTTAGGAATTCGAAGAGCCATCACAACTTCATGTTCAGGAAAAGGTGTGATCGTAGACACCATGTTCAGTATGTTGCTTAATGTTTCGTTGGCTCTAGTTTGGAAGGTATATAAACCACCCCCTATTTTTAGAAATATTGATTGGTTATGGGTGACAAATGAGATACATGCAATGATAAAACCATCATAGTTATTGTGGTATGTAATCATTGCGCACGATATGTATTTTTGGTTTTATGAGAGATGCAAGCAAGCTCATAGAGGTGAGGTATAGTTTTGTACAATGTAGTATGCTTAAATTAAATATCTATTAGCCATCAATTGATCGCATTGATACATGTAGAATCAATACATTAAGTAATGTTATTTTCTTTTAATAAAATATAGATGTCTACATTACTAAATGAACTTTATGATAGTGAATGATCTCTCTCTTTCCCAGACATGACATATGCAAGAAACTTGGTTAGTGTATGATAGAATCCTAGAATAAGTTTCCATTGATATAAATTGTGTATGTATTTCATCATTTCTTTACATATCTCCCATTCAATTTTTTATATACAAGGTGTTGTTGATGCCCATGAAACCCCACCCGAGTTTGGGCATGTACCTAAGTTTGATATTCACATATAACATAAGGATGAGTTGATAACATACAATTTATGCCTCAATTCAATCGAATCCATGTTGACATATCAATCTTTGAAACAATGATTATAGTATGTATTTATTAATTTTATTGTCATCACCCAAAGGTATAGGTACATGGGGTTGTAAAGTTGCATTAGTGTGGGAACCTGTGTGGGATTAAAAAATTTCGCATCATAATGAGGGCCCATTCAGGATCCCAAGATCTAATGCACATGTAAGATTCAATACAAATACGTGAATATGATAACCATGTTATTTTAGATTGTTTAAGTAGTCTAAACATACTACAATTTGGAGCTTTTCCTTTTCATATTTTTCGACCATATTTGTGCAAAATATGATCAAAATTTGAGAATAATTATTATGATTGCAAATATTTAAACTTTTGAGATTGTACAACTTAGGTGAAATAGGGATGTTTGAGGGTGTTAATCCATTTATGGATTCATAAATGTAATTTTAGCAGGGAAATTTTGCAATTTGAAAAAATATTGTGTAACCATATTCTGATGATGGTCGTTGGAAAAATTCCAAATCATATAACATTAGTATTACTTAATAATAATTTGATTTCATGTTTCCAAGGAATTGACATGCATATTCATCCTCACTAGAACATGAGTAGGATGGATATATGGACTTACAAGGCATAGAAATAGAATCATATCCCATACCTTCTAGTAGAGGCTTAACAAAACCTCCAACATAAAAATTATTGTTATATGTTTATAGTAGAGGTGGATAGAGAAGGAGAGATGCTAGATGTTTTTGCATATTTTTTGTCTCCCATGTGCTTCCTATATATAAATGCACCAATACGCTTTCACATACATTGGAGCACTATAGAGTTTTTTTTTTGTAAGTAGGCACCCACAAAGTTTCAAATTAGTGACCTTATGCAAGGAGTGCCTAACAGTACACCCATTCACCGTCTATTCTACACCTCGTGGGCTAGATCACTGTAGAGTTAAATTGTCTTGACATTTAAATTTTATTTTAAAATTGAAAAAAAATTTGCCGTTGCCCCTAACACAGAGACAAACACTAGTGTGCTTTAAACAAAGTGCACCATAAAAATTACACACACACACACACACACACACACACACACACATATATATATATAATAACCACACTAGTGCTCTTTCTTTAACAATACGCACAAGACTAATTGAAATGATATATTCCACATTGTGCACCAATGTGTTACCTCAAAATGTACTAGATAGCTAAAATGTCACATAAAATTAATTTTCATTTAAAAATTACTAAAACAAAACTAATGACGTGCATCATGAACATAGACGCACCGATGCATTTTTATAAAGGCACATAGTCCAACCTATATTTAAAATTAATTAATTATTTTGAAATTGCTTTATATATAAGAAACACAACAATGTCTTTATGTTTATGAACATGCATCAATGTGTCCTAACATTTTACAGCACACCATTCTAGGGTAAAGTATAAATAAACAAATAAATGGCTAACTTTTCCCCATAGTAGGTTTTCCTAGGGTATATATTCTTTTTTGGTTTGGTTGTGTGGATGTGTTATTTTTGTCCATCTATTTTCCTCTTAGTTTCAATTTATTTCATCATTTTATTAAATTAAGCTAATAAAAATGACCTTGAAATCTCCAATAAACATTGCATAACAAAGGGCTTGTATATAGTTGTAAAATATGTTGTGACAAATTATTCTAGTTCTATATCTAATTACAATTTACAAATTAACTACCTAAATGGACCATAAATAAGATGATTACTATGTAAACATCAGACCAATGTCATTATATTAATATTAAGATCTTCTATGATGTAAGACTTATGTTTTGATGTGGGTTCTATGAAAAATACACAACTTGTTTTTGTTATGAGATGCAGTGTTTATCTTGCTAAATAAATGAAACATTGTTATGTTCATGTTTATGTTCTTGTGATGTATATGGATAATGTATTCATTATTTTCTTTACTACTCATGCTCTAAATTTTGGTAGCTTAAAAGATTATAATGGCTAATTAAATTATATATTGCACACCACACAAAATATTAAATACCTTAATCAAAAGCTATTAGATATTTATGGGTGAAACTTCTTTCTTTTGGATGGTTGAATATGTCAACATACCAAATTATTGTGGACTTTTATTGGGCATTTTTTTTATGGATCCTTGGTCTCTAAAAAATCCAACGACAAGTAGAACTATATATTCTAAAATGTTAGCTCTAATGTGATGTACATGGTCTTGTACACTATTTCCAACTATATATTCTAAAATGTTAGCTCTAATGTGATGTACATGGTCTTATACACACTATGGTTTTAAGAACAACGATCTCATTTTTTTAAATTACTTATTTTACAAACTTTTTGTTTATTTTATTAACTCTAGAAGTTTCATTAACTCTAAAAGTAGTGCACCTCATAACATTATGAAACTATGTGTTTAATGCGACAATGAGCATAGTCAGATGTTTATATATTTTGTACACACCATGTGGAATTTTTTTTGAAGTTTTGTATCTTACAAAATCCGAGCATGTGACACAATATTTTGAATTATTATTTTTTATGAGTTTAGATATGTAAACACATTAACACAAGGGTTATAATAGCACACTAGTTTGATACATATTATATGGAAAAAAACCTATGCTAAAACATTTTTCTATATGCTTGTGCTAGAAACTTTTGTTAAAAGAATAACAAAGCGGATGCTTCCATTAAAACCTTCATTAAATGGTTATTTTTCTTATAGCATCATATGTATATTTGGGGTTCTCTTCTTTAAATCACGCTTTATCTTGACTCGAATAGTAAAATCCAATTCGAGGAAGGGATATGCATCTCTCACCACTCTTGAAAAGTAGTGCTTTTAGCTTTAATTTGATCTAAGATATTACTCTTTCATTGGTCATACCTATATTCTTAAATGGGTGTGAGGTTTGGAACCATGTTGGAACCAACACCAACTAGATGGAAGCACCTACTCCCAAATATATTTTTCAGCACCAACCATATGAAAGCACCAACTCGTGTCTTTGTATTCTCCATCATTGATTCCCTCTCCTTGTATTTTCCATCATCTACTGTAAGGAAGCACCGAATCCCTTTTGTTGCATTTTCTAGAACCTACCAGAAGGAAGTATCAACTCCCATTCCTTGCCCCTTCGTACCTCCCTGAAATGAACAAATTATGATTGAACTATGTAACAAATATAAATGTTATAAATATTAACATTTAATACTAAGTAGGTTAATTAGGGTAAGAAATTAATTACTCAAGAGGTGACTTGAAAATTCACCCCCCTTACCACTTAAGGGATAAAATACCCGACACTAATTCTTATGGGTGATTCCATGAAGATGGGTAACACTTTTTGGCCAAATTTGGCGATGAAAACCTGATTTTTTACTCATGTGCTAGATAGAAGCCCTCAAAACGCATATATGCCATGTGAATTTTGACTTGCAGTAAAAAAACAAATTATAGAATATTATGTTGGCTTCATAGTGATATTTTTAAAAAAATATTTCGATGTCATTTAATGTGTGAATTTTTGCATTTAATGAACTGTGTGAGCTTAAAAATTTGAAGAAGCTAATAAGTGGCTTGTGTCCACGTAGAGTAATTCAATCTTGCATTAATAATTTAAAAAATATATATATATGAGCATCATCTACATAAAATGCAGTGTGATGTGCATATTTTTTTGTTAATTTTTTTCGCATTATACATTTATTTATTATTTTTCAAAACTGACCACATTCAATTTCAGCATCGTTCTAAACACATGTTTGTCTCGGTAAAGCAATTTTTTCTATTTTTTCAAAAATTGAAAAACCAAAGATACCCTTTTGAAGAGGACACGTCGATATGTGATGTGTGCATTTTTAAGAATTTTTTGGCTATGTATTTTTAACTCTGCGGATTTTTCTTTGAGCTGATTCGAAGTTGCAGTGTGGTTTTCTAAGTATAAGTTTTAGAAGTAATTAAAAAATAAATTTCATATGAATGCCAAAATGTGTGTATGATACCTCAATGGATAGAAGATTCGTTGGTGAATTTATTGGTATCAACTCCGCTCAGTAATGTGCTAGGAATGGCAGGGTGTACACCTCTGCAAGGCACATAAATTTTTTCGTTTGTTTGAATGTGGGCTAAGTCTATTTTCTTAAGCCCTCGACCGAGGTATTTAAATACCTTGGTCGAGGTCTTAACGAAACCTCGACCAAGGATTTGTAAATCCCTCGACCGAGGGTTTAACAAACCCTCGATCGAGGTTTATCAAGCACTCGACCGAGTTAATACCTCGACTGAGGTATTTATTAATCCTCGGTCGAGGTTTTAATACCTCGACCAAGGGTTAAGAAATACCTTGGTCGAGGGCTGAACAAAACCTTGGTCGAGATATTAAGACCTCGGTCGAGGGTTTAACAAGCCCTCGACCGAGGTGCGTTTTTCTATTTTTTCCGAAATGCGCTTGCCAAAAAGTGTTACCCAGGTCCATGGATTCACCCTTATAAAACATCTTTTTATCTATCCAACTATCAATATATATTTGTCCTATTAATGGATTATCGAATATTCCAGGTGTTTTGGTAATATTGATTGTGTGAAGTGAATAAATATTCGCTTCATTTGGTATCAGAGCAATACCAAAGATATTTTTTTATTACGAATCATAACAAAAAATTGATTACAAAGATTAAAAAACTAAAACACAAAGTAAGAGGGGACACTCTGGTGAACACCTCGAAGGAAGAATACTGGAAAATTAAGAAGAAATCTAGTGTCTAAATAATCATAATCATGAACTAGAGAATCAAATCCAGAAAATAGAAATTTAAACAAAGTCACAAGATGAAATAATCGAAAAGATTCAAAATCATAACAATCTACTAGAGAACCAAGAAGTAGAAATCCAAGAAAATGCATCCAAAAATCAAATCGAGGAAGTGAAGACAATCCTCATCGCAGTCCAAAATAAAGAAAAACAAACAACTCATAATTCTTATAGACATCCTAATTATAATCGTCATTTTGACCAATGACAGGATCAAAGCAAGCACTCAGAGAAGAATTATGTTGACAGGAAAAAAGACCAACATGCTAAGAAACAACTGAAATGGCCCGTTTCACAAAATTATCTCAGAGATCCGATAAAAGTAGATCTGGGATGGACCACAGCAGATACAATGCGACAATTATCCTTGGGAATCTGTAACTCGTATCATCTCATTTCATCAAGTGTCACAGTTGCAAAAAGGAAAGGACCCTCAGACGACTGTTCAAGGGAATTCATACATTGTTGTCGATACAAGCTTTGAGGACAAATATTCCCTTAAGGGAAAGAAAATGTAACAAATATAAATATTATAAATATTAACATTTAATACTAAGTAGGTTAATTAGGGTAATTAATTAATTACTCAAGAGGTGACTTGAAAAGTCATCCCCCTTAACACTTAGGGTATAAAATACCCGACACTAATTCTTGTAAAACATATTTTTATCTATCCAATTATCAATATATCTTTGTCCTATTAATGGCTTATCACATGTAACATCCCCCTCGTGCCTTGAATGCCTAAGAGCGACTACGACTTGTAAAAATAGAAAATGAAACATAAAATGCATCCGTGAGGAGTAGAAAGCCGTCACACCACAAATTAATCAAGGGCACTTGAGACAGGCTTCTTTGAAGAACTATATATATGTAGGTTGGAGGCATACATATATTGATATTGTATGTTGAACTCATAATGTTACAACATTTCATGGTAATGCAAGAACATCCCACCTACCTACATCATATGAGAGAGCATATATGGGACCATATATGTATATATATATATATATATACATATTTGTGTTTATGGAAAATAGTATATATAAATGCTAATGACATATATTTGTTATATGTTTAGGAAGACAGGATACATATGCTAAAGACATATATATGTGATACGCATATTTGTGTTTATGGAAAATAGTATATATATATGCTAATGACATATTTTGTGATATGTTTAGGAAGACAGGATACATATGCTAAAGACATATATATATGTGATACACATATTTGTGTTATGGAAAAAAGTATATATATATGCTAATGACATATATTTGTGATATGTTTAGGAAGACATGATACATATGCTAAAGACATATATATGTGATACGCATATTTGTGTTATGGAAAATAGTATATATATATATATGCTAATGACATATATTTGTGATATGTTTAGGAAGACAGGATACATATGCTAAAGACATATATATGTGATACGCATATTTGTGTTATGAAAAATAGTATATATATATACGCTAATGACATATATTTGTGATATATTTAGGAAGACAAGATACATATGCTAAAGACATATATATGTGATAAACATATTTGTGTTATGGAAAATAGTATATATATATATATATATATATATAAGTGTATATTGGAGACTAATAGATATATGTTAAAGACATATTTGTAAGGTATGATGTATGTAAAACATACAAAGTAAAGCAAACCTCTAGCCCCTACTTCGCACTTAGGAACTCGTACTTCGGTCGCGCAAGAAATTTTGGTCGTGTAAGTTATGGAATTACTTTACCAAATTGCTTGAACTCATCTATTTGGCGAAATAGAAAAACATTTATTTGACCCTTCTTTACTTATGGTGGTTACCCATATTAGGACCCTATCCAATTGCTATTTTAGAGCGCTCTATGGATTCTTTTGAACTAATCTAATTTTAAGAGGAGAGGACACGCTACCTTTATTTCAAAAGTTTTCCATGTTGAGATAGGGTGCGTGAGCACTTATATATACTCCCGCAATGCCACCTTCTATTAAATTCCCAGTTTAACAAGGTTCGATAGGTCTTTTTTCCCTTAATAGGGCATGCACACATATATTTTATATATATGTACAGCACACATACTTTTTTTCAACATTTATAATGGAATTAATTTCGTCCTGGTGAAAGATATTAGTGGAAGTGATCCGAAGAGACTATAGAAAGGAGAATTCTATATACATATATAGATATTTTAGATTATGATGAACATAAAGGGAAATGATAGTAAAAGCATTATGAGGTATAATTATATATTGGTGGGGAGTATCAACACCATTCGATTTCATGTCAGGTTATAATGAATTCATCCCTTCGTTGGCAAGGCGCTAAATAAGCATTGCTAAGTTCACAATTTATGTTCCCTTAAGTGGGTGTGACGCAAGTGTAAATCTTTTCGTCTACATGAAGAATATAAAGACATGACGATAATGATAGGAATAATATGAAAACATGACGTTTAGTAGCATAGTTCATAAGACGGTAATTATGATGAGCGTCCTAAGTGTGACAAAGATAAAAGGAGGTATACCTCGATTTAGATCTTGGTATATTATATTGTCACTCATCAAGTAATATAGTGCCAATGATGTTATGAATGCCATGAGTAATAAAAAGTGTATTTTTATTTGAACGTATCTGGAGGAAGAATAAATTGATTATTAAAAGGGATTTCGGCGACAGAAAATAATATATTTTATTAAACTACAGATTTCGGCCCAGACAACGCCGGACTTGCATGGAAATTTAAGGAGGCGTTACTGCTAGCTAAATAAACGTTGTATCACAAGACCTGCCGTTCTTTCGCTGTTGGCCTCAAGTTACGAGATGTCTTATCATTGCCTTAGCTCCGGACACCAGATACCAGAGGCCGCCGTTACATTTGAAACGGATGTAAGGAAAGCTTGTGATGCATGATTTAATTTCCTCACATAAAAATCGGCATTGAATTGGTGGGTTATGGTCATCATACCTCTGGATTCGAAACCGGTATATTGCTGGAAAACAAAAGCCCGTAGACAAACATAATGCCGCTCAGCCTGGAAACCAAATCAAGGAATGAATTGTACTACTGATTCCATCGCCGCTTTAAAGACCAGAAAAAGGAGATAGAGGCTCTCGGGGCCAGAAAATAATTTATTTAGTAAACTATAGATTTCAGCCCAGGCAACGCCGGACTGCGTGGAAATTTTAGGAGGCGTTACTGCTAGCTAATAAACGTTACCAAACGTTGAGCCTGAAATGCCTCATTTTATGGCCACCAACTTTGCAGGCTTTAATTATTTTCCTTTACCTTGACCGAACGCCCATTTTCAAGGGCGTTACTTGAATCCATAGGCAAAAAAAAACAAATTCATGGAAGTGCGAGAGCTGGAAGGGGATATAAATCCTCGCTGAGAAAGAATGGGAGGGGGGATGGATTTTGAGTTTCCTTGCTGGAGGGTTCCTGGGGGAAATCTCATTATTCACTATGGAATAGAATGCAATCCTCAGATCCTTTTATGCTGTGACTTCACCAAAAGAAGGAAATCTTTTCCTTCTACCCGAATTTACTTTTGCAGAGCAAAAATGCTCGCTACGTTCTCATGGGAGAGAAGCTTGCCTGGAAGGGAAGAAGAAATTCAGTACCTTGCCGGAAGACTTTGGCGATTCCTAGGCGAGAGCCAATGCTCGATCACGGAGTGGGATTTGATTTTCTATGTAGTTTCTGACCCTGGAGAAACAATCCAGAAAACCGGTATGCATTCCACCATGGTTTTGGTATCGCTTCTCCGTAAGCATCTCAACATTTGCTTACTCTCTGTATTTCGAATTGATCTCAATCCCACGGTATGCCTGTTTTTTTTATTTTCGCTTCCGCTTTAAGACATGCGATGGTATCCTTGTAAAATAGATACAAACTATGCATATAGATCGTGGATATTAAATCTGCTGGGGTCTCAGATATATATATATATATAGATATATATATATATATATGTGTGTGTGTGTGTGTGTGAGACAACTTTAAGGTCTGCATTTTAAAACACAGATTATGTTGTGCTCTGAATTTATATATATGCATCGGCTCTGGTGCGGCTAGGGTATTGAATGTCATCGGGTAAGTAGATCGAAACTTTAGATCTCGTAAGATGTCAATGGTTAGGGTATAACTATATGTTACAAACCCTTCTCTTGCGGTCCGAGAGAATGTTGTTATACCGCTTTCAAAACCAGTAAGTCTACTCGGTGTGCTCTTCTCGACAGTACCCCACAGCGAGATATCAACCACACACCACAATATCGGTGATAGCTTGTTTTAGCTGTAATAAACAACAGCACGAGCCGTGTTTCTTGAGAAATCAAACGGCCTAGTTGTTTCTCAAACGACGGAGCTAAGGGTTAGTTTTCCCTTCAGTAATCCCAGTATTCTGTTTCAGAATTGGATAGTGTAAGGTTTTAGGTGAGTGGTAAAGCCTATGCCTACACAATCATCAAGTAAGTGACAACCAAGGAAGGGATAATGTTCCATATTTTTATTTGTTTGAAAATTATAAAGCTTCAGGCAGCTAGGGTTTTTCCTTTTAAACCTAATGTCTATCCCTTTTATCTATGAGGAAACATATACATACTTGTAGTTCTGAATATGGTCACTGTTTTCTTGACTTGACTAAAAATTGCATATGTTAGAAGTGCATTTGAGTAATGCAGATTTTTCATCCTTTGAGTTACTGTATAAGGAGCGTGAGCTCTTGTTCTTTTGTTACTGAACTGTGTATGGAGAGAGAAAGCACTCTCTTCCACTTCTTGAAGAAGGATGGAAAGTACAGCTGAAGTGCTGCAGAATTGTAACCTTCCAATTTGGAAAAATAATATAAGATCAGCAAGCTTGGTGGATGTAGCCCTAGTTGGGGTGAACCACGTATATCTTCGTGTCTCCTTGTCAATTTTCCAATTCATTTGTTATGTGTTTTCTGAAAGGCGTTAAGAGTACATACATTCTTATTGGTACCAACAAGTACACAAATAGTCACAAAATCAAAAATATAATATTAAACACTTGAAGAATGCATTGATGAGAATGATGGACATTGGTGCGAATACATGATCAAATAAGTATTGTTAGATATGGGAATTTCAATCCATAAGTCTAGAGTGTGTTAGTGCAAAGTAATCCTATTGACAACAGCTGTAAATGTTTCAAAACCCTGTCAATATTTGAGAAACCCGTATGTTAGTCGCAACTCTATGCATGTGGAAATGTGGTTAAAGAACATTAGTCTATGCATGTGGAAAGGGGGTTAAAGTAAAAATTTGAGAATGTATTTAGAATATCAGTTGAAAGCTGCATATGAGAATTCTTCTATTACATAGATACCTATTTATTAGAAGGCAGAATGTTTTGTTTGTAAGATGTTTAGGACACCAAGCTCAGGTTATTATTAAGATTTGCAGGACAGCGTAAATGGAGTTGTGACATGTATAAATCTCATGGGAAACTATAATTTAAGGGATTGTTAAAAGATGATAATGTATAAAGAAACTCTGCTATAGCCTATTTATTTTAGTAAGTATGGTTGTTACATTGGAGTTAGTATATCCTGAGTGAGTTTCCGAAAGAAATAGTTTTGCATAGAGATGATACGGTCTTGTTTTCCAAGGAAATCTAAACCCTAGACAATTGATACAAAGGGAACTGTATGAAAGATGTGCCATATATTTGATTACATACATATGTGTGTCATAAGTAATTAACGATGTTGCAGGTTAATCACTTTAGTTGCTCTAATCTAGCAACTCTTTTACATGGTTATATTAATTTTATAAGTTGTTTTGATTGTTCATGAATGTTTTATTGAATAGAACTTCGAGAGACGATACAGTGCAGATGAAAAGGTAATAATGTAAAAGATAATGAAAATTGTCACTGTTAACCTACTACTATGTGGTTTGCAGAGCAAGTCATTCTCCAGGGCATTATGAAGATGAAACGTTGTGAATTATTCTTAATTGTTCCCATGCATATGGTTTTGACACTTTGGATATGAAATCTTTTGTAAAGTTGCCGCTGGCAGGTTGGACCTCTTTATACTTTGAAAATAGAAAAATAAATAAAAGAATTTTGCCCCCTATTTCTGCACATATTTGCATCAAGGCCTAAGAGGGACATTACATCACATATTCCAGGTGTTTTGGTAATATTGATTGTTTGAAGTAAATAATTATTCACTTCAAACTATGATTTGTGTATCCATCTTTTTGATATTTACATCTATGCCTTCTGATATCTATGTCTTCATCTTTTGATATCTACATTTGCGTCTTCTGATATCTATGTTTATGTCTTCTGATATATGTGTCTACATTCTTTGATATCCTTCACCAGCACGTTGTCACTTATGAGATCTATGATCTGCATCTTTTAAGATCTACGATATTCAACATTATCAAAACTTCCATACGTCATCTATCAGTGCCATTTGACAATATCAACTCATTCATACTTATGCAATTTGTGGGATTTATTGTGCATTATCTTCGCACATCCTGGTATAGGGAATCCTTCTAACTTTTGCATTGTCTGCTATTCTTCTTCATGATTTTTCACAATTCGGCTCTCTGTTGCATAAAATTCTTCTATATCAATGAGCCATTGATACCCAAAGATTAGAAGCTTTCCAAGTCAAAATATTGTGTCTTTTCTATCTTCAATATTACCTCAATACTTCCATCTCTTACTTATTTATACTTTTCTTACCCAAGAGATGTGATCAAAAGTAGGGATTCCTTTCGTTTAGACAAACCCAACTCTCTTACTTCCTAATTACTATTGGGTGGAATTGTCCATTTTTCCATCATTTATTGACATACCTTTCATCCATTTTCTTACCATTATTTCTCCTTTATTATTCTATTTTTTCATCCATTTGTTGTAGCTGCACGTTGAATAGCCTGCTACTTCCATTGATGTTTTAATGGTTAATAGTGATTATTTTCCTTTATCTTTGATGAATTAAAGATTATTATGCATAATTTTACTAATGATGGTTTATGGAGTGATTTTCCACGTATAGGATGCTCATAGCCAGTTGTTACAGCCTTAACAAAAAACGCATGCCACATAAGAACAACTTGATTAGCTTCTTTATTTTCGGTCAAATATGGAAATGAATATCGCAAATCCGAGACATGGGTTTTGTGTGTAACATCCTCATTTACCCAAATCTGAAGGAAATCGCCAAACAAAGCTACGGTTTGCGATATGCACGTAGTTATTTGAGAGGGTATTTTCTAGATTTGGTGTTGCGGGCGGTTCCAAAGTTGCCATGTTCCAGCTGTTGTAGATCACAAGTTGGGGGTTCAGTTCTTCATTTCCATGAGATAATTTTATGTATAGATATGTAATCAATATCATTGAGAGGGGGATATATTGATAGAGGGATTAAGCATGATAGATTAGGCAGGATAGGAGATGGATGATAGGAGATGTAAGATAGTAGAGAACACAATGTTATGATGTAGGATTTGATCCATATCTATTGTAATTCTTCCATTATGATAATACATGCTGGAAATTTCTTAATTCTAGAGTTGTAGACATTTATTGTGGAGATTCAGCTCTGCTCAGTGGAGGAAGGGCCCTCTTCCCTGAGCAGATGCTGGTAGTGTTGATTGTAAGTGTTTTATTTTGTAGATCTGTCATTTATTAATTCATGCTTTCATTCAATAGATTTATCATAGTTGTTTTATTATGAAGTTCATGATTTTATTAGATTTATCATAGTTGTTTTCATGTTAATTCATCTTTATAGATCGTTGGCCAACATAGCATTGCTTTCAGGTTTATGTATTTAGATCTTGTTTTATAATATTTTATTTTGTTGAAGTATGATTAGATTTACAGTGTGATTTTATGAATAGGCTGAGGATTGATTTACTTTCAAGCAGTTGTGATTTAGTCTATAAACAGTTACGATTGCATACCAATAGATCAACAATGTCAGGTAGAAATTGTGTATGCATAGATCTTGCACGATAACTTTGAAATAAAAGACTTTCTCAGCTTGACAATAAATCTCGTATGCTCTGTATGTTGGTAATAATATACCTGCATATCGAGTGCTCGACGTTTTGGCACCGTTGCCAGGGAAGTTATTAATTGTGCAAAAGTACATCTGACATTGTTTTGCAGATGCATTGTTAAAATAGGGCATGTAGGTTGCATGATTACATTTCAGTTTATTGAATTTATTTTGAGTGTTAATTTTCTGTCTTTACATTCAGTTTTATTTCATTTTCAATCTTTGCAGTATAAATCTTATCATTCCCCTTAGTGGTGTTGTAAGCACCACCCATTCTACTAACAAGCTGACAGGAACATTCGAAGGAGGAGCCTCAAGATAACACACAAAGAACCTAATGAAGAGATGGTAGGTAAGAAAGATGCAGAAGTTGTTACCTTTTAATTTCCCATCAGAGATTCGAGAGGAGTGGCACCATCGAAAATAATTCCCCCACATGTTCTACCAAATTTTCACGGTTTGGAAAATGAAGACCCTGATGTATTTTTATTTCAATTTGAATTACTTTTTAGAGGATATGGTTAATGCGCTAATGATCAAAAGTTGAATGTGTTTCCCCTTACTTTAAAAGGAACAGCCCTCCAATGGTTCATGAGCCTTGGTGGGAATTGTATACAAACTTGGGAAGACATGAAACATGTGTTATTGAAAAGGTACCAATATTATTACAGGGTCAATGAAGACATCTTCGAAATGACAAAAGGAGATGAAGAGAGTTTGGAGGAATACATAGAACGATTTCAATATAACCTCCAAAGATCCAACAGAGGAAGCTGGGGAAGGAAACCTTAAAAACACTTCTACTCAAGGGAATCCAAGCTGAATGTTTAGAAATATTGAATCTGATTGGAATAGGTAATGTATTTCAGTTAGCATATGATGATATTTGTGAGTTATGTAGAAGGTATTCAAGAGGAAACTTCAAGACTGGTAAGAATTTGAAGGAACTTTTATCTTTATTTTTGAAATCTGCTGCAAAAACAAGAGTTTTACGAGCTGAAATCAGCAATTTATTTAAAATTTCTAAAGTTGATTCACAATCGGTTGTTTGGCAGGATAAGGAAAAGCAGGAGGAAATAAGAGAAGCAAGGGATTTTCCTTTGAATAATCTTGAAATTTGTGGTATATGTGACTTGAATCATTCCACAGATCATTGTCCCTCTTTACCAAGGATGAAAGAAACATATCAAAGAGATCTGGGAGTTGCAGCCAACTCGTTGCAATAGTCATGTCAACCATGGCCTACATCTATGGTTCAAAATTCTATCCCTCCATTTTCTTACTCTCATACTCAATCATTGAATACTCTTCCACCATGGCAGCTGTTGCAGCCTCAATTTAACTCTTACCTACCTTACCCACAAGGTTGGAATGGCCTATCTTATGATCATATGGCCACTCTCCCTCATGCTGCAACAAAAGTTGGTCCTTCAATATCAACCTCACAAATCAATCATCTACATCAGCCACATCTATCTTCTCATCAAACTCCTTGGTACCCAACACAACTTCCTGTCCAATCCACCATCCACCCTAACCATAATAAAGCAGTACAGTATGCTTACAGTGCTGAACTACAAAATGTTCCTACACTTCCCTCTTGTTCTACCTCATCTACACCATTGCAAAAAGGTTGTGCATTGTTACAACAAATCTATACGAGGCCTGAACATGTTTTAAATCCAAATTTTGCAGATGGAGTTTCTTCTAGTCCTCATAAGCAAGCAGATAAGATCAACAATACACACGTAATATTTGATGGAGAACAACCATTGGAACCAAAAGCGTCATTCACATCATTAGATCCGAAACTCTTATGCATTGAGGAAGATCAGTTTAATAAGGATCTTCATGGTGTACATCCAAGAGCAATCAAGGGAACAAAGAATATATTGAAGCTTGGTTTCAATCTGTCATCGGTCTGCAGCATCATTACATGCTTCACCAATTCTTGGCACCATCATTTCAAGGGAAGTTGATCTCTCATATCCCAGAATTCATAAAGTTATATTTTTCTATTAGGAGTATGAGTATACTTGAGTCACTTTTTCGAAAATGGCTCCATTGGAAATATGCATACACTTGAATTTTTTTTATTTCCAAGTAGAATAGGGTAGGATAGAATAACAAAATAAAACCATGCTTTTGTTTGTTTTTTATTTTTATTTTTGAATAAGTATGCTCTCTTCCTGCTTCTTGTTGCGATCTGGAAGATCAAAAAGTAGAAAGATAAGGAATGGGTATGAGATATTTTCATGAATGCTTTGGAATTGTTGACTATTTGAACAAAAATGCTTAATTCCTTTTTGTCATCAATTTCCTAATTTCAATTTGTCTCTATTTATTACAAATAAAAATAAAAATATCATGAAAACAAAATTACAGTAATTAGGGAAAGTGAATGAAGAATCCACAGGAAAATGAGCCCTTGAAATTTTTGGTATGGATGTGTGTTATATTTAAATTTACATTATTAAAAACATTCACATATATTCCATTCACTTTTTGGGGTCAAATTTCATTTATAAATTTTTTGGTGACATTTTTGGCTTAATTTTTTTATTGAAACACATTCGGGAGAGTCCATTTTTGGGAGACAAAATGAACTTATTTTTAAAACCTATTTACATCCCAAGTATCCCTTTGAATCTAGTTTCCAAAACAATTTGAATTTTTACAATTGGGTGTCAAACGAAAATTTTATGGCCAAAATACTAAGAGGATGTCAAGCTGACAGCTTAGGAACAGAGCTGGGACAGTCAATTTTTGGATGCCTTATTGGATATATTTTGCAAACATATTTCATTGGTATATTAACCTATGAATCTAGTTGAAAAATCAATTTTAATCACTCCATTCCGATGTCGTATGCAAATTTTATGACCAAAATACTAACTGCCTATCACAAATCTCCATTCCTAAAACTCTATTTTCTAGACTGTTCATTGGATTATTTGACCCATCAATTCTTGTTGGATTCAAAACATGTTTCTAATGGAGATATATACATGAATCTAATTTCATATCCAATTTGAATCACATCAATCCATTATCAAACGAAAAAGTTAATCCTAAAACCGTGACTGTTGGTCTAGTCCAGAATTCGAAAAGACACTTTGTCATGCAGGATGTTAATTAGTGATTTGGAAGATCATTGCATATAATTTTAAAAACCCATTTCTAATGGAAATATACCTATGAATTTACTTTAATTTGGATTTGGAATCACTCAAATTGGACAAGGAATGTAGAAGCTATGATCAGAATACCGTTGGTGAGTCTAGATGGACATTGCTCTGTCGTAGGTATAAAATGGATTTTGCTTTGGATTTGTTTTATGAGTAATTGCTTGTTGTTATTTTTTTCATAAGTGTTAGGTGAAGAGAGACCAATCGTCTCTCTTCTTCCGTCATCTCATGTTTTATTGCAGGCAAATGCTAGGTTTTGCAGGTCCTTGGAAGAAGAAGGTCAATGCATGCACGAGTGACTCTTGAAAACTTTTTATCAATTTGCAATTGGATTGAGCACATAAAAAAAAAGGAGAGATTGATGTGCAAACCATACAAATTCCAATGTTTCCGAATTCAAGTCCCATTGCTACATGCCAGAAATCATTTTTAGACACCTGTCATCCCACTTGTTGCTGAGAGAAACCCCTCAAGAAGCCAATTTCCCCATGGTAGATTCATTCACCCTCCTCATTTCAAAACCCCAAAAATCCTTTCATGTCAAAGTCCAATTTTCCACTGCTTATGTAGTCACCATAACCATTTTATTTCCCATCACTACTACATCATGACTTCACATATACTTTACGCTTCTGAGTTTCATGTTGGTCCTATTTTTCACTATGATTCTTCACAATCATTTATTTTGTACTCGTATTGGATGATGTGGAAAGCATTAAGGTCCACCTTCCAATGGTCTTGTCCCATCGACTCCGACACATCATCTGGGATCAAGATTAGAGTTTTTATAGTGCCCTAGTATATGCATGAATCAATGGCAGATTTCCTTGTTGTTAATCATGGGGATTCATCAATGCCTCTTGATTGACAAATCTTGCAGGTGACTCGACTCCAGCACATCCATTCGTACCTGTCAAGATGCACTAAGGTACTTTAGAGCTCACTGTCATCAAAGGTGAGTTTCTTCACATTTGTTAATGGCATACATTAATGGTTGGTAATCCAATGATTTCTTTCCATGCTCGACTTCAACACATTCATTCGCATGGTAAGAATTGTACCCGAGTTTTGTAACAGCTGAAGATTATATGATCTAATGGTCTCAAAAATGATTTGCAGCATCATTTGTTCAGTAGTTTTGCAATTCCTTTCCATTTTCAGTTCAGCAGTTGATTTTCAGAATAAGAGAAAGGACTTTCTACTTCTATGGTATAATTTCTGCTCATCAATTGTTTCAGCAGTTAGTCTTACATGCAACCAGCAGAACATCATGGATCAAATTCAATCTCATCCATTTTCAACTCTCATATACATATGTCTCAGCATAAGATCAGCCTACATAGCTCCAGAATACACCAGTCCATTCACGTCAACCAAGGCTTCCATGGAGGTAAAACTTGAGGTAAAATAGCATGAGTTTTTTTATTTATTAGAGATTTGGGAAAATGTCATGAAGAACCACTAAGCATTAGCCATCTCCATTTTCTAAATAGCCTTTTATGTCCATCCATTCCCATCATTTCCCACTCAGTTTTAACACTTCATTATTCATGCACATCCACTTCAAATTCCAACCCAGATGACCAAGCATACAAAAAAAAGGGATACCTTATTGCTGTTACACAAAAACCAACAATAGGAAGTTTTGCTGCTGCCACACAAGAACCAACAGTAAGAAAAAATCTTGCTACTGTCACACAAGAACCAGCACCAAGAAAAGAATCATTGTTGCTGCCACACAAGAACTAGCAATAAGAAAATAATCATTGCTGCTGCCACACAAGAACCAGCAGTAAGAAAATAAGTCTTGTTTTTGCCACATAAGAACCTACAACAGAGGATGCATTTCAAATTATTGTGTTGTAGGTAAAAGATGAGACAATTTTATGACATTCCTTTCTCCACATGAAGGTTGGAGGGTCACAAAACTCAGTGGAATTTCCATATTTTGTCTTGGGGCAGCCACATCTTTGCTACTTCATCTTAATTACATGATCTATACTATATTCTTCTCCATGGAGCAATGGGCCAGCTGTTACAAGTGAAATGTTTGTGAGAATTTGAGAATCATTGAGTGCTACATATGCTAAGTTTGGGGGAGATGGGTACTTTCCAACTAAGAAAAAAACTCCTACTTTCCATGAGGACATGAAAAATTATTCAGTTTCGGGGAGGAGCTACTATGCTTGCTGCTTTTTCATTCACATTTAAAATTTGGATGCATATTGTTCTTCACATAAAATGCCGAAATTGAATTAAGCATATCTTAGAAACCACGAATTGGATCCTCATGGAATTTGGACAGGGAATGCATAAAATCATGATGAACAACCGTGGCAAGTTTCAGCTCAATCCAGTGCACGGTTTTCGAGAAAATGACCATCATCACCTACAGTAAATTCACATTTTTCTCAAAATCCGTGATGTGGGTTTGTCTAATTTTTGGTGAGGAGATGCACTATAATGGTAGTTACCCACTTGCAAAATTTCAGCCCAACCCAGTTTGTAGTGTTTGAAATATTGGCTCTGGAAGTCCAGCTGCATAACATTTTTTCATGTTCAAAAGTGCAGAATTTGATTTGGGCATATCTTTCAATTGGTAAATTAGATTTACACAGGTATTGGGTTGCATGAGGACATGAAACAAGTTCCGTTTGGGGGAGATGTTGGGCCCTGGAATTGTCCATTTTTTCATCATTTATTGACATACCTTTCATCCATTTTCTTACCATTATTTCTCATTTATCATTCCATTTTTTCATCCATTTGTTGTAGCTGCGCGTTGAATAACCTGCTACTTCTATTGATGTTTTAAGTGGTTAATAGTGATTATTTTCCTTTATCTTTGATGAATTAAATATTATTATGCATTATTTTACCAATGATGGTTTATGGAGTGATTTTCCACGTACAGAATGCTCATAGCCAGCTGTTACAGCCTTAACAAAAAACGCATGCCACATAAGAAAACCTTGATTTGTGTCTTGATTTTAGGGCATAAGAAAACGAATCTCAAAAATTTGAGACATGGGTTTTGTGCGTAACATCCGCATTTACCTGACTTGAGAGAAAATTTCCAAACAAATCTACGGTTTGTGATATGCAGGTGGTTCTTTGAGAGGGTATTTTCCAGATTTGGTGTTGCGGCCGGTTCCAAAGTTGCCATGTTCCAGCTGTTGTAGATCACAAGTTGGGGGTTCAGTTCTTCATTTCCATGAGATAATTTTATTTATAAATATTTAATCAATCTCATTGAGAGGGGGATATATTGATGGAGGGATTAAGCATGATAGATTAGGCAGGATAGGAGATGGATGATAGGAGATGTAAGATAGGAGAGAACACAATGTTATGATGTAGGATTTGATCCAGATCTATTGTAATTCTTCCATTATGATAATACATGTTGGAAATTTCTTAATTCTGGAGTTGTAGATGTTTATTTTGGAGATCCATCTTTGCTCAGTGGAGGAAAGGCCCTCTTCCCTAAGCAAATGCTGGTAGTGTTGATTGTAAGTGTTTTATTTTGTAGATCTGTTATTTATTAATTCATGCTTTCATTCAATAGATTTATCATAGTTGTTTTATTATTCAGTTCATGATTTCATTAAATTTATCATAGTTGTTTTCATGTTAATTCATCTTTATAGATCGTTGGCCAACTTAGCATTGCTTTCAGGTTTATGTATTTAGATCTTGTTTTATAATAATTTATTTTGTTGAAGTATGATTAGATTTACAGTGTGATTTTATGAATAGGCTGAGGATTGATTTACTTTCAAGAAGGTGTGATTTAGTCTATAAACAGTTACGATTGCATACCAATAGATCAACAATGTCAGGTAGAAATTGTGCATGCATAGATCTTGCACGATAAATTTGAAATAAAAGACTTTCTCGGGTTGACAATAAATCTCGTATGCTCTGTATGTTGGTAATAATCTACCTGCATATCGAGTGCTCGAAAATTACGCTAACCAGCTCATTTTATCTTTTGTCAGCATGAAACTTATTGATAATTCAACCTTGTGGGATTTTTTGCACTTATTTCCACTGACTTAGGGGTATATGCACATATGATTCCCATGTTTTGGTGGGATTTGTGCGCTTCTTGAACTTCCACATTTATTCTCTACATACTTCTTCAATTTGGTTTTGCGCATAAAGAGAGACATTGTCTGATACTGCTGAGACTTGGATATACCTTATATATTTCTTCATAGGGGATTTTTGCTCAACATCATCAACTATAACAACTTCTATTCATTCTTCTTCACCAGAATTATCTTATTTGACATCAAGCTTGTTTTTTGTTTGACATTTAGCTTGTTTCTTATTTGACATCAATTTCTGCACCACAATCCAACAATCTCTAACGAAATTCCAACAACCTCCCCCTTTGGCATTGATGTCAACCCTAACTAACATTGAACTCCCCCTGAACATGAGCTCTTCTTCTATGCACAAAATACTCCCCCTGTGTTCATTCCATTTAATTCTTCATTTCACTTTTGCACATATGTTTTTTATATATATCTATTAAGCATTCCTTCATTATTAATTCTTTATTCTTCATTCCCCCCCCCTTGACATCAATGGAAAAGGAATAATTATTTTGATAATTTCACTCCACCTGGCATCATGTTTATCGATTCATATTTATTTTACTTCTACTACGCAAAATACACTACCATTTCATGGATGTTTCATTTCTTCCATCTTTCTTTTTAACTTTCCATTCTTTGCAACTACAGCTTGCACTTTTCTTTCTAATTCAAATGGTCATTCCATTGTATTATCTTTTTCAAAAGCAATCTTCTGACATTCCTCATGTAGTTTTTTTTTGTTTTCTTCTATAATCTTGTACCAGTAAGCTATAATAGCTTCATGCCAGTATCTGATCACCTATGCAATAGAGGTATGCATTCATGTTTATATCTTCAAAGGATAAATGTGACAAAATCATTTCCACATGTCTTATCAAAACTCGCAGTTCTCGAGGAGGAAATACTAGGGATGCAATTTATATTTTCACAGTTTGTGAATACTTTCTTGTGACCTTGTATTGGAATGTGCCGATGTTTTATGCACATGTTGACCTGAACATGTTCCTTTACCATTATTATGTCCTTCCTCTTGGTTAGACATCTGCACTATTTTCTTTCAAGTCACAAATTCTTCCCCTATATTTAGGAGGATTTCTTCTTGCTTCATGACATTAACCTCTAATTCTTGCTTTGTAGAAATTTTCTCCATTGCTTTCTCAGTAACTTATTTGATTACCTATCCAATCTACTCCATATCATACTTAGTTAGTGTTTGTGAGATACTAGGTTTGGAGGACTTTCTTTTCTTCCTGGTTGGCGTATCGAGATGAATTTTCTCTGACCTTTTTAGAGTTTGCGCAGAATCCTGTGCAGCATTAGTAGGATTATATGTGTCTCCGTCCTTATTTCCTATAGATGATGGAATGTTGAACTATCTTTATTGTTTAGTTTCTTCTTCCTAGGTAATCGAAACTCGCCATGCTGGATCCCAATCATTTTTAAACCCTAAAATATATTCTTTAGAACAGCTGAACATAGCTGCTAGCCATTGTTTGTGGGGTCACTTATGTCTTGAATGTATGTGTGATGCATTCCTATCTTAAACAAATAAATTTCCCTATACACGTTAACCATATGTGACTGTATACGGGGTGTTTTACTTAATAGATATATCATTTATTTAGTGTACAAAAAGAAGTTAATATTGATTTTAATTTGTCTCTACATGCCATCAGTAAACCACATATTTGCATACCTTGTTGCTAACAATGAATTTCTGTTTCTATCAAAAAATTAAATCCCTTTTGATTATGTCCATCCTATAAACACAATGCATATTAGTAATCAATTATAGTAAAAGGATTAAATTTTTATTGTGCTTCAAGACAATGTTCCTAGAATTCATTCAATAGAAACATGGACCAATTCATTTGTACTCCCTCCATGCATTGTGCACCCGTACTAATGATTGCAATAGAAACGTGATCCTGACGACTTTTCTTAAACAACTTGCATGCTAGAATATGGATTGAAAATATAACAACTTTATCTTTTATGTGCCCTATTGAAAACTTCTTGCTATACCTGAGGGTTTTAGACATCTCGACCACCTCCTTTCCAAGGGAAACGTACTCGATTTTTCTTAGGAAAAGGTTAACATCTACTCTTGTGGCTGGTAGAGATATGATCTATTTTATTAGTTGAACATATATAGATATGGGCTTGTCCATCCATATAAACCCACCATGCACTCAATACAGAAGCATTTTGGTGCACATCCTAGTTTGAGGGGTCTAACCAAAATGTGGTACTTCCAACAGATTTAGGGTTCCTAATTTCATCAACCCATTTTCCAATGTCTTCAATTCTAGGAGGATTGGAACATTAGGGTATGGACTAATATTCCTGTCCATGTATACACTATTGACTAATTTTGGAAACTTTTCATCATCAACAAGATCATAATCCACAAAATAAAACTTGTAGAGTTGGTCGAGCAACTCTTGTTTAGCAAGCATCCCTTTTAGAATATTTTTGTAGGTATATCTGTATCTTGAGTTTTGGGTAGGATGAAAGTTGAAACAATAGGATTCTTTACTGGAATGTAGTCTCTGGGAAATTCGATTGGTTTTGATGATGATGTTTCTAGTTTCTGTGCCATCTCTTCCTATATTGTTAGTGAGGGATTCTTAGTGTTGCATTGTATTCTTTATGCCATAGCTCTTTCTTCAGCTATGAATATGCTCTTTAAACACTAACTCTAGGACTGATAATATTAGCTAGTACTGACGACTAAGTTTTGGTTAATTATATGGGAAGTTTTGGTAACTGTCAAAAATGCCTTCCATTGTTCATGGATTCTACTTGATTTAGTGCACTTTTTGAAAACAACAATATTTTAATTTTTCTTGATTTTCTCCAAATTCAATTAAGAATGCATCCTTCCAATTAATGAGATCGTATCTTAAATGGTCATTACTTTTTTTGTCATGAATGGTTCTCATATGGCACAAAATTTTCTCTTGCGCATAACCTCCTTTTTGTGACAGATCTTGTTTTCTGTAGCTTATTCTGTCGTTGCAGTGAGGAGATTTTGTTATCCCGAATTTTATTCACCTTTTAATGCAATGAACTCAATTTGGTTTCTAGTTATGTTTCCATTATCCATGCACATAATCAATTCATTGCATATTTTTGTTAATTTCGTTTCCCAAACCCTTCTACATTTTCCATTTTTTTAGTTTGCATAAGTGATCCTTCTTTCATATAAAGCAAGTTGAGATCCTTCTTCTGGTACTTCTTATTTCTTCCTCCAACGTTTATTAGATTTCCTTGAATTTATACAGTTTTGAGATTTATGGCCAAATTTATTGTAGAAAAACAATGAACAAGAAATATATTGTACCTAAATGTTTTAAGTAGTTTTTTTTGGTGGTACAATCACCTTGTGTTATGTCCTTAAATTCTTGAAGTTACTTCCTGTTGCAGCTGCAATCCCTACCCCAAAATTTTTATGATTTTAGGGCTCCCGTTTTTATCTTTAGCTTTTGATCTTGCTCATTTTTCTGTTGCTCCTTAGAATTTCACTTTCCATGCCTTTACAATTTAATCTAATAGGTATAAAAGGTTTTGCACCAACAAAAAATTATTTTTGTTCCGACATGTCGGAAGAATTATTGATTTTCTGTCGACACGGCAGGGGGAATTCATAATTTCCATCTGATTTCTTCCAGTCATTTTTTTGCGATGTGTCGGAAAACATTTTGGATTTTTACCAATATGAACTTTCAATCCAATTCTTTGCTCAACCAGTTTTATATCTTTTTGGTCGGAATGTTAGTTGAGTTTACACCCGATAGTTGTGGATGTTTTAAAAAGTTGAAGCCGATGAGTCTAGCTAGTTTTCATATTTTTTAAGCTGAAATTTCTTCATTAGACCATTTCATCGAAGCCTAGCTGACAATAGTGGTTATTTTATCCTTTCAGCATCGACGTTTTAGTTTGTTTGAGGTTTTTATTGCCCATCGATTATTTCTTTGCGAGTCTTTTTACAAGCCTTTGGTCGGGCGTTCTCGGTAATTTTCTTCAACAGTGTTGAGAGGCATTTGATTTTCTTTCCGATGAAGGCAGAAAAGTTGTTTTCTTGTAGCCAATCCTTCGATGCCACAACATTGGATAAGCCATGTTGATGCCTTTTGCGGTTGGTCTTTTATGAAGCAAGCCGATAATTGCAGCTAGATCTTTGGTTTTGAGCCAAAACTACCAGAAGGTGTTCGATTTTCCCTCGCCAATGTAGTGGGGTACGATGAGTTTTGAACATGGGCAGCAAACGACATTTTTTTCTCTTGTGTGTTATTAATTCCCCAGCAACCGCATTAAATGCGTGTTTTGTTTTGTTTTTCTATATATAACATTGGGTGCTTTGTTATAGTTTATTACAGTGCCTTATGGTTTATTGTTGTTTCCCATTTTGAGCATGCCCTAAGGAAGTTTGCCACTTGGAGTCTACACAACATTTGAGCAAGACCTTTCACCAACCTTCGAGCCACCTTGTGCCGGGTAGGATCCAATCCTTGTCATGGTTCTTCTGATTGGTAAATTGTGTTTGAAGATTTTTTTTATGAGTTTGATGAAATAGTGTGTTTGGTTTTTGTTTTTACAATGTTAGGGTTTTTCCTTTCTTTTTCCCACCTTGGTTTAAAGTTTGTCCCTCAGCCTCATAAGGATTTGTTGGGTTAGCTATCCCAGCCTCATTTTTTCAGACTTATCATTGCAACCGGCCATAGTTTTTACCTGCTCCTAGCCATTTTTCTTGTCCAAGACCATTTAAACCTTGGACATGGGTAGATCACGGCCCTGGTTTTGTAATGATAAAACTGAGATGGGACGAGTTTTTTGTCGAACCCTCCTCACCTGGTTCATTTTCATTTGAGACGACAGGGGGATTAATGAAGACCGATCTCAGAGGGCTATTGTGTTCCATTGGGTTTTAGCCTAGGTTTACCGTTGGAAGCATTTTTCCCTTTACGACCATATTTGCGTAGAGAAATTTGCCTAGGGTTTTCAACCTCTATCCTTGGAATTTCTCCTATGCCATGTTGTAGAGCATTGAAAGTTTTGGAGTTCGAACTCCCAAAACCGCAAATAGAATCTGCACTTAAACTGATTGTTTATTTTTGGGGTAACCTTGTCGTGAAGTTTTTTATGATGGAAGACTCAGTAAAATGATATTTTCTATTTCTCCATGAATGCAGGAAAAATATGATTTGTAAAGATTTCCTGTATATCTTACGATTTTACAGTAGTTTTTTCATTTTCATGACTGCATGGGTTTAACCGTAGGGACATTAAGCTATGTTTTGATGTGTTTTTCGTAGCCTCAGCCTTCACACAGCACGATTCCCAAGAAGATAAAGAAGAAATCCAAAGTTGTTGACGAGGATTCAGATTTAGAATTCATGCCAATGATAGAGTAATTTATGAGGATACGAAACCTATCCTCGAAGCAGAAATCAAGTTCAAATGGGAAGAAATATACCTTATGATCAAGGATCGGAAAGTCCCAGATGTAGGCTTGGAGGATATTCCCTTGTATGAAAACATATTGAGATATGGAATCAAGAAAGTATCCATGTAGCTCGATCTTTTTCCTCACGTCGAGGTGATCGGTTGGATTCTATCTAAGGAAGATGCGAGGGATATGATCATGTATAATGTTGAAGGAGAAGGCTTTTCCTCCTTTACCTCCACATACATATCCAAAGCTTACAATCTACCAATCCTAGAATTCAACATGATGAACGACTGGATAAATGGTTTAAGCATAGATTATATCCAATGTGCGAAGATGATAATGATAACAGGAAAGTCATTCGATAGAAGGCATCTGGTAAATATTAAACTACCAACCTACACACTCCATACAAAACTGTAGCCCTGATTTTTACCAAGATGTTCAACAGGTCCAATGGGAAGTTTTATAAGATAGGATAGATCCCACTAATGTATCATGTGACCATGGAAGATACTATCTTCAACTGGGTAGACATTGTAGCTAATATCTTGTCTTCCTGCATATTTGCTGCGGTTGGAGGACTGCTCCAACGAAAGTCCGGGTTTTACATGTGGTCATTTTTAATCGACTATATACTTTTCCTGCACCCATTTGAGAAGCTAAACTGCAGCTAGAAGGAAGGAAACGTGCCTACTTACACTCCATAACAGATTTTATCAACCCAAAATTGTCACAACTTCTATAAGCTGATCTATGAACAACATCTGATGCCAATTTACGAGTTGATATTCCTTGAATAGTGCAAATGTATGTCCGAAGGTGCACTGGAAGTAATAAGTGAATATAGGTATTAATTTTTCTCCAAGGAATGTACATATCTGAGAATGTATGGAGGGACAAGAGCTCTGTCACTGCTTCCCAAGTATGCCACAGACTATGTTGTCCATAAGGAGATGGTAAGACAGTTTTTCCTACGTGGATTCGGTAATTTTCTCTTTGACATGAAGAAGTAAGTCTCTTTGACATGAAGATAGGAAGTCTCTTTGACATGTTGGATGCTACAAGTTTTCAAAGGTCAAAAGCATACCCGAATTCGTGAAGGACCTAGAAGGATTTCACTTCAGGAAGAAAAGTTTTCTCAGGAATGATTCTTGAGGAAAAGTTGCTTCTCATTTTGTGCTTATGATAGTGAGTTTTTAACATTCTGACTACTATGATAAAGACAACGAGATTTTCAATAATTCTTGCAATATGACGGCTCTGAATAAGCGGTTCAGACAGAAAATCACGACAACAGGAGGAAAAGGAAGCAGCAGCACCGGTATAGAACTAGAGAAGCACGAAGAATACGTTTCAAAAAATAAAGAAGAAGAGACCCGAAGGTTAGTTGAAGGAGAAAATAAATTGTTATCAGAAGAGGCCTAGAGAGAAAAGGAAGAAAAATACTGAAGACTAGTGGAGGAAGCAAAGAAATTAGTAGCTGAGCAGGCCGAAAGGAAAAGGGAAGAAGAAAAACAAATCCAAAGAGAAGAAGAACAAAGGAAAAGTGAAGAAAAGGAGAAGATGAAAAAAGAATCAGCTAACAAAGTGAGAGAGGAAGAGAATGTAGCAGAAGAACAGAGGAGAAAAGAGTAGGGCGAGGAAGATAGAGATAATCAGGAAAAGGATGTTTCTCTAGAAAATCATAAGGATCCTCCTTCTACCTTAGGAGACAGAATAACATGAGGTTATCTCCCTCTTGCATACTTAGGGATAGTACCTTTTACCCCATCCAATAAAAATGTGGTTGCATCACTTGATAAGTTTTTTTTTTATCCTAAAAGGAAAGCCCTTATTCACAGGTTCAAAAATAAGTTAAAAGTAAGCACCCAGCCTGAAGTGACTACAGTTATAGAAATAATAGTCATGAAAGGTACTGATGAAGATCCATAACTGATGGCCTCAATTGGTGTAGCAGTTGCTCATGCAAATGCTTATAATGTGGATGAATTGAAAGACACAGTGGAGCAATACGAGAACATGGAGAGAGTAAAATATGCTCTGATGAAAGAGAGAGGAGAGGGTCAAGAGATGGAAAGGATGGCATGAGGCCACTCTTTTCAAATTAAATTGGTTGCAAGAGTCCTACCAGGTTCTAAAATCTGAAAAGGAGGCCTTGATGCTGTCAAATACCATTCTTGATGGAGAAAAGAAATACCTAGAGGGTAATATTTCAGGGATAGAGCCACAAAGGGCTGATAAATAGGCAGAGAATTTAAAGGCCCTAGTGGCAAACTTGGAGGCACAAAATAGTTCTTTGGGGATTTGGATTAAGAGAAAAAATGAGCAGCAAATTGATATCACCCCTCTCCGGGAGAACACTCTCCTGATTAGAAGAGAAATATATCAAGTTCAATTAAAACTTGTAGAAGAGGTATACAATATTAAGTAGGTAGAAACTAGATTACAAGAGATCTTAGTAATATCCACTGACTTCAGAACGAGAACTATAGAAGTTGTAGAAATTATCCAAGGTCAATTGACTTGGATATATACTAACGCATAATTTCCGAAAAGGTTTCCTCAGAAGAGTACAGAGAGCTTGAATATTGAGTATAAACTCATTGATTTTAGTAGCAAGGCTGCTGCCAGATTCACCACTACGATCGGGAAAAATTTGGAGAAGTGTATGGATTTTTACAAAAGGGTGTTTACAACACATAATAGATGTCAGACCTCTATAGCAAAGAGACTTCAAGAGTTTTCAGGTCAAAATAGAATTTGAAGTACCTCCATGATAGATTGCATGAAGATGAACTTAACAAACAATAGGTTAAAGGCCTCATTGAGAAAGTAGTAAAGAGTTTGGTTCCACAAGCTGTAGTCAGCAATTGCCTGCTAGAAGACTAGCTCAAAGTAACTCCACCAAAAGAAGCAGAGATAAAGTCCTAGCTGGACATACATGAAGTAACAGTCAGACTATTGGAACATGTGTACTTCAGGACCATCGCTGCAGATGTTGCTGCATGGAAATGATTCGTTGAAGGAGTGGCTGGGCCCTCCTAATCTGTTTTGTCTTATTCACATGTGTCACCTTTTGTAACTTATCTTATATTATTTTTTCTTGTCTATTGTGATCCACTAGAAGGCAAAATTTTGTACATCAAAGAGTTAAGGAAACCCAAAGGGCAGGGGTAGCCCAAAGGTCATTTTGTAAAAGTATAAGTAGGGGTAGAATAGAATAGATAGAGGAACTTTTCTGGCACATTAAAGCTAAAGTTGTTTGTACAAGAACTACTTCTTTTATAAATAAAGAGAACCAAAGTTTTGCTGGAGGAAGGATTGTATGAGTTTCAAAACGGGTTGTGTGCATCGTTGAATGATGAATTATTTATGTGTTTATGAATGGTTTTATTTCTGTTATGAATCTTGTGCAATAAATGAGTAATGGATTTTTTAACTTAACAAAGCTATCTTTGTGTTTATCTTTTTTTCTGTATTTATGTGGAAGAATTTAAAAGCTACCTGTAGGATTCCACATACAAACAATAGAATATATTAATCATTCTATTTTTATCTTTTCTCCCCTAGGGGATAGGATAGATATATTAGATTAAAATAATTTAGAATATGATAGGTTTGCTTAATATTGATAAAGGGGTAAGAGTGATAAGATGGGAGGTAAGAACCTGCGCATCATAGGTTGAGGATATTTCCCATTGATCACGTGCATTTAGTTTAGGAAGTTGCATTTCATCCCTAAATATAAAATTAAATCAACAATGGACCGAGACACAAATAGTAAAACAGATTTAAATGGTATTTTAATTCTATGGTAGTTGGGCCACTAACCAGATGAATTCCCCATAACAAATGACAAACAATCTAATTGGGAACGATTATTGGGGAGAATCCCTACTGTCGGTCCCTGAGATTTTCCTAGGAATCAACAGTTTTGGCGCTACAAGGAGGGCCTCCAATGCATGGCTAGTAGAGGAAATCAATTTTCTAGAAGTTATTCCATTGGTTATAGTTTTGAAACTAAGTTTCCTGAATATCTTACCCTTAAGGAATGTACAAAATGCCTTTACCCAGTTCCATTTTAAGTAGTTGATCAATTTAGGAGACACACAAGGTCTTATGTGAAAAATATTGGAGGATTGAAAGAAATCCCCAATTTACCTAGAAGACAGGATCCGAAAAGATTCCCTAGTTACATTGAAGATTCAATCTTGGTAGAAAATTTGGAAGAATTGGTAAATTTGTCCATACAAGATATTGTTCAACCACTTGATCAGTTGGGACTAGATTCCCCTGTTTTTTAGTCTCCTATACAGTCACCTGTTCAGTCTCTAGCTCATACTCCTTGAATCATGGCTGGAAAGGTAAATGCTAATCAACCTGTGAATCCTAATCCACCACCATCTTGGAGAGCCAGAATACCACTCAACTTGGCTCCATGTTTGCATGCTTTTCCTTATAATGTTGAGAAGGCATTGCCTAAGTTTGATCCTGGGAAAGGAACTAAAGTAGATGACTACCTACAAATTTGTTATTTAGCTCTAGAACTTTTAGCAGTAGAGCAAGAGGATGTGGTATGTAGACTCTTTCTATATACCTTTGAAGGTAAGGCCTCTTCCTCATATTTTGGTTTGCAAATAAATTTAATAACAAACTGGGATACTTTTGTAAGAGTGTTTAGGAACACGTTTGGTGGATACTGAACCATTGATTCTCTCATGAAAGAAATGCTATATTTAAGTATGGATAAGAAAGAGAAAGTGCAAGATTTTAACCAGAGGTTTGCTGCTCATTTAAATAATTTTAGTGCTACAACAAAGCTTACTGAAGAAACTTTAATGGAATACTACACTTCCGCACTCTGTCCCAACATAATAATGTTTGTTAAAAGGGAAGTAAAGCCTTCTTTGGCGGAAACTTATGAGGAAGAAAATAAAGTAGAAGCTGAACTGGAAAGTATAAACAAGCACACTGCAGAACCAGAGATAAATAATTTCAGTGGTAAAAAACCTTTGTTCTTAATAAGACCTAAGGAAGAACATTCAACTGAATTGGAAAATGTAGTTAAGATGGTACAAAAGTTATCTAATAAGAGTGTAGATCTAGAGAAAGATAAAGAAGCTAGTTCATCCAAGAAATAGTTCAAACCTTAATTCAAGAGAAAATAAGAAAGTGGAACATCTCAACCAGTAGTATATCCTTCCTCTGTTTTGAATTTTAATGAAGTAGGAATGGATTGTTTCTACACTTTCCATCGAGATCCTCATTTTGAGAAGAGTTTCCCAAATGGATTAATTCAATGTCTTTAGTTGTGAATGAATTATTGGAGACTCAAATAACAGAGCCCAAAGTGGAAGAAGAAAATGAAAATCAACCAGAAGAGACACATGAAACTACTATGGTCTTATGGGATTGTAAAACTACGTTGGGATTAGATAAAGAAGAATCTATTGAAGAGCTTCAGCTTTCAGCAGTTAACGTCACAACTGGAAGCAAGGGACTAATAATTGATGAAATCTTATTAATGCCTACAATTAAGAAGATATGGGAAAGTATGAAGAAGATTAGCAGTAATTCCCAAAAACCACCTAAGTCTGATTTAGTCACCACAAAAGATAAAATTACAGAAGCTTGTAAGATGGTGAAGGTTGTGGAGCGTAAAGCAGAAAACAACAAGAAGAGTCCACTAGAACACGATATGGGATATGATATAGTAGAAGACATCAATAAAACCAAAATGAATGTTTCTTTATTTGAAATGTGTAACCTACCTCGGAAAAGAAAGATGCTCCTGGAAGCCTTTGATCCACAACCCAATAGATCCCAGGATGACATTCAATCAGATAAAAAAATCAATGAAGCTATTATTGGAGGGAAATCTAAATCTTAAACTTTACCATTTTTACTATCTTTTGAGATTTTCAACCATAATGTGCATAATTGTTTGGTAGATTCTGGAGCTTCCTCTAATGTCATGCCTCTTTTAGTTTATAGAAAGATAAATGGTCAACCTACGCGACCTTCATGTAAGATCATTCAGTTGGATAGATAAGCACACTAATACAAGTGATCAATTTTGCCACGGAAAAACATGGCAATATCCACGGAAAAGTGTGGATATTGCCATGTCTAAGTGTTTTTTTTCCCGTGGAAACAATTTCGTCGCAATAGAAATGACCCCTAATTTGCGTCGGAAGAGCGACAATGTTCTATATTTCGTTAGATGTCTAAGCCCTCACTATATCCACGCCTGGCCGTCTCTATATCCACGCCTGGTCGTCTCTATACCCACACCTATCCGTCTCTGTATCCACGCAGGGGCGTCGCTGTATCCACGCCAAGCCGTCGTTGTATCCATGGCTGTGAATTTTTTTTAAAAATTGTCGTCGCTGTATCCATGGCTATAACTGTTTTAAAAAAAAAATTACAAATTCCATAAGACCAATTCCATGTGGCAGGCAAAACAAGAAATAGGGCAGGCGAGATCCACATTCAATTATAGTTCTGTTAGGGTAAGAGTTTGTCCTTGTAGAAGTGACATTGGCCCACTGAAGATTAGGACTACGGATTACATCTTGGCCCTGCTCGCCTATGTAGATCATTTCATTGCATTATAAGATGCAATTTCTCAAAACAAGGGGGTTTTACTATTGAGTATGAGCAACAGCACAGTGGACAGAATACCTGGTTCTCTTAACGAATTTCCAGATGCTTGCACAGGTAGACTCTTCACTGTCTATTTCACATTAAGTTCTGACATTGCCTTCATGATACATCTGATTAAACAATAAAAAACACAGGACTGCAGCTCTGCATCATTTCTGTTTCTGCAGAAAGTTCCTACATGCACAGGATCTCAAATACTCTCTACTTCCATGTCATTAATTTTATGCTCAACTATGTTATTGGAGAATAAAAATAACAATTTAGACCAAAGCTCCACATAATGCTTCCACAACGGAGCACCAAAGTCCTTGTCCTCAACTGGTTCCATTGCCCTCTCAAGAGACGACCAAACTGTGCCATAAAGCATTCAATGCATAAGAACCTGAATAAATATTATGCTCAAATTTTACATGTCTTAATAAACACAACATAGCAATTTCCCCTTTGCAAAAACTATGCATGCATTTCCTTTGTAATATTAGTAGTCACAAGATTTAACATTGCAGGAATTAGACCAGAAACAAAGGTTCATTCTAAAGGGCATTTTAGGGCTACCAATAAGAATATGAACATTTACCAATAAATACCCATAAACATGATTCAACAAACCCAGGTGGGGGATTTGGAGTGTTTTGAATGCAGAAAATGACCAGGGCACACTTGGAAACAAAGAAAAGAAAGACCGAAAATCATGATAGTTTATCCCAGATAATTTCAGAGATATCCAATTTTTTTCAGATGATCCCACGAGCATTCTAGTCTCACTTAAGGGCTAGCAATAAGAATTTGATCATTTACCCATGAATATGATACAGGAACTCTAGAGGGCAATTGGGGGTGTTTTGAAGGCAGGAAATGGCCAGGGCACGCTCAGAAACTGCTCCTGGACATACTGTGAAAGCAAGCATGTCCAAGAAAGATTTTTTGTATTAAAAAAATTTCAAATATAAACTACATTATTATTTTAGCTACAAATATAAACTACTCATATCTATAAAAACACTGATTTACCCAACATAACTAAATTATAAAATTAATATTATAATACACCACATTGTTTAAACTTTTATATATATATAATTACAAAATCTATACTATTATATTATCCATGAGGCTATCTATAAAATGCCACATTTAAACTTCACTGATTTACAAAACCATACATATCTCAATTATAAAATTAATATTATACTATGTAACATTTAAGTTTAACTGATTATTAAAAAAATGCATAACTAAATATGATAAAATCAATATTATAATATGTTTTGGTCATTAGTTTGATTGATTGTTTGGTGATGAAAAGGGAAGCACTCATTCTTTTTTAAGCATCTTTCCATTTTATTGCATGATTTCACAGCCTTGAAGGAGTTGAAGTTTGTTGCTCAAAGAGTGCTCTCAGATTTTTCCTCAGAATTTTACCAGATTCGGATCATGGAATGGAAGCCACAAACGCCACTCTTCTAATCTTCTTGTAGGGGGCCACCTAATTCCATGAGACCCACATACAAATTCCAAATTACATGCAGAAGACACAGGTTCCTAAATAAACCAAAATCCACATAAAACACCATAAATCAACACTTGAAACAACCAATCAATCACCTGTCTTCCAACAAATTCAATCACATCCTTTGCTGTTAGATTGATGGTAGGTTTCTTCGCTATAAATTCCATCGGAACTTCACCTGCTTCTTCATCTGGGTATCTGCCAACACATCCGCTCACCATTGCCAATACAAAAAATAATGATTTATATTCTCTTTTGTGTCAATTTATTCCAGTTTTTCTATTCACTAAATCAAATTCTGCTCTCTTGACAAAAAGTGCAATGGAAAGCTGAGAAGTCTCACGGTATTACTGCAGAGTCTTCAATCTCTGGATTGCAGCGCATAAGCGCTTCCAATTCTGCTGGTGCTACCTGGAAATATTTTTCATGCCATAATAAACATTATCTCATGAATGTGAGTTTCAAATTTTTTCAAGCGGGTACAATGAGTTACTGTTGATATTAAACGAGAGGTTAACTAGACATACCTGGAGTCCTTTGTATTTGATGAGCTCTTTTAGTCTATCTACAATATATACATGCCCTTCTTCAGTGATACAACATATATCTCCAGAGTGCAACCAACCTTCTGAATCTATAGACGATGATGTAGCTTCTTTGTTGTTGTAGTATTCTGTGGAGATTCAGAAACTGATCAAACCAAATCTTGACTGTTTATATATGAAACCCTTGTGAAAAAATAGTGATGGCTGCATGAAATCCCTCTATTCTATCCATAACAAATGTAGGCGTTACTTCATAAGATACGAGAGCCCTGAAGAATCAATGCCACAGAGTAAAAGAATATCTACCAACGAATATTGGAATAAACGTTTTTGAGAGTAAAGGTGAAAAGTTGAAAACCCCAATCTTATGATTATAGATAAATGTGACTATATAGAAGAGATAGTATCAGGATAATTGTGACCATAGAGAAAAGATGGTGTCAGGAAATGAAGTGGCTCAAAGCTGGGGAATCTAAGAGTCAGGCTCCATTGATGTTGGTTATTAGGGCCTATTAAAATGAAGGACAGAAGATTCAGAAGAAACCTGATGAAATGAAATTTATAGAAGATGAAATTGACTATTACATATACATATATAAGAACAACACCATCTACATTGGAAAATTCATAACCTGATGATTGATGTTGTTTTCTGCTCATAAAAGGATGCTAAGAAAATTCATATCATCCTATAAATGATATACAGTGAGCACATCATAATGTGTTTTTACCTTTCATAATCATAGGGCCTCGGAAGAATAATTCGCCTCTTGTGTTGGGAGGCAAGGGCTTCCCCGTTACAATATCAACTACCGTAGCCTCCACGTTGGGGACTAGTGTGCCTGCTGAATAGTAATGCTCGATGTCGTTTCCTTCACTCTTTATGATTAAACCACTCGTCTCAGTCATCCCATACAGCTACATAAATGTTTAATAGAATAATCAGGTAAAAGCCAGTTAAAGATTGAATGGGAGACCTTACACCTGTAGAAATGTTCAGTAGAAATGGGGCAAATCCAATTATTGACCAAAAAAGGAGCTAAATTCCATTTCCCACACAACATTTAAGGCATATTATTGACCAAAAAAATGAGCTAAAGTGTCATTTCCCACACAACATTTAGGCATATTTACACTTAGTTACCTTATTTTCATTTCAAAAAATCTATAGATCAAACACATTGTAGGCTGTAGCATATTTGCTCAATATCTTGCGTAGATTGTACCTCATGGAAAGCACCCCACCACCATCCAAAAGAACTGCTAACAAATCTGCAAGAAAATCATAAGCATTTAACAAACCTAACAAGCATTAAAAAGTGTGAATTGCATTTTTCAATATACTGAAGTGCACTTTTTCAACATGCTCACCCATCTCTGAGTGGAGCACTAAAATGCAGTGACTTGTCCCGCAGCTGAAATCCTTTCTTAACATGCTTCCATTTTCTTGTAAGACATGCGATTTTGTACAAATAAGTCTCACAACTAAAATTGCAAGTTACGGTGGTACATTCAGTGCCAAAAAACTAAAGGAAATCTATATAATTTTAGCACAAATACTGAGATGCTCAAAGGGATAGAACTTGTTGCTCAAATCCAACCTTCAAGTTTCAAATCACTTGATACTTGGGCTTTCCCTGGGGACTCAGGCCCTCCAATACCCAAACTAGATCCTTTTAAGAGAAATTGCCTAGAGAAAAGGAATCTATTGGTCCTTCTTCGGCCTTGCCTCAAGTCCAGTGGTTCCTTCTTCACTGGCAATATTCAGTGAAAATGAAAGTTCAGATAAAATATAAATTAAAAAAGAATCAACTAATATCTAGAATAGAAATACACTGCAGCAGAAAATAAGCATACACTCTAGTTTGGCATGTTCCTTTCATTATTTAAATTGCAATATGTAAGTGAATCAATGCCCATCTAAAATCCAGAGGCAAACAGACATGCACTTGCAAAACAGAATTGAACTTGAGCAAATTAGACTTAACTTGCACAAAGTACTATTAATTTCAAACTTAATGACAAAGACAATTCAATTTGTATTCTTGTTAGACAATGCAACTCAAACAAAATACCCAAACAAAAATGTCACCCCATAAGTAATTAGGGTATAAGCTATTATACCTAACAGCACTCATTTGCAAAGGCTGCAAGGGTTTCTAGCATGTTGAAGGTGAAGGTAGATGCATGTTCAAGGGTGATTTCAACAGCCATTATTGAGCAAACAATGGCATGCATAATGAGGCAAGGAAGCTTCATTTATAGTGAGCAGGGTCGTACAGTACAGCAATAGCATGAGTCTGGGCTACTATATATTCAGCACGAGTCATTTTAGGAGATGAACATTTGGTTGGGCAGAAACATGAGTCTGGGCTACTATATATTCACTAGTTGGATTTCTACCTGAGTTCTGGGCACACACATCCATTGAAGAGGAAGCTGGAATCTTCATTCTATCCCTGTACATCTTATCTACAATGAACACTATCTTGATCATTCCAACTACTGTGTACCAACTACATAATTTGGAGGAGAAGGTCAGGAGTCACAGGGCTGCCACCACGAGCAAGAGGCCTGATAAGGACCTTGCACATATCATACCAGAAACGAGATTGTCAAGAAGTAGGACCACAAGGTATTGCTTAACCCTAGACCTCTATTGATACACTAAGAAGTTGATGGCTTGCCACCTAGATTCAGTTTTAAAAAGAAGCAAGTGCAACCTACTTCTGAAAGAAATTAAAGAAGAGCTGCAATAGAAAAATGATAAACATTACTTCCTAGTCTCTTATAGTATTTTTATCCCTCTTTGTGTCTCTTATTTATTCCATTTTCCCAACTTGGATAAGCACTAGTCTCGGTCCTCCTTCATTTTGTTTCCTATGCTATAACTTCTAAGAAACCGCCATGTAATGACTCACTCCACTATACTCGAGATAGAAATGCAAGTAACATATAATGAGAGAGACATATGGGATGAGGTGTAAATAATTTGTGAACCTCAAAGAAAACCAAATGCTGGTTTAATCATAAGTTGCATGTATAATCTAGTAGGCCTCCAAATACTATTAAAGTCCCTTTTCACAAATGGGATAATGATGTATGGATATAGAGAATTTTCACAACTTCCCTAGATATATTGTGTTGTGTTCAAGCCAATTTTTGTCTTACTCGTCTAGGAGGAATATGACTAAGTATAACATGGTTTGACATTAACAACACATAGTTAACCAATTCATTAACCTAAATACTTAAACACTTAAGATAATGAAATCCTCATACCTTCAAGGGATAGGGATTCATGGATTGTAGTTTGATCTATGAAATCCTCATACAAAAGAAGATGCTTGCTTTCACTAGAGAAGAAAAGTACCGGATACCTAACAGAACTTGAACAAGAAGACACACCTTGCTTCGATCCATTAGCATTGCAGTCTGTGATTGTGCTATGGGTTTCCTTGCTTTGAGTTTGCTAGGTGTTTTTAACCCCTCAACTTGTGCACTTGACCCTATGCTATCACTGATAGAAAACATGGTATTTTTCTATGTAGCAGTGGCATCTTGAGCCTACATTATGATAGTACACCTCCGTTTTTCCGTCGGCCCATTATGTAACATATTTGGAAGAGGTTGTTGATTGGGTTTAACATGTTCTTTTATGCATATTTATTATAAACATTTCATTGAGGTTTGTTGACATAATTGTATGATTGTATTGGCCCGCCCTTCAACAATTATTTTGAGCAAGGTTGGTTGTTAATTGACTATTTTTGAAAGGGATTGGAGCATTAATTTGTGACTCCTTTGACACACACTTCAAGAAATATTTTGACTGGTAATGAACATATTTGTGAGTTGTCAATGACGACAGACTTAAGACAGTTTCGGCACACTCTCCAAGGGTATTCTTGAACATTTCATAAGGCAACCTTGTGTATTGTATTGGCACACTTTCATAGGTTCTTTTGGGGATATTTTTGGTTGCATATTCACCTATTATATTGTAGATGATGAAGAGTGTTGTTGCGGGACTATTTAAAGGATTTTGTAAGACTATTGTAAGGGTTCCCTGGCATATTTTGAAGGACTGTGTGAAGGATTCATTACAGAATTTGGAGAGTGTTTATGACTAATTTAGACAAATTTAAAGTAAGTCTTCCAAGGCACTAAAAGACATATTTTGATTGTTTGTATGAGTATATTTGTGTTAACCACAGGGGGAATCCCTAGGTGACTTTAGGGTTCAATTAACAAAGAAAACAAGGATCGTTAACACTTAGATCTAAATAAAACTCTCTTGTCCTGAATAATGTCGCTAATAAATATGAAAAACAACAAGCAGAAAATGATCTCATAACTGGAAAATGCACTGAAGCTCTCACGCTCTCTATTCAATTGTTTGGGTGAATCCTGCAGCTTTTTGAGTTTGCTGACAAGTACCGAGGAAATTATGACAGTAGCATCACTATTGCAAGAAAGTATTATGGGTCTGTTAGTGGATATAATGTAAGTGTTTCTGTTGCAAGAAAGTAACGTGGTACAATTACATGAAAAAATAGGAATTTGACTTGGGTTTATGATGTTTTGGTTTGGGTGGGTGTAGGATGAACTGTTGTGGGAAGCAACATGGCTTCATGAAGCAACAGGAGATTAGTACTATTTGAACTATGTGATAGACAATGCAGAGTCACTAGGTGGAACAACGTGGGCTGTGAAAGAATTCAACTGGGATGTTAAATATGCATGGATTCAAGTGCTTGCATCCAAGGTCACAGTTTGAAATGATAAATTAACCAATTTTTTAATGGTTGTGATATTAAAATAATTAATCATGATTTTAAATCTCAATCTGTCCAGTGAACCTAAGCTGGTTAGTTGTAATCATCCATGCCATCAACTTGCATACAATGCATATCTCAATTCCAAATGATTAATAGGTAGTTTGGACTGCTTATCCACTCAATTTGTTGAGAAAGAATTTTTTCTTACAATTCACATTATATCTGGTTTGTAATCAGTTACTCATGTAAGGTAGAGGTGCCCAAAACCAGGCAGTCATGGAACAATACCAAGAAAAAGCTGAGTATTTCATGTGTGCATGCCTACAGAAGAATGGATACAATGTACAATGAACACCAGGTTGGACTTCATCAGTTTTCCTTCAAGAATACACAACACATGCATGCCTTTATCTTGATATCTAAGCCGCAACGTGAACTAACGGAGTGCTTCTGTGTATTCAGGTGGGCTATTGTATTGGCAGAAATGGAACAACATCCATGTTGTGACAAGTGCCTCGTTCGTGCTCACTGTCTACTCTGATTATTTGTCTTCTGCTGGCAAGAAACTACGATGCCCTGGTGGAGAAGTGGAGCCATTTGAACTGTTAGCATTGGCCAAATCACAGGTATAATAATCATAAACCCCATGCTACCCTAAATTTCAACTGGGAACAAGTTTAACTGATGGGTCTTCCTGTGCACTAAGATAACTCAGAGTGCAGAAGTTAGAAAGTCTCAATTCCTAATCAGGCTTCCTTTGGCTAAAATTAGGTCGATTACATACTAGGTGACAATCCAATAGCCACAAGCTACATGGTGGGGTGTGGGACAAACTATTTGCGTCAGGTCCATCACAGAGCTGCCTCCATTGTATCATACAAAGAGAATTCATCATTTATCAGTTGCAGAGGAGGATATTATACATGGTTCGGTGGCCAACAAAGTGACCCCAATGTTTTAGTTGGTGCTCTTGTTGGAGGACCTGACCAAAATGATAACTTTGTTGACGGAAGAGACAACTATCAGCAGACAGAACCTACAACCTACAACAATAGCCCAATGGTGGGAGTTTTATCTAGACTTCAAGGTGGAAATGTTGGTATCATTGTCTTACTGGATGCTATTAGTTTGGTTTGTGTGTTTTAGTAATTTTGATGGTGGTGTTTTAATGGATGTTCTTCTGGTAGTTGCTGTGTCTGCTCCTGGATCAGGTTCGGGATCTTCTGCTCCAACTGCAGTTCTGAAGCCAAAGAGAAAGCCAAATCTAGAGCGAACACCAACGCCCTCTCCTGCTCCTCGACAGAGCTCTTCTCCTCCAACTTCCCCATAGAGTAAGCTTCTTAATCCCAAGTTTAGGCTGCCAAAATCTAGCTTTAGCAGGGATGAGCAAAGGAGAAAGACAATGCTGGTAAAAGTTCAAATTTAATGTCATATTAAAAGAAACAAATTCATCTGGGCCAAATAGGGAGTTCAATATAAGTAATTTCAATAGTATTTCTGGCATTACACATAAATCTTTCTTGAACGTAAAATATTGGTTCATCTCTTTTTTATTATATCATAATTTCCTATGTGTCTTCATTTCAATTGTTGGTATTTTACAAAAACAAAATCAATGTTGATAAATAGAGTGTCGAAAGAGTTAAATAATGATTCTGGTACAGACATTGTGACTTCCATGCACTAATGCCGAGTGAAGATATGCAAATACTACTGTCACTTCCATGCACTAATGCCCAGTGAAGATATGCAAATACTACTTTGGGTACTTTGGTAATTGTTAAACTCTAAAACATTGCTAATTATGGTTTATTGTTCACAATCTGCAGAGGATAATAGGATGCCCATCTCTCAGAAGCTGACAAGTTCCTGGTATCACAGAGGAAAGTCTTATCATAGATATGCTATTTCTATCACTAATAAATCTCCATATCAAATGCTAACAGCTCTCAAGCTCTCTATTCTCCTTCTCCAGTTAAGAAACTCACTGAATGTGAAAGCATAGTTGGAAAAGGGGCATCTCAGTCTCAGACAACAGGGGGAACAGAGAAGGATTTCAGCCCAGCAGCTGTAGGAGAAAGCATTTCAAACATGAAATTCTTACCTAAGTTACCTTTTGATATATATGTTCCTAGATGCAAGAGAAAAAAGGCACACTCAAGATCATCTTCTCTTCAAAGAGTTGAAGCTTTGCATGCTTCTCCTGTAGAAGAGCAAAACAATCCATCGCTGCAGGACTACAATGGATTGAATAAAATGAAAAATACCCACCACAAATTCCACAAATGGGCTTCATAAAAACCTATAAGTGCCCCAGCCCTAGCCAAAGTACTCCAAATCCAGATTCCCCATACACAATAGTCTGTGAGAAGGGGGCATCAAGTCAAATAAAAAATGAAATGGGTTCAGATGAACTTACTGCTCTGAAATCCACCATAGAATTCGAGCAAGAATACCAATGGAACGAGCATGGATAGTAGCACCAAACCCACAACTGCAACTCCAAATTTCCTCCATCCCTTTTTCATATACATAATTTCCTTACAAAAATGCTAATCACCGGGTGCTATTTGCCCTCCTTGCCTGCACCATCAAATCTGGAGGTTTAATGCCCACAAACTCATGAGTGGGTGAACAGAAATTTATCAATATGTGTGGGGAAAGCTATGGATCTATACGACACCTGACTCTGCAGTGAGTTGAGCTGTGCGATCTGTGTTTCCATTAGGAAGGCCAAACAGACAGCCTTCTCACGGTATTATGCTAAAAGGTGAATCCTTGGTGGGTATGGCATTTGTAGGTTCTGCGCCCTATGTGACTTTTGACTTGTGATGAGCTATGTAATGGAATATCCACAATACTTTACATATCAAACAACCCTAAGTTAAGGATCTTGATTACTTCTCCCAAAGAGCCTCCTCTTACGGTATGGATATGAGGTTCACTCTCCTCCACCCTTTTGGAACTCTTATGACAACTTAGATGTTGATAATTCTCAAAGGAAACCAAATGTTTGCACTTTGCATTATTGTTTACACACCTCTTAAATATCTTATTGACTTCAAATATGTTTAACTCCCTTTTTGGATTCATAAACGGTTTAGAAGATGCTAACATGGAATCCATCACCATACCAATCGCAATCAAGGTGGTGACCTAGAATATTAGGGGTCGATTGGACCCTTATGGAAAATATATAGTTAGAAGAATAAGAACCATGTTTCATGCTTTGGACATTTGTTACTATAATTTTTTGACGAGCATGTCCTTACCCATTATGGGAGTATTACAATGAATGTAATTGGATTACAACACTCTAAAAGGATCCATTTTATAAAGAAGCCACGTATGGGGGGTTATCTATTCTACTATATTCACCTAATATTTTCAATACTTGGACCCAACTGCATGAAATCATTTGATTGCATGAGTGAGATGGCGCACAAGGAGAAAAACATGTTTGTAAGGGATTTGAACCTCGGTAGAGGGTATTGAACACCTCCTCTTTACTAAATAGATTTGGACATTTTTTGTTTATATGAAGTTAAGATATTTTAATTTTCTTCCTAATAATTCACTGAGCTACATTTGGTTGAATGTGTTTCATTTCAAACCATGAGAATTGTACAACTAGGGTTGTGACCCTTATCTTGACATTAATGGCTACTTATGTTTCAAATTGGAGTGTTAGCCCTTTCCAAATTCTAGTTTTGATCTTGATCAACTTAGATGACAACATTTAAACCTAGCCAATAGGTCAACTTGACCATTGTAAAAAGGCAACAAAAGACGGTGCCGTCGCTATAGCGACGGTCAGGCGTGGATATAGCGACATCCAAGGCTTTAGGCATGGATACAACGACGGCTAAGAGTCCCGTCGTGGATACAGCGATGTCTAGGAGTGGATATAGAGACGCCTCGTTCCTGTTACATCGGATTTTACACCAAAAAGTAACAAACGTGGAAAACCTCCGTGGAAAAATCCGCGCTTTTGTACTAGTGGCAGTCAAGGTAGTAGGATAAATGAAGAATGTGTTGATCCAGTTATATATAGATGAAAGGTTTTTCCAGTTTATAGACATTATGGTGGTAGACATACCCGAGGCATATGGTTTGATTTTGAGCAAGGACTGGTCTACAAAACTGAATGGGTACTTTGCAACTGATTGGTCGCACTTGTGGATTCCCTATATGAATAGTTAGAATTAGATGAAAGTGATGAGGGAACCACATATGAAGTACAATGTGACTCAATTGGAAGGAAAAAATGAACATGTATACTTCTCATCATCAGTTTTGGCTAACAATTTTCTAGAACTTCAACCCGTAAATTATCAAGCTGAAGCAGAAAGTCATGAGTCAGACATATAGTTCAAACTCCTTTGGTTTTCACGGACTGATAATATTGATTGTAATATAGTTAGCTTAGTTTCTAACTTATAAAATAATACTAATTCTGTAGATTTAGAAGATATAATTTGGTTATTGTATTTTGATGGTTCCAACACTCAAGACGGATCAGGAGCAGGTTGCGTCCTAATTGATTCAAAAAAGAACAAACATTTTCTCTCTTATTGAATAAAGTTCGAATGTACAAACAACACAATTGAGTATGAAGCTTTAGTCCAGGGTTTAAAAAAGGCCATTGAACTCAAAGTAAAAAATTTTAAAGTATTTGGTGACTCTGAGATAATTTCCAGACAAATTAGGAACACAATTCATTGTTTGTCGCCACATCTAAAAAGCTACCAAACTGAGGTCTAGGATCTGATATCAATTTTCAATGCTTTTAATATCAATTCAAGTCCTAGGTTGCAAAATGTAGAAATTGATTTTTTAGCTATTTTTGAGGCAAGATTATTTCCCGCTAATAAAAAATGCTCTATTGAATTGATTTTCAGGCCATTTATACCAGACAATGTCACAAATTTGAGAGTATTCGATGGTGATCAACAAATTATAGACTTTTTAACAAATGATGAGAATTTCAAAGAGTCGGTAATTGATGATGAAGAACATCAAGCCAATCTTCAGAGCAAAAATTTCATGCCAAAAGGAGTGAAAACACTAGAACGGTTGTTTGATCTAAACAACAAATTCAGAAAACCGACAAATGTCAAGACAAATAGTTCATCCATGTAGTATGAACTGATTAACCTTGGGACAGAAGCTGAACCCAAGTATGTACACTTGGGAAAATGTTGTTTACTAGGAGAAAGAAGCAAATTTATATATTTGTTCCAACAGTATAAGGACATCTTTGCTTGGACATATGAGGATTTGAAGAATTATGAAACCCGTATCATACAACATGTCACTCCTATTAAGGTGGGATTTAAACCATTTCACCAACCGCTTAGAAATATTCATCCAAAATTAGAACCACTAATCCAGAATGAGGTAAAAAAACTACTTGATGCAAAGATCATTTTCAAGGTTAGGCACTCAAAGTGGGTAGCGAATTTGGTACCGGTAAGGAAAAAGTCTGGTGAAATAAGATTATGTGTGGATTTTAGAAATATGAATCGATCTTTAGATAAAGATAATTACCTAGTTCCACTAAAGGAACAAATCCTACACATGGTCTCAGGTTCTGAATTGTTCTCCCTATTAGATGGGTTTTCAGGCTACAATAAAGTGTTAGTAGTTCAGAAAGACAGGATGAAAACCACATTCCGAACAAAGTGGGGAACCTTTGCATATAGAAGAATTCCCTTTGGGCTCATCAATGCCATAGACACTTTTCAAAGGGCAATGTCTATAGCTTTCCGTGGTTTAATTCGCCATAGTGTGGTAGTTTATTTGGATGATGTAACAATTTTCTCCAAGAAAAGAGATGATCACGTGTTTCATTTGAAACAAATTTTTGACTGTTGCAAAAAATATGGCATATCATTAGATCCTAAAAAAATCATCTTCGTGGTATTGGAAGGAAAACTATTAGGCCACATTATTTCTAAGAGGGGAATCTCCAAAGACACAAAGAGGATAGAATCCATATCTCAGATTCCCTTACCCCACAACAAAATAGGTATGCAATCTTTCATGGGTACTATAATTTTTGTTTGAAGGTTTGTTCCTGATTTTGCGCAGATAGTAAAGCCTTTGCAACAAATGGTAAAGCAGAGTGTACAACTTAAATGGACCGAAACAGAGAAGGTTGCTGTGTAAATTAATGGCTGAATGTAAAACTAGCAAAGATGATGATTGGGAAAATGAAGCATAATTACATATGATTGATATGTGTCCTATCTTTACAGCTCCTGAATCCAGGTATAAATACCTATTACATTACCTCCAACAAGGATATTTGCCAGAACACTCGAATTCTAAACAAAGAAGGGATCTTCATGTAAAATCAGTCTATTAACAAATTATTGACAGAGTTCTTTTCAAGAAAAACTATGATGGAGTTTATCTGAGATTCCTTGAACAAGAGGATGCCTCTAAATTTGTGAAAGAATTGCATGATGGTCCTGCTGGAGGACATTTTTCAGGAGATACTACTGCATGCAAGATTCTAAGAGATGAATATTACTAGCCAACATTGTTTAAATATGCTCATGCATATGTAGGAAAGTGTGATACATGCCAGAGGAGTGGTGGAAGACTAGCGAAAGAAGCTTGACCATTGCAACCTGTCATAATTTCATATCCTTTTGAACAATGAGGCATAGACATAATTGGTGAAATCAATCCAAATTATTCATTGCAACACAAATATATTCTTACAGCTACTGATTACTTTTCAAGATGGGTAGAAGCAATTACCCTACACAAAGTCAACGAGGATGTGGTCATCGATTTCCTCCAATAAAATATCATGACCAAGTTTTGGGTTCCAATTTCACTAGTTTTTGATAATGCATCTTATTTTTCATCAATTAAGCTAATCGAATTCGTTAGTGGTAAAGGAATCAAGTTGCATTATTCTGCAAATTATTATCCACAAGGTAATGGGTTAGCTGAATCGACTAATAGAAATATTATCAGAATTCTAAAGAAGACTGTTATAGAAAATCAAAGAAGTTTGCATACAAATATTCCCAATGCTTTATGGGAATATAGGGTCACCCCCAAGAATTCCTTAGAGGTGTCTCCTTACACTTTAGTTTATGGGAAGGAATCTATCCTTCCCCCAAACATTTTACTTCCATCCTTTTAGTTAGCACAAGATTCACAAGGATCTGATAGATAAATTCTACAAGCTCGAATCAATACATTGCTGAAACTTGAAGAGTCTAGGCTCAAGTCCAACGAGAGGTTTAAGGATCAACAGGAGATTGTCAAAATATGGTTTGATAAACTTAAGTGTGGGAAGGGAAGTTTTGAAGTTGGAGATTTGGTTCTTAAGTGGGATCACTCACATGATGAAAAGGGAAAGTATACTAAACTTAAACACCTATGGGTTGTCCCATTTTGGATTGTTGAAAAGTTAGGCCCTTCGACCTATAAGTTACAATATTTGTAGGGGTGGGAAGAGAATATGTATGTTAGTCGTTTGGTTCTCAAACATTATTTCACATAGTACACTAGGATTCTTTATGTACATAAATAAATATTTTCCATTTTAGCTTTGGATTGCTTGCTTTCTACTCATTTTATTTTTTCAATCTTTAGTTTTTGTTTTCTTGAAATAAATAATTTCCTTTAATTTAGTTGCTTTTGAATAAGTCATCTCAACCTTTGGTGCTTTGGGGGACATTCAAATCTATACAAACTGCCTCATTTCTTTCTAGGAGCTGCACTCTAAAGGATATCTATTAGTTCTTTGTTGATCAAAATAAGATTCTTTGATTTGATAGACTACTGAAGGGAAGTTATTTTGAGAACACATTGAAGTCCTATGTAAACCCTTTAAAATATCTAAGGTACGTAAGGTCTAGAATACTATTTTGGGGCTCCATCCAGTTTCAAATTAATATCTATCCTGGGAAGCTCACTGCAAAGGACCCACAGAAAGGAAGCAAAAAGGACAGGTGCATGGTATTCAAAAATCTCAGGTGCATGGTGCATGGTCATATAGAGGTAAATGAATCTCACATTTTTTCCCAAAAATAGTTATCAAGACTTTTAAAACCTCGTTACCATACCCCTAGGGATGATAATCAATGAGATGTTCTAAATCTTACATTCCTGGAAAAGTCTAGATTCTTTAAAAAAAATCTTGGTAAGGACTAGGATACATTACTCTACTTAAAGTTCCATAAAGTAGTTTGTGTTTTGAATAGATATTTTTTCAGAGATCTATGTTCACCATCTAGTCGCCAATTGTTGCAGCTGCAACCCCTACCCCAAAATTTTTATGATTTTAGGGCCCCCTTTTTATCTTTAGATTTTGATCTTGCTCATCTTTCTGTTGCTCCTTAGAATTTTGATTTCCATGACTTGAATTTTTATTCTGATAGGTCTGAAAGGTTTTGCGCCAATATAAAATTTATTTTTTGTTTCTACATGTCAGAAGAATTATTGATTTCCTACCGATCGTGGAGGAAATTCATACTTTCCATCTGACTTCTTCCATTCATTATTTTGCGATGTGTCAGAAAACATTTTGAATTTTTTCCAATATGGACTTTCCATCCGATTCTTTGCTCAATTAATTTTATATATTTTTGGTCGAAATGTTTGTTGAGTTTACACCCAATAGTTATGGATGTTTTCAAAACTTGAAGTCGATGCGTCCGGTTGGTTTTCATTTTTTTAAGTAGACAATTATCTATCAGACCATTTCACTGAAGCATGACCAACAATGATGGTTAGTTTCTCCTTTCAGCATCGACGTTTTGGTTCATTTGAGGTTTTTATTTCCGATCGGTTATTTCTTTGCGAGTCTGCCAACAATCCTCTGGTCAGGCATTCTCGGTAATTTTCTTTGATAGTTTCGGGAGGCATTTGATTTTCTTTCTGATGAAGGTAGCAAAGTTTACTGCTTGTAGCCGATCCTTCACTAGTGTAATGTCGGATAAGCCATGTCGATGCCTTTTGCAGTTGGTCTTTTACGAAGCAAGTCGACAGATTTGGCTAGATCTTTGGTTTTGAGCCAACATTACTGGAAGGTGTTCTATTTTCTCTCACTGATGTAGTGGGGTATCGATGAGTTTTGAATGTGGGCACCAAACGACGTTTTTTCGCTTTTGTTTTTTTTAATGCCCCATCAACCACATTAAATGCGTGTTTTGTTTTGTTTTTGTATATATAACATTGGATGTTTTGTTACAGTTTATTATGGTGCATTACAGTTTATTGCTATTTCCCATTTTGAGCCTACCCTACAGAAGTATTCCACTTGGAGTCTATGCATCATTTGATCCAGACCTTTAACGAACCTTTGAGCCACCTTGTGCCAAGTAGGCTCCAATTCTTGTCGTGATTCTTCTGATTGGTAAACAATGTTTGAAGATTTTACTTTTACGAGTTTGGTGAAACAACGTGTTTGGTTTTCATTTTTACAAGGTTAGGGTTTTTCATTTATTTTCCCCACCATGGTTTAAGGTTTGTCCCTTAGCCTCATAAGGCTTTGTTGGGTTAGTTGTTCTGACCTCCTTATTTTTTCATACTTACTCTGCAACCGACCGCGGTTTTTACCTGCTCCCAACCATTTTTCTTGTCCAACACCATTCATACCTTAGACATGGGTAGCTCAAGGACCTAGTTTTGTAATGATAAGACTAAGACAGGCTGATTTTTTCACTGACCCCTCCTCTCTTGGTTTGTTTTTATTTGTGGCGATAGGGGGATTAATGAAGCCCGAGCTCAAAGGGTTGTTGTGTTCCTTTGGGTTTTAGCCTAGGTCTACAGTCAGAAGGATTTTCCCTTTGCAGCCGTTGATGTGGTTTTAAGGTTTTAAGGTTGATCAAGTTGTGTTTGAGTTGTCACTATTTCCATCGACTTTATTTCAATAGGGTTTTCAACCTCTATCCTTGCATTTCTCCTTGTACCATGTTGTAGAGCATCGAAAGTTTCAGAGTTCAAAATCCCAAAACCGTAGATAGAACCTGCACTTGAACTGATCATTTCTTTTCAGGGTAACCTTGTCATGAATTTTTTTATGATGGAGGACTGGGTAAAATGATATTTTCTATTTCTCCATGAATGCAGGGAAAACATGATTTGTAAATCTTTCTTGTATATGTTACATTTTTACAATAGTTTTTTTTCATTTTCATGAATGCATGGGTTTAACAACAGGGACAATAAGCTATGTTCTGATGTGTTTTTCATAGGCTCAGTATTCACAAAGCACCATGCCCAAGAAGGGAAAGAAGAAAGCCAAAGTTGTTGACGAGGATTTAAATTTAGAAGTCATGCCAAAGATAGAAGTAATTTATGAGAATACCAAAGTTGTCATCGGAGCAGAACTCAAGTTCAAATGGGTACCGATATACCCCATGATCAAGGATCAGAAGGTCTTAGATGCAGTCTTGGAGGATATTCCCCTATATGAAAACATACTGGGACCTGGAGTCACGAAAGTATCCACACGACCCAAGATTTTTCCTTGCGCCGAAGTGATCAGATGGATTCTATCTAAGGTAGAAGCGAGGGATATGATCATGTATAATGTTGAAGGGAAAGGCTTCTCCTCCTTTACCCCCACATACATATTCAAAGCTTACAATCTACCAATCCCAGAAGCTAGCATGATGGATGACTGGATAAATAGTTTAAGCATATATTATATTAGATGTGCAAAGATGATGGTGATAACATGAAAGTCATTTCGGCAGAAGGCATCTGGTGAATATGAAAATGCTAGCTACACACTCCATACAGACTTGTAGCCCTGATGCTTAATAGGATGTTTGACAGGGTCAATGGGAAGTTTGATAAGATAGGCTGGATCCCACTAGTGTATCATGTGACCATGGAAGGTAGTATATTCAACTAGGTGGACATTGTAGCTAATAGCTTGTCTTCCTGCATATCTGTTGTGCTTGGAGGACTGCTCCAATGAAATTCCAAGTTCTACATGGGGTCATTTTTAATCGACTAGATAATTTTCCTACACCCACTTGATAAGATGAAATGCAGCTAGAAGGAGGGAAAATCACCCATTTACACTGCATACCAGATTTTATGGGCCCACAAGTATCATAAATTTTATAAGCTGATCTATGAACTTACGATGCCAATTTACCAGTTGATATTCCTCAAAGAGTGCAAATGTATGTCCGAAGGTTCACTAGAAGTAGTAAGTTAATATGGGGATTACTTTTTCTCCAAGAAAGGTACATAAATAAGAATGTATAGAGGGACTAGAGCTCCGTCACTGCTTCCCAAGTATGCCACAGAGTACGTTGTCCACAAGGAGATGGTGAGATATTTTTTCCTGGATGGTTTTGGTAAGTTTCTCTTAGACATGAAGAATATTGTATATCCACCCATACCTTTATATGTCAGATGCTACGATTTTTCAAAGGTCAAAAGAGCACTCAAATTTGTGAAGGACCTAGAAAGCTTTCACTTTGGTGAGAAAAGTTTTCATAGGAATGATTCTCGAGGAAATGTTGTTGCTCATTGTGCGCTTGTGAAATTGAGTTTTGAATATTCTAACTACTTTGATAAAGACGAGGAGATTTTCAAGAATTTCAGCAATATGATGACTCTGAACAAGCAGTTCAGACAAAAAATCATGACACCAAGAGGAAAAGGAAGCCAATGCACTAGTATAGAACAAAAGAAACAAGAAGAATAGGCTTCCCAAAAGAAAGAAGAAGAGACCCGAAGGTTAGTTGAAGGAGCAAAGAAATTCTTAGTGGAAGAGGCCCATAGAGAGAAGGAAGAAAAAACCTGAAGACTAGTGGAGGAAGAAGAGAAATTAGTAGCTGCGGAGGCCCAAAGGAAAAGGGAAGAATAAAAATAAATCCAAAGAGAAGAAGAACAAAGGAAAAGTGAAGTATAGGAGAGGATGAGAAAAGAATCAACGAACAAAGAGAGAGAGGCAGAGAATGCAACAGAAGAACATAGGAGAAAATAATAGGAGGAGTAATATAGATATAATCAGGAAAGGGATGCTACTCAGGACAATCCTAAGGATCCTCCATCTACCTCAGGAGAAATAATAACAAGAGGTTATCTCTCTATTGCAAACTTAGGGCTAGTACCCTTTACCCCATCCAAGCAAAATGCAGTTGCATCACTGGATAAGGTTTTTTTCGATCCTAAAAGGAAAGGAATTGTTTGGAGGATCAAACAAAAGCTAAAAGTACGCACCCATCCTGAAGTGACTTCAGTTACATAAAGACCAGTCATGAAAGGTACCAATGAAGATCCACAATTGATGGCCTCAATTGGTGTAGCATCTACTCAAGCAAATGCTTATAATTTAGATAATTCAAAGACACTGTGGAGCAATACAAGAAGAATATGGTGAGAGTAAAATATATTTTGATGAAAGAGAGAGGAGAGTACTGAGAGATGGAAAGGAAACATGAGGCCACTCTTTCTAAATTAGAGAGGTTTCAAGAGGCCTACTGGGTTCTAGAATATGAAAAGGAGGCCTTGATACTGTCGAATACCATTCTTGATGGAGAAAAGAAAGACTTAAAGGGTAATATTTCAGGGCTAGAGGCACAAAGGGCCACAACTGATAAATTGGCAGAGGAATTAAAGGCCCGAGTTGCAGAGTTAGAGGCAAAAAATAGTTCTTTGTGGATTCATCTTAAGACAACAAATGAGCGACAAATTGATATCACCCCTCTTCGAGAGCACGCTCTCCTGATTAGAAGAAAAATATATCAATTTTAGTTAAAACTTGTATAAGAGGTCTATAATATTAATCAGGAAGAAACCATATTACAATATATCTCCATAATATCCACTGAATTCAGAACGAGAACTCTAGAAGTTGTAGAAATTATCTAGGGCCAATTGACTTGGATAGAGACTAATATAGAATTTCCATAAATTTTTCCTTAGAATAGTACAGAGAAGTTGAAGATCGATTATGAACTCATGGATTTCAGTAGCAGGGCTGCTTCCAGATTGACCGTTGCATTTGGGAAAACTTTGGAGAAGTGTATGGATTTCTACAAAAGGGTGCTTACAACACATAACATATGTCAGACCTCTGCAACAAAGAGATTTCAGGAGTTTCCAGGTAAAGAATAGCTTTTGAAGTACCTCCATGACAGATTGTAGGAAGATGAACTTAACATACAATAGTTTAAAGGACTCAATGAGAAAGTAGTAAAGAGTTTGGTTGCACAAGATGCAGTCAAAAATTGCCTACTAGACGACCAGCTCAGAGTAACTCCACCAAGAGAAGAAGTGATAAAGTCCCAGCTGGAAATACATGAGGTAATAGTCAGACTATTGGAACCTATGGACTTCAGGACCATCGCTGTAGATGCTACTACATGGAAATAATTCGTTGAAGGAGTGGATGGGACCTCCTAATATGTTATGTCTTATTTACATGTGTCACCTTTTGTAACTTATATATTTTTGCTTGTCTAGTGCGATCCACTAGAAGACAAAATTTTGTACATCGAAGAGTTAAGGAAACCTAACAGGCACAAATAGCCCAAACATCATTTTGTAAAAGTATAACTAGGGCTAGAATAGAATAGATAGAGGACTTTTTCTAGCACATTTAGGTTGAAGCTATTTGTACAAGAACTACTTATTTTATAAATAAAGAGAGACAAAGTTTTGTTGTTGGAAGGATTGTATGAGTTTCAAAATGGGTTGTGTGGATCGATGAATGACGAATTATTTATGTTTTACCCTGTTGTACAATCTGTGAGATCATTCTAAACTTGTTGAATTATTTGTATGTTTATGAATGGTTTTATTTGTGTTATGAATATTGTGCAATAAATGAGTAATGGATGTTTTAACTTAACAAATATATCTTTGTGTTTATCTTTCTGCCGTATTTATGTGTAAAGAATTTAACAACTACCTATAGGATTCCACATACAAACAGTACAGTATATTACTCATTCTATTTTTATCTTTGCTCCCCTTGGGGATAGGATAGATAAATTAGATTAGAATAATTTAGAATATGACAGGTTTTCTTGAAAGTGATTAAGGGGAAAGAGTGATAAGACGGGAGCTAAGAACCTACACATCACAGGTTAAGGCTCTTGGCCATTGATCACATGAATTTAGTTTAGGCACTTACATTTCATCCCTAAATATAAAATTTCATAAACGGTGGACTGAGATGCAACCGATAAAACAGATTTAAAATTTCTTTTAATTCTACGATAGTCAGGCTGCTAACCGGACGGATTCCCCATACCAAATGATAAACAATCTAATTGGGAATGGTTATTGGGGAGAATACCTACTGTTCAATACCTTGAATTTTTCCAAGCATCAACACTTCCAAGGTTCCTTCATCTTGCTTCATGCTTCTTTTGGAGAGGGAGTTCATATTTGTTTTTGCATATATTGCTTACCCCCACATTGAATCCTAGGCAAATTTTGTCGAATGGTGATCTTTGTTTACTAATAATATCTTCGAAAACTTCAATTTTTTTTCTAAATATCTCTTTTTTCCTCAGTTGTGTCTATATTTTTTCAGTTTATTGTCCCTTTTGTAGTAAATGAGTCCTTTTTCCATTCATCATTTCTTCTTTCTTAATGTCTTCCTCTTTTAGGGACACAATCTCGAGTTCCAATTGTGAAAATTTTTTACTCTTGCTTGGAGCTGCTCAGTTAGCTCCTTCTTGGTTTCCTTTATTTGACCATCCAAGAACTCTTTAACTTGTTTTACTCAAGTTCTTAAGTTGTTGATCATTTTCTTATATTCCTAGAGTTGAATATTTCACAGACAAATCAACTTGTTGGCATATTCAAATTGTTCTTGATGTTTCTAAAGTTAACCTCTTAGAGATAGAATTTATTCCTCCAATTTTGCAGTTCTCTCTTCTCTGTCTTTCTGGAGGAATTTAATATCTTTGGATTTCTTCTAATTTTATGCTACCAATTTTTTTGCTCATCCTCTAATGAAACAATTTTGTGTTCCTTGGTCTGAACAATTTCATCCATTTCATGTATTTGACATGTGAATTGTGCTTCCATTCTTTTGAACTCTTCTTCTTTTATCTTCATAGTTTTCATGACTTTAGTTACATTCCTTTTAAATTATCCTATAGTCTTTCTTTGAGTGTATATGACACATCTCACTTCTTTGATAGAGATATATTCAATGCTTCCATTTTCATAAGCTCCATATGCCTTTTGTATTTCCTTTCCACCCATATATGCACAATGATCTACCTTCTAGTCGATTAAATTGATTTGAAGGAACCCTCTCTGATACCAATTACTGGTTCTTGTTTATAGTGAAAGGCAGGGGGAGTGAATCAGTATAAAGCACAAATTATACAATTTTCACTTAACAAGTTATTCATCAAAACATTTTTGTCCAAACAGTAAATAACACAATTTGTGTGTGTGTGTGTGTGTGTGTGTGTGTGTGTGTGTGTGTGTGTGTGTGTGTGTGTGTGTGTGTGTGTGTGTGTGTGTGTGTGTGTGTGTGTGTG
>LPNX010460368.1:772-31837 GCA_001517045.1 Pseudotsuga menziesii | reverse complement strand
GGATTGGAGAATAATATATTTATTATATTGTACAATAATTGAATACTTAGTATTTGACTGTTCAGTGATCACATGAACACAGATAACATAAAGTTCTTGGGTCAATCTCAAGTTTATATATAAATCAACCATTCTGGGGGAATCCAATTTTATGTCATTTTAGCCTGCAGGTCGACTGTATATTATTACATCCACCGAGATCTGAGGGCAGTAAAACCCGAGAGAGATCTGCCGTCTATTGCATGCCACGTTGCGAAGAGCGGACAGCTGTCATTCGCTCGTATCTTTTCATCCATTTTCCTTCGATCATTCTTTTAGATTATTGTCATTATTAATTTATGTGTTATTAATTAATCATAAAATGAATTAATTGTTACTCCTATTTTCTGTCGTCGCATTTGAAAATTGTTGGTAACTGCTGTTCTTGCTACAGACTCTGCTCCAATCAAACGCCGGGCATCTTGCTATCAGTCTGTTTCAGTAACATGGACCGATGGATTTGCAGGGCATGCCCGACAGTTTTTCGTTATAAAACCATCGCTTCGTACACAGTTCAAGTTGGGGTTCTGCACAGGAATTTCGGAACTATTTGCATGAAAACGGAAGGAAATGCATGCGACCGGAGGAAAAATGTTAAGCGGGTCGAGGAAAAAATGCGCTAAATGAGCAGCTCTGTTATTTGCATTATGAAAATTTTGTATATTTGAATCGTTTGCGGCTTTGTGCGATTCTATTTGAGGGATTTGGCACTCAATATGGTTTTGCTCGACATAAAATAATACAGATGGCCCTTTGTGAGGTAATATTTTCCTCATTAAGCAGATTGTTAGATTTCTTTTCAGAAACGAATTTGCGTTTAATTGTGCACATTCCCAGTGTGTTTGAAGGAACCGAACGATAAATTCGGAGTTTCACAATAGATGATCGATGAAGTTTTAGGTTGTTTAAGGTGTTTGCCGCTATAAAATTTAAATTCTCTTAAACTTGCACGGTGAAAATTACTCTGTTTAAACTTAATAGGTCAAATTTGAGCTCCTGTAATTTTGAACTACGAAGTTTGTGCTTTAATTTTGTACCGAATCAACTGTTGCCGATTGTTCGATTAGGCTAGGAAGATTTACGTTGTGTCTGTCAATAATTTAACGTTTTTAGCTGTTACCTCGGTCACATTCGAGGATTCGAATATCTTTTGAAATTGATTTTAGTGTTTTTGTACTGTAAGGTTAATGCTTTTGTGCTATATTGGATTTCTTATTTTCTTGTGAGATTACGCCGAATACCTTTACTGGTTCAATGGCGTTGGTAAGATGTTGATCATAACTTTGAAGTTCTGAGATTCAACAAACGGACCGGTTATCTCTATATTGCGGACGCTTACTTCGGCCTCCTCACAGTTGGCCCGGAGGGTGGGTTGGCCACTCCTCTCACCACCGAAGCAGGAGGAGTTCCTCTCGGATTCATCAACGATCTCGACATCGATGACGATGACAACGTTATTTTACTGACAGCAGTCTCAGATATCAGAGAAGGTATGTACTGCAAGATATCAGATGTTTTATTTGTTTTATTTCATGAACCAAATCTTTCGATATAAGTGAATTCATGTCTGTACTTAAGCTGGTTTTTACGATATTGCAGGCACTTCATGTAGGCTGTTTTCTCAACAGAGTCATCCGGGCGTGTGTTAAAGTATGATTCTAGAACGAAAGAAACAGAGGTTCTGGTGCAAGGTCTCCATTTCCCAAATGGAATTACTCTAAGCAAAGATCACACCTTTTTTATCTATGCATCTTGCGCGGGAAGGTATACATTCATGCCTCTCTTGTTTCTAGAATGCCCTGATAATTGTTTCTCACATAATAATTGGTATGCCCTTCAACTTGCTTGCAATATCTTATTGTTAAAAGAGATTTAGGTATACCGTATGATCCTCCATCTTGGTTGACTAATTATAGAGTGAAAGACGTATTTCAGGCTGAGAAGATACTGGCTCAAAGGTCCAAATGCAGGAACTTCTGATTCATTCGCCATTTTGCCAGGCTACGCTGACAACGTTAGGACCAATGAGAGAGAAGAGTTCTGGGTGGCAATGCACTTCCGTCGCAATGCAATGACGCACTTCCTGGGATTGCATCCTCGCTTGAGAATGTTGTTTCCTAGACTGCCCGTGTCTGCAGAGCACCAATACAAGGGACTTGTTGGTGAAACAGTTCGCCTGAAAAAGCTCACCATCTTCACGCTTAGCGACGACTCCGTTTTCATGAAGGGCGGTCTTGATTTTACGAACAATCTGAGATACCATGTGGTTCCCAACAGGAGGCATTTGTTGGCCGATCTGGTGCGTCTTCCGGTGGGTACAAGACTCCACACTCTCTTCTACGGCCAATCGCTGGTGGTGACCGACGCCAAACCTTTCTCCGTCAATGGTATAATTTTTATTATAATTTTTATTTTTTTAATTTTATTATTATGACGTCATGTGGACACATGTCAACCCAAATCTAGATACCAAATCTCAAGGCTGACATCATCTCCTATCCACCAATCACCAATCAGCTCTTTACAAAAATAGCTTTTTAACAAAATTAAAAAAAATATTTTACAAACCCTTAAGTCATACTTTGCAAAACAGGTTTTGATTTTTTAAAACTGCTTCAAAAAACACACCAGCTAATAGCAAAGTCAACCAAAGTCAAAAAATGATCGATTACAATATACCTGCTAAGGCAGGTATAATAATATATTTAATAGCTCATAATCCGCAACAGCATCTAAATTAATACTATATTTAATAGCTCATATTCCCGCAACAGCAACATTAAATAGGCTACTGAAATTTACATAGATTGTAAATATTTAATGCGTCAAATTCACACGAACTCCACACATTTTGAACTGTAAATTATGTAAAAATACATACCCATACAAACCAGATTTTTATTATGTAAATTAATATTTTTAAAATTATTTTATCTTACTATTAATGTATTTAATCTTTCATTTTGGAATAATCTTTCATTTTGGACCGTAAATTATGTAAAAATACATAACCATGCAAACCAGATTTTTATTATGTAAATTAATATTTTTTAAATTATTTTATCTCACAATTAATGTATTTAATCTTTCTTATTTTTATGTTGCCTAATGTCTAACATTAATGTTAAAAATAAAAATTTAATTATTTTTAAAATTACAAAATTTATTTTACATTTTATTGGTTCCTTGATTCCTCATAATTATCTTGTAAATTAATTTGATTGGCGCAAAGGAAGATGACGTCGTTTTTTAAATTAGCCTCCTCGAGGGTTGGCGGCTCTCTTGCGTCATGGCCATTAAAAATGTCATTAATGCCATTTTTACTTTTCTTCTTAATTCTTGCTGTAATATCTTTCAATTTTCGCTTGCTGTAATATTTTTTAATTTTCGGTATGAGGTGGTTCTTTAACGAGTTAGTTTTCCACCCGATCATTTACATTAATTGGACGACCTAAGTCGCGTAAGCTTTTACATCACGCATTACTCGTCGTCCAATTGATACAAATGGTCAGATGAAAACCTAACTCCGTTCTTCAAAAGCTAAGACCCACAAAATTATGCCACGAGTCGACTTAGAGCTAGACCGGTTTAATTTTATAAAATATATCATACAAATATTACTTTTATAAAATATATCATACAAATATTTCTTGTTTAGAAAATGTTAAACCGTTTTTCACGTATACACTTTTTAATTTGAATTAGATTATATTTCGTTTCATTTTTTATTAAGTATATGTAAAACTATAAATGTATAATAATTAAATTTATAAAAATTATTTCATAAAATATTTATAAAAGTATTTTTATTTAAAAAATAATTCTAATTGTTCATATTTTTAATTGGAGTTCACTTTCGAACCGACCGTTTGCATCGATCGGACGACCGCGGTCGCGTGAGCGGTCACGTCCGACGACCGCGGTCGTCCGATCGGTGCAAATGGTTGGTTAAATAGGATTCTCCTTTTTAATTACATATTATAGAAGATAACATTTGTTTTATGCATACATGTTTTAATTGTTAAATGCAGTTGTGTTTTTATTGAAATTGTGTTTCAAATTTGATTGACACGGAGAGAAGATGGCCTAGTTTTTGGAATTGGCCTCCTCTAGCTTTGGAATTCATTTGTATATCCTAAATGAAGTTTGGATTTAAATGTTAATATTTATTTATTTATATAATCAAAATGAAGTTTGTATGTAAAAGTTAATCTTTATTTATTTATATATTCTAAATATTTATTTATATATCGAAAATGAAGTTTGTAAAAAACATTTAAAAAAATGAAATGAATCTTTATTTATTTATATATTCCAAATATTTATTTATATATAGGAAATGAAGTTTGTTAAAAACATTTAACAAAAAAAAATGAAGTTAAATGAAATTTGTATGTAAAATTTCATCTTTATTTATTTACATATTCAAAATGAAGTTTATAAAAACATTTAACAAAAAAATAGGATGTGAAACTTCATATATTTTAAGGAAATCTACATCATTTATTTTTTCCCCTGTAATTAGTCAAATAACAAACCTATAGACTAGAGATGATTTTAAAGGAAAATCTTTAACACTCCCTAAAAAATAAAGTGATCAAACCCTATAGACTAGAGATGATTTTAGAGGAATCATTAATGGTTGCTAAAAGATAAAGTAGTGATATGATATGAACCCTTCAATAAAGTAGTCATGACATGATTCTTTACCACATTTCCACTTAAAATTAGTGATATGAACCCTTTCATTATTCTTGTTAATTAGTAATTAATTAGCATGTACTTGTATATTATATACATGATTATAGCCTTGTTGTCAATGGGCGGGACCTCAACTTTTAAAAGGAGGATAAGATAAGGGGCATTGCACTTAACTGTAATGTTATTTATCATAGTTAGTATGTTTTTGTATATTATATACATGATTATAACCTTGTTGTGAATGGGAGAGACCCCAACTTTTAAAAAGAGGATAAGATAAGGGTCATTGCACTTAATGGTAATGTTATTTATTATAGTTACTTATGAATTTAATCAATATTTGCAGGTTTAAGTAAAATGCAATTTCTAATGTTTTCAATTTTTTTTTGTAATTCATCATCATCCTCTATTCCTCCTCATTTGCATCAATATTTTATTGGACCACAACAATAAAGTTTGACCAAGTTTTGAGTTGTTTTCTTCTTAATAGTTTAAGCATTTGGGATGATAGTTTAACATTTGTTGTAGTTATTTTAAGAATTTGGTTGAAGTCTACATTTATGTTCTATTTATTTCAATTAAGACTACACGTATGTTACACCATTTTCAAGTGTAAGTGGATGTATCTAGATTTAAGATGTAACAAATTGGGTCTTTGATCATGAAGAAGGGTGCTTAGCACATGTTTTGCATCTTTTCCAATTATCATTGTTTCAACAAAACACTCAGAAATCCCTTTGATGGCTAAGTAATGAAATAGATTCAATAGCTAAAACTTTTGTGGCAAACTAATTTTCTTTTTTATTACAATTTTGTGGAAAAAGAATTATATATCTATAGCTCTTCTATAATATAGCAATAGTTATTAACATCTGCGCTGACTGGTGGCTCTTGTTTTATTATAAAAGAGACATTTATATTTATGTTTCAGTTTATATTTATAATTTATTAACATATAATTGGTTACAAGTTTTATATATATCTTATAAATAAACACTTAAACTTAAATATTATATAAATTGGAAATTGTAATAAATATTTTTATGAAAGTTTTTTTTTTTTAAATAAAGAATTTACATAATAATATAAATTCTTATTTATATAGAACAGAAAAATAATATAATAAAATAATAGAACAAAGGCAATAATCAATCTCACACAGTGTTTTACATGTTAAATCTTAAAAAAAAAACATCCACGGAGCACTAAAATCAATTTTTTTTTTATTCAAGAAAGAGATAACAATATGCACACAGCAGACCTATTCATCTCTGCATGTACTCGCTTTTACATTTATAAAAGTTTCTCATAAATTCTCTCCTCTTATTAATTTCACAAACAACCATATACTATTTCAGGTTGATGTGTTTCAACAACCAGTGGAATCATAGGAACTGAAAAACTAACATTGCAGCTTCACTAGTGAGTGCTATGTGAATGCTGAAGTGTGGATTCTATATACTTCATATTATATGCTACATATTGCCTCACTTGCAAGAGCATCCATCCCTAAGATGGAAACAGCAGCAACTTGCAAGAGCATCTATCCCTAAGATGGAAACAGTAGCAAATTGATGGAAACAGTAGCAAATTGCAAAGAAAGAAAGAAAAAAAAAAGTTAAAAAACAAACAAACCAAAACCAAAACAAAAGTAACCACCATAGAAAGGAAATGATGAATGGGAAAAGACTACTAGTGGCTCTGGCGAGAGATAATGCACATACATGGTGAGGGGGTAGCCTCCACTACTCAACTTCACTTAAGTTCCGGACTTTTGCATGGAGACCCCATGCCCCAATAATAAATGTAAAAGACAAAACATCACACACTAACACAGGTAATATTATATAAAGTATTTATAAGACAGAAAGTGAAAGGACGAGAAGAAAAAAAATATGCACGAAAAGCAAAGAATGTCGTGAAGAGAAATGGGTAAGTATAACTATTCATGACAAAGCAGCTAAGTAGCTAAACTATGACATGCGATATGTAAATATAACTACCATGTTAGTAGTCATGAGGTGTAGTTCATTTGGCTTTTGTGAGGTTTAGTCTTCATGAGGTCTCATGTTTAAACCTCATGGTTAGGGGCGCGATGGCTTGGAACAGCGTGGAGGTTTGATGGTCGCCCTGATAGAAGTCCGATTTCGATTCCTGCGGGGGGAGGTGTAGGAAGGCATACTACACCCCAGAAAATTCATGTACGACTACGGTGGTGGCTGTACTCTCGTTGTATCCTACCGGGTCTTAAGGCTGGCCCCGACTCATGAGTTTGGTATCAACGTTGTGTCTCCAAACGCATTTAAGGTAATTGCAATAGGACCCGGTCTGTTGATCCCGTGGCTCTTCCAGCAATATGTACATTCATAATTCTTTTTAGGCATCACATAACTTGTCTCCATTCGCTTCGTATCAGCTCAGCCCAGAGTTTCCAGTATAGCTATCCCTACCCTCCTCTCATGTAAACCTATGAGCTACTAATATATGTTCTCAACTTTATATCTATAAATAGATATGGATCATGTGCATCCAATTTGTTGTCCATATACCGTAGTAGACTTACTCATTAATATATGATGGAGGGGCCCTTTTAACTCAGTGCTAGAGTAACGCCATGGTAAGGCGTAAGTCATTGGTTCAAGTCCGATAAAGGGCTCATTTTTCCTACGAGGAAAAAAGAAGGTTTGGATGTCCGTCTTACACGCACGGTTAAGAGACAATCAAGTTCTTTGTTATATTATTATGCAGGTGATGGGACAAATATACAAATTTCAAGGTTTGCTGGGCAGCATGGAGAGTTTCTCATGGTTGAAAAAAAAAGAAAAAAGAAAAACTACCATGTTAGTACAATAGCAGCTAGAATATGATATTAAACATAAACATGAGCAAGTCCAACTACTAAAAAAGTAAGATTGCAATTATACTATTAGAAAAATGTAGTAACTTTAATTAGAAAAATGAGATTTTTTTTCAATCTATAAATTAAAAATATATAAATTTATTATGGAGTTAGAATAATTATTGTGTAAATCTTTTTAAAATGTATAACTAAAATTTAAATGTTTTCATAGCACTCAAAACATTAATCACTAATCAACCTATTGACTAGCACAATTACTTAAGTTATTTTTGATATTTTTTTTTTATAATTGTTTATTTGGACGACACCCATAAAAACAATGTGACTTTTGTAAAATAACTTTTTTTTTGTGTCAAATTCATGTAGAGCAAACGATGTAGAGGGGTTTTGATGGTTTTGTTTACTTGACGGAAATCAGTGAGTATATTTTTTTTAATGTATTTTTATATATAAATATTCAATTCCTTTATCTAAAATAATAGCTAGAGATAATATACTTTAAGTTAAGAAGCCACATTTTTAATGGACCCTTACCTCTTCCCATATAAGCAATTCCATAATGACATGCTATTAAGTTGTGCTTATTAAGAACCATCATTCAACTAGTATAAAGTCTATTTATTTATCTTGTAACAATAGCAATACAAACATGAAAGAAATAATTTAATAAACACATATATATAGTCCTTCACAAATATACATTCATAAAGCATTATAATTATCATATCATCTAACTATTTTTAGAAAATCGCTTTATATAATAATTATAACTATGAAAATACATCATTTAATTATCTCTAAATATTAACTTTTTTTTGATGATATCCATACCATTAACCATACCATATTCACCTTTCAAATGTAAGCCATTAAATGTTAGGCCATTTAGAAAGTAAGAATTTAGTATACAATAAGACTTATTCTGGCATCAAAGATATTTAACTAAAAGTATTCAGTTATGCATTTACATCCAAACTGAAGTAATCTTCACTTTATCATCTTTTCATAAAATTCCATCGTAGCCTCACAATAATTACTTAAAATCTTTATTTAATCAAGGAATAGATTGCATTAAATCTAACCTCATGTTATTATAATTATTCTTTAATAACTTCACTTTTCCTAACATAGTTTCTTACCTTTAACGTAAATATTTCCTTCTATTCAAAGAGATATTAATCATTTCAAGGTAAAGAGTAACATAATCCGCATATAAACATGCATATTACTCTTACAAAAACATCTTTCTTCAAAGTGCTTAACATACCCATGCTAATTCTCATCACTTACAATATTAGAGGGAATTCAACTAGCAATAGCTATGAAGAAGTATTTAGCAAGCTCAATAAATAAAGTATTTAACTAAAGGGTATTTATTTGAATTAAGACTACAGGGTATTTATTTAATTCTTATTTGAATTAAGACTACTCAAGACTTGACTTCAAATTTCCTCCCAACCTTCTAACTCTCTGTTCAACATATGTTTTTCTATTGAGAAACCACCCCTAAGTTGGGTGACGAATCCATGGAGGTGGCAAAGATTATTTTACCGGAAGTCCTTCCACTCTCTTTTGACCCAAGGAATTGAAAATACAGCTTATATTTGCATTAAATTTACACAAAACAAACTAAGAGTTGGAAATCTATCTCCACGTAATATAAACGAGTTATATAGCCCCAAGGGTTAGGTCAATTGGTAGGACGTGCGTACACTCTCTCAGTTTGGGGGGAGGTCACAGGTTCGATCCTTGAGTCCTCTGGGGTTAGGCCTTTTGCTAGGATGGCCGTCGGTTTACCACCTCTACCATCCACGAATGTGGGGAAGTATTGCTGGGTTTCCCGTGGATCTTTCCATCTGAAAAAAAATATATATATAAACGAGTTATATGTGTATAAATGAAAAATAGTTGCGTTGTTCATTGACGAAGTTCCTTTCTACAATTAATTAAAAATGTAGATATTAATGATTATGATTTTCACCAAACCATAAATTGGCATACATTACATCTCTAAAAAGAGGAGTGGGCTCTCCATAGAGAGTCCAAGCTAAGATTTACACTTGTTTACATGAATAAATTAAAGAAGAAACGTTGACCATTCATACGAAACCGCCCAACATAGTGAAGTAAAAATAACAAACAGTGGCTCTCACCGAGACTCCATTTAGCAGGTACTGTAAAAACATGTGTTATCTCTCATCGTCGTGAGGCCAACTGTAATATCTCGATTTTGACCCTATTGCATTAAAATTGTAAATGGTGTAAATATCGTTATTAAATCATGGTGAGGAGCTCAAGGCCAAGGCCCCACCATCGATTTATCATTTTATGTATCGGCAATTAAAATCGATGCCTATGGTTCTCCTACCAGCCAGGCACAATATAAATTGAGACATCATGTGAATATGTAGTTTAATAAAATACCCACAACTAGATATGCAATGCAACAAGAAATGGGGGCATGATTTTCACAAGGAATGGAGAGGGAAATTATCCAAACCCTGAGCCAATAGTGTCAAGCCAAATATCAACGAGAGAAACCATAAACCCTCAGCTACCCATTTTGACTTATGCACCCAATCATTTATTTCTTCCAAGAGTTGGTTGAGGCAGTTAATGCATTGGGAATGGAGAGGTATGGTATCCATTTTCGTGTATGACAAGCCATGAATTCTGGAAAATCGTACTTTTGTTTATGGGGCAAGAAAACACCCTAAAATGTGTGCCCAATCCATTCCTCACCCATGATTTTTCACTTCCTCACATAGCTGGAGCTAGCTGGGGAATTTTCTTCATGTTTTTCTACATTTCCTTCATTTTTCCATGGCTGGAAATCCATTTTTGTGTTGCACAGTGGATGGGAAGAATATATTCATGGTTTGGGGATTTATAGAGGTCATTTCTGCCCTTGTAAGGCCCATAAACATTTTCTGAAATTGAATTTTCTCTCCTAGGGTTGATTCCCCATCTACCATTTTGTTTTTGGTTTCCCACGACTTCTAAGACTAATGGAAACCCCATCTTGGGCATCCCACAACCAAAACGTTTTTCTTCATACCAACACTTGTGTTTTGTTGTTATGTGCATCCTTGTTTTGGTCTAAACTATAAGTAAGAATTAGGAGTGGAAGAGGACCAAAATTGGCTTGATAAACTAGTGAAGAGAGGAACGTCACAACATATCAAAAGGGGTTGGCTACTCTTCTATGCACACCTTGGAGAACACTAGAATGGAAGGTATAGCTCGAGGGACTGTGTAGCAGTGAAGGGAATACTTCCTTATGTCAGGTGTGTAGGTATTGTGGGGGCCAAGGTAGATAGATCTTGTAGAGGTACCCATAGCTCTGTAGTTGAACTCACTAGCTTAGCAATTCTTCCTTTCCACTGCCTTAGCAGCCTGATAAACCCAATTGTGGATTGGCTTGGTTGAACCTTGGTGTGTATTTGGCTATGTGTGAGTCTGTTGTTCCCTTTTTCCTTGTAGAAATCATGCCCAACTTGGGAGTGGCAGTTGTGTTGAGCACAGTTGGACTAAGTTTGGGTGGAACGTTGCAGCGGCATAGCTAGTTGCTCGAGGCACCTCATTTTCATGATAAGTACTCTCTTGTATTGATTCTGTAATGTATTTGTTTTAAGAATTATTATGAATGTATTGAATGCTTGCTAGAGGTTCAAGTAGAGATTTACTTCCATTGTATTTTCATGCATTATACATCTGCATATGTATTTTACTTCAAATGCATTTTTTCTTATGTTCATGGGGCTAGATGCACGGTTATAGCATCATGTCCTCTCCATCGCACTAGATTGATGAGAGGGGATGTGACACCAACCCCGTCACAGGCTACAAATTTAAAAGCAACAACCAACAACGTCGGCTCTCAACATACCAAAAAGGAAAGTAGTGCGCCCTCCAAGAGGGATCACTGTGTCTTTTAAGAGAAAATAGGTCATAGTTCTTCTATACAACATCAATACAAGAAAGTGGGAAAAAAAGAAGGTGATTCCCTATGGTATGACAGCTCTGTTTTACCTTCCTCGCTATTATCAAGACTTTGGAATAAACTCAGAAAATTGGTTCTTACAAATGGAGTTGTAGTTGAGCCTCCACGGGGACAAAGAAACTTGTCTAAGCAACTTGTCTGAGGATTATGAGTTGACAATGGCTATCAGTCATAACATTGTAGAGCAAGTCAATTATGTATAGAAGAGTTGATGAAATAACATTCCACATTTTAATTGCATTCAAAGTTTTTTCCAAATCTATGTTGAAAAATAACACCTTTGACACAGCGGAGGAGCAGCCATGGCTTAAGACTAGGCCTCATCCATGAGTTTCTCTAGCTCGACAGAGCACACCTGATTCATCCATGCTCACGTTGGCTCCGCCCTTCATGGATTTAAATTTGAAATAAATCCTGCTGAACGGCCTCTACAATCAATAGATTCATGCTTTCAAGAAAATAGAGAGATTAGATTCCGTGGGAGAACCTCCTTGGAAAATTCCATACATGTACCCACAAACGACACAACATCCCAACATATTATTGTTATAAACTGTGCAACCACCACAACTGCTACTGCAACTTCAATCGATTTCTTCCACCTAACTTCATTTTCTACCGATGCCAATCTCTTTGTATGCTTTTCTTCTTCCTTCAACTCTAGAACTCTTGACGTTGGCTTCGAAAAATGATACATGAACCATGTTCCATGAGTTTCATCTCACGATATCCATGGCAATGGATATGGTAGATACTTTCAAGGCCAATGCCTACTCTCATTAAACAATCAAATGCTTACATGATTTGACACCGCCACTTAAAAAAAAGATGCCTATTTATATTCAATGGAGGGCGGTGAATAAGGATTTTAAGCATGAATAATCATATTATTTTAAATATACATAAGTATTTGCTGACTAAAAGACAAGTCTGATAGAAAGGGGCAATTAGAGGAAATTTCAACTCAAAATGGGCCTCCTAAAATGAATTAATAAAATAATAGTTAAAATAATAAAATAATATTTATTAATTTTGGAGGAAGACAAGAAGAAACCTACTCTTTTGTTTGTATTTTTGACATATCTCCCCGTGTTTTTACTCAAATTTCAATCGGGAGAGCTCTTTGGATGCGGAATTAAATTCTGCATCTAACAAGTACCCACTCAGCATACTTTTGATGGACCCCGCTACCCCAAAAACAAGAAATACCTGAAAAAATGTATTGATGACATCATCATTACATTTTTTCAGGTATTTCTTGTTTTTGGGGTAGCGGGGTCCGTCAAAAGTATGCCGAGTGGGTACTCGTTGGATGCGGAATTAAATTCCGCATCCAACGAGCTCTCTCGATCGAAATTTGAGTAAAAACACGGGGAGATATGTCCAAAATACAAACAAAAAAGTAGTTTTTTTTATGATACCTATCCTCAAATTTATATTAAAAAGGTGTTTGAGACCTATAAGGTATTTCAAATTTAAAGCAATTTCATTGGCTAACACATGATGACATGGAATTTGAATAAAAGTTAGAAGGCCCATTTTGAGTTGAAATTTCCTCTAATGCTTGCCTGGTATAAAACCGGAACAAGGGCAAAGGGAGTCATTTTTCAGTAGTAGGAAGTAGAGGCAGAGATGAAGAATTATTGAAGTGACCTCTCACGATATATAACCACTATACTATACAACACAAGTAGTCGTTGATACAAAGAACTAAGAGAAACATGGATGAAAACCACAACATAAGAAAAAGAAAAAAAAACAAATAAATTGGAAAAAAAGTTGGAGGCAAAATGTCATGTTCAAATTTTTGAATTTGAAATTGAACTAAGCAGCAAGTGATACAATCTTCCCATCCTTATAATGACGCATGGCTTCTAACCCAACGATCCTCAAAATCAATCAAACGATGGAGGCAATTTAATGGATGCTGTGAAGGATGTTAGAACCTGAGTTTAGAATTAAGATGTCGTAAAAGAACCTACCATTGATTAAGCCATGGATACAGACTTCAAATTTGAAGCCTTTAGAGCACTTCAAAGGCTATTTTAGCCATCATAGAAGGACACAAGGAATTTTACCATGCAAAAAAAATTTAGTTTCATTTCTAGCCCGCCAATAATGAAATTAAGTAAGGCTAGTAAATTTGCAACAGAAGGGAAACTACAAAATTTTCCCATCCAGGGGTTATCAGTGATTCATCGGACTTTGGGAGAGTCAAGACTCAAAGTCTGCCTAAGTGCCCTCGAATATTTGGATCACGAATGAGGATCTGAGTCCCAATGGGCACAAACCACGGTGGGCCACTGGGATGCCCAGTGCCAAGTTCAACTTGGTGAGTCGAGACTGTGACTCAAGATTCAATGGTTCGCTTTCAAAGCATTTAATGACATTGGCATGCATTACTGATTCACCAATTTCATTAAATCTTGGTCTGAAAGGATGCCAGCCTGCCCACTCGGTTTTCCATCTGACATCTTCTTCTTCACTGAGTCACGTGATCTCACAATTTACAAGTCAGTTGAGTATTTGAGTATATGATGTGAAATTAAATGCTCATATGAGTCATATCTATGGATGGTGACTTGATTTGATAACCCTCCATTGTCAAGGATCTGTAAGGAAAAACTAATGGTGTTGTTTTTTGGGTTACAACTTACAAGTTGTAGTTTACATTGCATTGAGCAATCTTTATCGGATTCGAACCTAACGAGGTCCAATGGGTAGATGTAAGTTTCTAGACTAGGGTTTCACCCAATGCCAGACATTTCTATTATGACCACCATAGGATTGAGAGGAGTAGCAGGCTAGAGAACGTCACCTTTTGTTTGTGTTAATGAATTATATCTTATACTAGTTAGTTCAAGATTCCAGGATTTATTCCAATTTCCATTCATTTACTAGGGTGAGAATCATTTAAAGCATCACTCCCAGTCTCCCACAGGGCCACCTAGGCTACTTAGTCTACCTGTATCATCAGAGGAAGGGGGTTAGGAAATAAATACAAAGGAAACTAGAATGGAAGGCCAGCTAGAGATAAGGGTTGTGCAATATGCATATAGTCAACTCTAAAAGAAATGAAAGAATTTGTCATATACCTAACGTAATATTATCATTACTTAATTTGTCGAGATTCTTACGTGGTAACTCCTATGCTTGAAATGATTATGATGGATGGTTGTGTCAACCATGGCTACGATTAGGAGAGGATCATTTCCATCATTATACCATCGGTGGGATGCTCCTGCAAGTATCGCTATTACATCTCCCCTCCTCACTCGCTTCACATTTTGACTTGAGTCCTCTTCTTCTTCTTCCTCTTTCTCCCGTGGGCTCTCTAATCTACTCCCTGAGTGCTGTCGAAATGAAAAATGATATTTGAAATTCTCTGGACACCTCATGAAAAAAATACCGAGTATGCCTCACCTGCACAGATATATCTATGTTATGTAGAAGAAATTATAAAATGATTTTTTTTGTAATCATGTGAAATACACAAACATACATTCGCCTACCCTGGGCAAGGTTAACCAACTTAGGAGCGCCGAGATATTGGGGATTTGAGATGGCATTGATTTCAATCGTCTTTCTGTAGAAGGAAATGACTACACACTCTAATTTTGCATTGTCTTCTATGCCGGATAACTCGAAGGTGCCACCTTCATCACACGTAGGAGCAAGAGAAGCAAAGGTAGAACATTGGGTAGGATGGATTGAGCTTCCCCGAACTTAAAGAGATTGGCGAAGCCTGTGGGAGATTTTTTTTTATCTTGGGTTTACGAGTATAGGGTAGTCATAGGTCGGGACTCTGACTCTCAACTATCCAATTCCATGCTTCAGTGTCTCCCTAATTTCTATTTCCTCCAGAAGATTTTGTAGAGCTAAGCTGTCGACTTGGTTGTTGTGAATTTGCCGGCATGTACAACATTTTTCACTTGTGTAACATTTTATATGTGGAGAAAAGTTAAATGTGTTGCTTGTTGGAGCGCCTTCTGGTTCTATAAATATAAGGGTTTAAAATTTCTTCATCCAAAATGTTGTTTGAAATTTGTAATGTATTATGCGACCGCGTGTATTCCAGACTAAGTTTCGAATACTCAATATATGTAACCTTAAAAAACCCAGTATTTAAATGAAAACAAAACCAAAATAATGTATACTTTTCATAAGCTAGGACCACAACTTCATTTGGGATGAGGAGCAAGCAGAAAGAGCCTAGTATTTGAGGTCCAAATATGTCAATTCTCTTTATCTGCCATGAATTGTAAACATTAGGTTGAAAAAAATAAAAATATTTGAATACAAGTGTTTGAATTATTCCAATTTCCTTAATGAAATCCAAAGGTTGAAAGGATAAAATATTTAACAACTGACACTGTAAATCTTGTAGACTCCGACCCCTTTGTTTTCTTGTCAGCCTTCTAATAATGGCAACAAGAAACAAAAATTGTCTACCGTAATATATCTAAACAAGGGAATCCCTTGATGGACGTTCATGAATGATGGACATGCAAAGAACACGATTTCAATAGGCTCACTATTGCAAACCTCCGAAACGTGTGTTTATGATTCGTCTTCCTTGTTGACTATGGTAGACACTAGACACCCAACTTGTAGTAATATTTGTTGGAAAAATTTAAGTTCTTCCTTATACTGGACTAATAAATACTTAACCTTTCTGACAGGGCTGATAAACTCGATATAGATTGGAGGGACTATCCATAATCCACCTAAAATTGGGACTTTTGTTCGATCGCTTCAAATTGGTTTTATAAACTCGATATACATTGAAGGGACTATCCATAATCCACCTCAAATTGGGGCTTTTGATTCATCACTTCGAATTGAGCATCTAGGGAGGACATGATTCGATTCTAAAAATAACTGTTGAATTTACAGTTGATAAAAAAAGTTGCTTCTTGAAAGCATTAGGTATTATATTCTGGGGTTTTTCTTTTAGGTAGGCCCAATCACACATGACCAATAGAGCTGCCATCAAGCGGAATAAATCCTCCATTCAAAGGTCCTTCCAAATTTCAATGCCTTATTTTATCAATGACCTAATGACCAACTTTTTCACTGGCCCGACAGAGTTGTCCCTTATCTAAGTTCAATAAACTATATGCTCCAGGGATCGAGAGAGTAAAGTTTTCTTTATATATATATGGACTTTCATTACTAAAAATAATAATAATGTTGTTTTGATGTGTGTGTCTCCATATTTGTATGAGATATTACTCCATGACATGAATGGTGGAAGATGCCCCAACAGTTGCTAATGTGAATCGTGTGGGGGCCATGAGATGTGAATTATAGGCTTCCACACAATAATCGAGTGTGTATTATAGTCATATCTTGTGGGCTCCAAGACGTTGAATACATAGTTGTTGCTCCTAAAACATTTAGGTGGTGGCAATGTTTTTCTTTTTATTTCTGATTTACAATTAGTTTGTGTGCGTCTAAAATCCATAAACCATAATATAACCAAAAAAATTAAAATTGAAAGTTTAAAATACTTGATATTTGTTGGAGAATATGAAGCGTTTCCGTAAAATAGATACGATAAGATTTCAATATTGGAGAGACTGGGAAATGTTTTTATTTTTATTTTTTATTTTTTTATATTTTTTATTTCCAATTTCTAGGATTTATATAATTAAGGTTATAGAAGGTATTTACTTTTATGAGGATAACCCCTAGGGAGGCCACATGGATAAGAATGTGCAATGTATGCATTGTATGTAAACCATTTCAATTTGTATAGACTTTGGTTATTGCTTTGTGCTCCCTCCCTTACTAGAGTCTACCTACTCACCTACTCTTGCCTATGTCATGGATAGATAGATTGGTTCATGAATAGTTCATGAATAGATCTAGAATGAACAATTATAGGCACTACGGGCATTCCAAATCAATTTCATTACATTATAGAAACTACAGGCACTGAAAGCAATATATAGGGAGGGGAGAGTTTGTTATTACAAAAGTAAGATAACCTATCTTTCATGGTGCATTTCACCTAGAGGTGTATATCTCCCTCTTACCATTGTGACTAGTCTCAATGACTATTCCTTTTGGGTACACACTTATTACTTTGAAATGATTTTGTTTTCATTTCCAATTTTCAATAAGTTTGTCTACACTCCAAATTGACTATAAACTATAAATTATAATAGACAAAAAAAGAACTAAAAAAAAGTTTACCTTTGAATATGAAAATAATCAAAGAGATGAACTGCTTAAACAAAAACATTTTTTTTTACTATAATTGACCTGATTTTCAATGTACAAAACGATGCCTCTCCTCAATTATTGCAATTTTCTTTAATGAAATCCACGCTGAATTTTAATATAAAAAAATTAGATAGCAGTACAAGATTAAGTTGTAGTAAATTAATCTTAAAGTTTTAATTTTTATTAGAATTATGCCTTTTAGGTCATACTAGAGTAAACGAGATATGATAATTTAGGTTACTATTTTACATTAAATACTTCCTAGGTTATGGCCAATAATTCAGTAATTATTAAAAAAATATCTTAAATTATTCTTTTATATAAAAATTTGTAGTATTTCTAGGCTAGAATTAGATATTCAATTTAGTTCTATAGTTTATAAAAAAATAGGTTAAGTAATTCACAATTTATTCATTAAGAAAAATATTTGATATTAATAAATTTTATTTAGATTTTTTTTTTATTCAATGTGGTTCACGTGCTGGCTTGACCGGACCCACCCGAAGGGGCCTCACACCCGCGGCCGCTGCATGCCTAACCCCAAGAGAGTCGATGAGAATGGATCCCGCGACCTCACATGCTGGGAGGCCTAACTACGAGTACTCGACCGATTGAGCTAACTCTTGGGGCTATTTAGATTTTTATTTTATTCTAAGTTTAAAATCATTTTAGCAATTTAGGGTGTTTGTTTTAATCACAGCTTAGAATTCCCATCAACCTGGAATTTAAGAGAAGAGATTGTAAATATGTTTTTTTTTGTCAAAATGACATTTTTGAATCATGTAAGGTTCACAAAGAGATTACAATATATAATAGTCCTTGTTTTTTTATCTAGCCTTTTCGCATAAATATAAGATAGAACTTTGAAAAGATAACCGTGGAATCCCTCTCAAACTCATTCTCGTGTGAGATCCAGATACTAGTAAGATCCACATTGAAGTTTGATGGATACTTTTTCAATGTGTTTGAATAATAGTTATAGGCACTGAGTTTTGAAAGAGAAATGGGAATCCCTATGAACCCCTCTAATTTGACATCTAGATGTTAGTAGACTCAAGACTAAAGTTTGAAGGATAAATTTTCAAGTGTTATAATACTTAGGTTTATTATGGTAAAGATGATGCTTAGGGATTATGTGGAGATTGAAATTGAACTGCTAGTTACTCACGAACTGGGTCCACATGGACAAACATATCAATTAGCTTTGTGATGGTATTTGTAACTTTTTTTTGGTAGTTAATGGAAATGTGGATTGAAAAAAACTTATGTTTTTAGTTGGAAATATAATAACACATTGATTTTAATAACATGTAGAAAAGTTCATTTCAAAACAGCTAAGGTAAAATGTCATGGAAAAGTTATTCTTCTATTTTTTTTCCTTTTATGTTATTTCTTTAAACCATTGGTTATGGTAATTATAAAGTAGTCACAACAAGGATCAACAATTTTAAATCTTAGAGGGATGTACAATGTTAGAAGTACACTAGTTTTAGGTGGATAGGTTGGCACTGGACAAAAATCATCCTTTTAGTTTTTGTTATTAATGTTAGGGATACGATCTCTTTTGGCCTTGTAACATAACAATTCTAGTAGTGGAGTTCTTCTCAAAACAATTCCTGAGACACAAATAAGCTTTAGTACCCCATGAGGCTACTTTCATCCCCAAATTATATTATGCATTCACCTTCACAAAATAAATATGTCAAATAATAAGGCAATACAAAAAACCAATACTCCAATACATGGTTTACCTCACTAATTCCATGTAAATGTTGAATCACTTGGGATTTCTTCTTATTTTCATTTTTTTTTATACACTATTTTTAATAAATAATAAAAATTTATTATACACTTACATTTTCAAATAAAAAAAATAATTTATTTTTACATATCAATGGTTTAATTTCTCACAACCCTTCAAAGGCACTTCAATTTGATCCCTACATGGATGTATCATGTAAATCACCGATTCACCATGCTAGGATTCAAATTTGAAGCCTTCAGATCCCTTCAAAGGCTATTTTACCCTTCATAGAAGGCCACAAGGAAATTATACCATGCAAAAGAAAATTAGTTTAATTTCCAACCCATCAATAATGAAATTGAGTAAGCCTGGGTAAATTTGCAACATAAGGGAAACTACAAAATTTTCCCTTCCATGGATTATCAATGATTCAGTGTACTGTGGAAGAGTTGGGACTCAGAGTCTGCCCAAGTGCCCTCAAATAGTGGGATCATGGATGAGGATCTCGGCCCGAAGGGGCATGGACCACGGTGGGCCACTATGCTGCCTAATGCCAAGTTCAAATCGATGAGTTGGTATTGTGACTCGAGATTCGATGTTCACTTTTAAATCATTTAATGGCATTGACATGCATTACTGATTCACCAACTTCATTAAATATTGGTATGAGAGAATGTGAGCCTGCCAACTTGGTTTTCCATCTAGCATCTTATTGTTCACTGAGTCACATGATCTCACAACTTACAAGTCACTTCAGTATTTGAGTATATGATGTGAAATTAAATTCTCATATGAGTCATATCTATGGATGGTGAATTGATTTGAAAACCCTCCACTATCAAGGCTCCATACGGAAAAACTTATGGTGTTGTTTTTTGGGTTACAACTTACAAGTTGTAATTTACAATGCATTGAGCAATCTTTGATGGATTCGAACCTAACCTGGTCCAATGGGTATGTAAATTGACAAACCATGGTTTCACCCAGTTCCAGACATGTCTATGACCACCATAGGGTTGGGATGACAAATCTTTGGTAGTAGGATAGCAACACGTCGCCTTTTGTTTGTGTTCATGAATCATATCCTATACTAGTTAGTCCAAGATTCCAATATTTATTCCAATTTCCATTCATTTACTGGGGTCAGAATCATTTGAATCAACACTACCATTCTCGCATGGTCCACCTAGGATGCTTAGTATGCCCGTCTCATCGGAGGAAGAGGGTTAGGCAGTAGAGACAAAGGCAACTGGAACAGAGTTCCAACCAGAGAGAAGGGTTGTACAATATGCATATAGTCAGCTATAGAAGAAATGAAATAATTTGTCATGTACCTAACTGAATATTACCATTACTTAATTTGTAGGGATGCTTACGCAGTAACTCCTGTACCTGAGCTGATTATGAGGGTTGGCTTCATCGGCTATGGCTACAATTTGGAGAGGCTCATTGCCATCATTATACCACTAGTGTGATGCTCCTACAAATATTGCTATTATGTCTCCCCTCCTCACTCGCCTCACCTTTTGACTTGAGTCATCTTCTTCTTCTTCGTATTCCTCTCGTGGGCTCTCTGATCTGCGCCTGGAGTGCCCTCGAAACGAAGAATGATCTCTGAAAGTCTCCAGACACCTCGTGAAAACAATACCCATTTTCCCTCACCTGCATAGATATATCTATGTTATGTAGATGCAATTATAAAATGACTTTTTTTATAATCATGTGAAATACACAAACATGCATTCATCTAACTCGGGAAAGGTAAACAAACTTAGGAGTGCCGAGATATTGGGGAATTGAGATGGTGTTGCTTTCAATTGTCTTTTTGTAGAAGGAAACAATTGCACATTCTAAGTCCTTGTTTCTTATGTGGTGCACAACTTGAAGGTTCCACCTATGTCATAGGTAGGAGCAAGAGAAGCAAAGGTAGAACATTGGGTAGGTTGGATTGAGCTTCCCTTAACTTAAAGAGATTGGTGAAGTCCGTGGGAGGAAAAAACATTATCCTGGGTTTACAAGTATGGAACAGTCGGAGGTCGGGACTCAAACTCTCAACTCTCCAATTCCATGTTTCAGTGTCTCTCTAATTTATATTTCCTCCATAAGATTTTGCAGAGCTAAGTTGTCGACTTGGTTGTCATGAATTTACAGGCATGTACAACATTTTGTACTTGTGTAACATTTTATATATGGATAAATGTTAAATGTGTTGCTTGTTGGAGTTCCTTCTCGTGTTATAAATATAAGGGTTTAAAACTTCCCCATCCAAAATGTTGTTTGAAATTTGTAATTATGTATTATGCAACTGTGCGTTCACTAGACTAAGTATATAATACTCAATATATGTAACCTTAACAAACCCATTATATAAATGAAATCATAACCAAAATAATGTATACTGTTCGTAGGATAGGACCACAACTTCGTTTGGGTAGAGGAGTAAGCAGAAAGAGCCTGGTATTTGAATTCCAAATATGTCAATGCTTTTTATCTTCCATGAATTGTAAACATTAGCTTGAAAGAAAGAAAAATAATTGAATACCAATGTTTGAGTTATTCCAATTTCCTTAATGAAGTCCAAAGGTTGAAAGGATAAAATATTTAACAACCAACAATGTAAATGTTGTAGACTCTGACCCCTCTATTTTCCTGTCAGCCTTCTAATAACGACAACAAGAAGCAAGAAGTGTCTACCAATATATCTAAACAAGGGAATCATCGACAGGCGTTCATGAATGAGGGACTGGGAGTGCAATGAGCTAGCAAAAAACATGGTTTCAACAACCTCTATGTTGCAAACCCACCAAATGTGTGTTTATGATTCGTCTTCCTTGTTGACTATGGTAGACACTAAACACCCAACTTGTAGTGATATTTGTTGGAGAATTTTAAGTTCATCCTTATAGTGGAATAATAAATACTTAACCTTTCCAATAGGGTTAATAAACTTGATATAGATTGGAGGGACTATCCATAATCCACCTGAAATTGGGGCTTTTGTTTGATCACTTCGAATTGGGTGTTAAACTTGATATACATTAGAGGGACTATCCCAATCCACCTAAAATTGGGGTTTTTGTTTGATCAATTCGAATTGAGCATTTGGGGAGGACATGATTCATAGCTGCTGAATTTAGGGTTGATAAAAAAAAAGTTGTTTCTTGAAATCATTAGGTATTACATTCTGGGGTTTTTCTTTTAGGTAGGCCCAGTCACACTTGACCAATAGAGCCGCCATCGAGCGCAATCAATCCTCCATTCAAAGGTCCTTCCAAATTCCTATGCCTTATTTTATCAACGACTTGACGACTGAATTTTTCACTGACTCGACAAAGTTTTCCCTTATCTAAGTTCAATAAACTATATGCTCCAGGGACCTAGAGAGTAGAGACTTCTTTATATATGTATGGACTTGCATTAGCTAAAATAATGATAATGTTGTATCTGTGGGCGTGTCTCTATATTTGTATGATATCTTGCTCCATGAGATGAATGAAAGAAGATGCCCCAACGTTTGCCAATGTGAATCATGTGAGGGCCATAGAGATGTGAATTATAGGTTTCCACACAATAATCAAGTGTGTATTATAGTCATCTCTTGTGGGCTCCAGAAGGTTGAATAAATAGTTGTTGCTCCTAAAACATTTAGGTGGTGGCAATGTTTTTCTTTTTATTTCCGATTTACAATTATTTTGTGTGCATTTGAAAGCCATAAACCATAATAGAACAAAACAAAATTAAAATTAAAATTTTAAAATACTTGATATTTGTTGGAGAATTTGAAGCGTGTCCGTAAATTAGCTAAGATATGATGTCAATATTGGAGAGACTAGGATACAATTTATATTTTTTTATTACCAATTTCTAGGATATATATAATTAAGGGTATAGAAGATATTTACTTTTATGAGGATAACCCCTACATTAGGGAGGCCACATGGATAAGAACGTGCAATGTATGCATTGGATGTAAACCATTTCAATTTGTATTGACTGGTTCTTGCTTTGTGCTCCCTCACTTACTACAGTCTACCTACTCATCTACTCTTTCTTATGTCATGGATAGATAGATTTATTCATGAATAGTTCATGAATAGATAGACTGAACCATTAGATAGACTGCACGACGGGCATTCCAACTCAATTTCATTACATTATAGGAACTACAAGCACTAAAAGCAATACATAGGGAGAGGAGAGTTTAATATTTCATATGTAAGATAACATGGTTTTCATGGTGCATTTCACCTAGAGGCATATATCTCCCTCTTACTATTGTGACTAGTCTCAATCACTATTCCTTTGGGTACGTGCTTATTGCTTCGAAATTATTTTCTTTTCATTTCCAATTTCAAATAAGTTATTGTACATTCCAAATTGACCATAAACTATAAATTATAATAGGAAAAAAAAATTAAAAAAATTACCTTTGAATATGAAAATAATCAAAGAGATGAATTGCTAAAACACAAAGTTTTTTTTCCATAATTGACCTCATTTACATTGTTAAAAAAGATGCCCCTCTTCAATTATTGAAGTGTTCTTTAATGAAATCAAGGCTAAATTTAATTATAAAAATATTAGATAGCAATACAAGATCATGTTGATGTATTTGTAACTTCAGAATGTATTCACCTGTATATCTTATGTATTGTACCCCGATGTTTATTCTGGGAAGTGTCTGTAATGTATTAAAGTCATTTCATGCCCCGATGTGTCTATCGGGAGATTCAATAATGTAAACAAGTTATGTCAAGTCATTGCGGGTAACCCTCCTATTGTTCAAGGGTTAAACTCCCCATAGTTGTGGGGCCCTAGGGTTATTATACTATCCTAGAGAAGTCGACCCTAGGTGAGTCATTGTAAGTCGGGGCAATAGTCCCCACCATTGTGTTAAGGATAACCCTCCTTGTTGGTCGGAGGAGGAAAATTCCCCACAAGTTGTGGAGCACTAGGGTTATTAGACACTCCTAGAGATGTGAGCCTCTCTTTTAATCACACACACACTCACTCACTGGGGCACATGAGTGAGAGAGAAGAAGCCGGGATCAGAGAATGAGACTACTGCTGTCGGGAGATCATCTTTATGTTTTCGGGTTTTACTTCTGGTGTTGATTCTATCTCTGAGGAAGTTGCGGGGTTTTCTCCTTTATGGTTTCCCCAAGGAAAATTATTTGTGTCTCTTGTCTCTTGTGTTTTATTGCTGTGCATGTTATTCTCTCAGTTAAAGATCCTAAGATCATAATGCTAGCTTGAATGATAAAAATCTAACATGGAATCAAAGCTAACCTAAGAAGAAGACATTGTGCAGCTACAGAAGCTAGGGATTATTACTTTTTGGGTCTCTCTCCATAATCCATCAGCAAAAGTATGCTAGGCTGACTCTCCACTGAAGGGCACATTTTTCTGTCGAAGCGGAATTCAATTCCGAGCATTTTTAGTTTTCAGTGCAGGAAATTAGGGCTTTCTACAGAAGAGGAATTTTTGAGTGAGCCCAGCATAGGACTTCTCTCCTCATCAAAATCCAAGTTTAGAGACCTGGGTAGAGATTTTTTGGTTGGGTGAAACTCTGGGAAATTCAAACCCTAGTTTGACCCCGAGCTGGAAAAACTCTAAAATGCTAAAAATGATAAGTTTTGGTACATTCACTATATCTCGGGATTGGAGAAGGATTAGGAGCTGAAAATTTCATAGGCTGAAGATGAAATCCTAATTTACACTGTGTCCAAAATTCAGCCTCATGTTCGCTATATTCTGGGATATATGATCCCTCCAAGTTAGGGTTTAAGCCTCTTCTAGGATTCATCCCTAAACAGGACACCTGGGGAGAATTGCTATATGTTGGGATACAAAGGTCCAAATGAAATTTATGAAGACGTTCCAGAACAGGCACAAACTATAATTTATGTGGTCCAAGTTTTAGACCCAGAAGACGAAATAGTGACACATGGCAGTCTGTACAACTTCGTTGTTTTGAACAGTATTGTAACAAGTCACCTTGGAAAAATGATCATAAGTCCCAACTAGTGAAACAAATTATGATGAAACCTATGGTGTTGAAAAAGGGACAGGCGAGGATATATTAGTGCAAAGTTTTAGACACATAGGAGCAGTAATTTTGTAGATACCGCAGAAATAGTAACAAGCATTTCTGCATAAGAAATTGAAAAACTAGGGCTTCCCGTTCTGGGAGCATCCCTCCACTATTTTCAGAAAAGGAGTACATTGGACCGCTCAACTTGAAGAGATCTATCTTTCTATCCAATCATATCTGAAATATTCCAAAATTTGAAAATTAGGGTTTCTCTGACAAACCCTAGATCAACCAGCTCCAGAACTAGGACATACACCTCAAATCAGTAAGATCTAATCTTTTGCTATTCTCATTTGAGGTTCTCATTTCAAAGTGATCTATCACATCATCCTGATGATAATCTTGGTGAAGTTGACAACTTCCAAGCATGGAAGTATATGATTTCTCTGAAGAAAATGAATTGGACACCTACATAAGAAGAGAGGTTCTAGTTCTAGAGGGAGATGAGGCTCAAAGCCTTACACAAGAAGAACTTGGTCAAGGCCAAGAAGATCATTGTTGATTCAATCACGGATCAACTTGTACCACAAGTGTCTTCCCTAAAGACACCGAAGATGTTTGATTTCTTAACCAAGCTATTTGAAGGGAAGAACATAAATTGGAATGTGACCTTAAGAAACCAGTTGAAGAATGTGAAGATCTAGAATGCATAGACCATACAGTCATACTTTACAAGGGTCTCTCAAATCAAAGAACAACTTGAATGCAGAAGTGGTGATAGCCACCTTGAATGGCCTCCCAGGATCATGGGATTCATTCATGTGAGGAATGTGTGCCATAAGGAAGTGATTACTTTCAGCTGACTTTGGGAAGAGCACACACAAGAAGAAGAAGCTCGACTCATGATAAGAGAAGAGAAGATGGGAGAAATTGAAGATCAAGCTCTCACCATCCAAAGAAGATCCCTCAAGCGATGAAAAATATGAAGAACTCAACTCTTGAAGAACCTCTTATCCACCTTAGCATTTGGATAAGAAACGATGCTATTATGAGTGAAGAAGACGATGAAGCTGAAGGCTCAAGAAGGAGTCTACCCATGAAACAAATAAAGATAAGTATTCAATTGTCATTTCATGATATTGTTTTGCTATGCATTTGTTTATATTCAGTTGATGTATTATGCATGATAGAATGTTTGCATTAATGACAGTATACTACTAATATGCATGTGATGGGTAAGTAGCTCATGGTGCTATACAACTCTCCATTGCTAGTTATCTAGAATGAAACCTCTTTGCTGACATATTGGATTAGTGCACAATTGCAATGTTGTCCTGGTGGAGATGGAAGGCATCTAGAAACATTTCCGTGAGATATGGATGAATGTTGTATTAGCTAAAATAGTTGCATGATCATATATTTATGCATAAGAATTTTTCATTATGAATATACCTTATGAAGTGTTTCTAACCATACAACTAATGCATTTGACTTGTAGGAAAGATTGCGTAAAATTGCCTACAAGCAAAGAGGGATGAGACTTGTTCCGAAGAACAAGTAACGACAGTTCAAGATGAAGAATAATATGACGGATGCAGTGACATCATTGATGCAGAACCTTCCACCCATGAAGAAGTAACCAAGAAGATAGGGAAGACCAGTTCAAGAAGAATGATGTCTAAGATGCAGTATTGATACGTGAAGGGAAGTTCGTAGTTCCATCACGCAGTAGATGGAAACATCGTGGGATACAAGGAAATATTCGTAGCACGAGGATTCTCATGAAAAGAAGGCATAGACTACGAAGAAACATTTGCAGCTAGTGGGAATTGAAACACATACATGATGAGCTTGATGAATATCTTAACCTTTGCTACAAGGTTGAAGATGAAAGTATATACACTAGATGGATACATAGAATATTAGTAGCATAGGAAGCTACTTGTCACTCCGGTATAGAATGTTTCAGTGCATAGAGTACAGAAGATAGAGGGAGTATGATGCTCTGCTTCAGAGGGAGTGACTACAGAATATCCTGAGGTTCGACATGGTATGACAGGATGGACAGATTACTGATGACTCTAGGCTTTACTGAGAGTAAAGTAGATTCCAACCTTTGCTTCAAGGTTGAAGGAGGAAGACTAGTGATGCTCCTTTTATATGTTGATGACTTGTTCTTGACAGAAAAGAGGAAGTCATTAAAGTTGCAAGAAGGAGACTTGGTGCCGAGTTCGAGATGAAGGACTTAGGGATGATGCACTACATTCTAGGCATGGAGGTGTGGACAAGGGAAATATGCAGTAGAGATCCTGAAGAGGTTCAAGATGATGGAATGCTTGACCACACCTATTTCATCGAACTTGAAGCTATTGAGTGTTGCTTCATCAAGAGTCGGTTGATGCCATGATGTATCGTCAGATGATTTGTTCCTTGATGTACTTGACAGATATAAGACCCGATATTTTCTTTGCTATGAACACATTGAGACATGTTCACTTGATGATTGCAAAGCATGTAGTGAGTTACTTGAAGGGTACAGTTGATTATGGGATCAAGTACGATACGAATCAGAAGATTAACCTGGAGGGTTATGTGGATTCGTATTGGGTAGCCAGTGCCATTGATAGGAAGAGCACTTCGAGGTGCTACTTCAGTATGAGATCAGGTGTGATCTCTTAGTTTGATAGGATGGAGTCCTGCATGGCGCTGAGTACAACTGAGGAAAAAGATGTTGCTACTTGCTATTTGGGAGGTAGTATGTTTCTTTTGAAAACTACTATTTGATTTTCTTGATCTGACTTGCATTTTGGTATGATGCAGAGAGGAGCAGTGAAGCTCCAGTTTGTGATCCAGATCAAGATATCTCGAAAGAGAGAGTTCTAGCATAGCTAGTGACACAGGTTGTCTGAGCACAAATCCTGGTGAAGCTCGTAGGTTGCTCAGACGTAAACGGTCTTGTAGGTTGTCCTCGAATGTAATCGGTCCTGGCAAAGCTCGCAGGTTATCCTTGGACGTAATCAAACCTGATGTGATTCTATGCTAGAAATGGCCAGAGTGAAGTTTGAATACTTCAGGAAGAAGCTTGGTGTTCTCCAGATCGAGGTTCCTTCCAAAGGGAAGTGATGATTTCGTGAGCCCTTCTAACATGGTGAGAGGATTGGTTCCTTCCATGGTCAGATATAAGTGTTGTGCCTTTCTGACGCGGTGATAGGATTGGTTCCTTTCATGGTCAGATGTAAGAGCCGTGACATGGTGAGATGATTGGTTCCTTCCATTGTCAAATGTATGTGATGATGCCACATCCAGCATGGAAAAGGGTTGGCTCTGTGAAGACACATCTAGTATGAAAAAGGACTAGCTCTGTGTAGATCCCACATCCAGCATGAAAAAGGGTTGGCTCTGTGAAGACACATCTAGTATGAAAAAGGACTAGCTCTGTGTAGATCCCACATCCAGCATGAAAAAGGGTTGGCTCTGTGAAGACACATCTAGTATGAAAAAGGACTAGCACTATGTGGATTCCACATCCAGCATGAAAAAGGGCTGGCTCTGTGAAAACACATCTAGTATGAAAAAGGACTAGTTCTGTGTGGATTCCACATCTAGTATGAAAAAGGACTAGCTCTGTGAAGACTCATCCAGTATGAAAAAGGACTGGCTCTGTGTGTGTTCCACATCTAGTATGAAAAAGGAATAGCTCTGTGAAGACTCATCAAGTATTAAAAAGGACTGGATATGTGTGTGTTCCACATCTAGTATAAAAAAGGACTAGCTTTGTGAAGACTCATCCAGTATGAAAAAGGAATGGCTCTGTGTGGATGACACATCTAGTATGAAAAAGGACTAGCTATGTGATGATACATCTAGTATGAAAAAGGAATGGCTCTGTAGATGTACATCCACCATGAAAAAGGGTTGGCTCTGTAGAACTTCCTGTGATGAGAAGAATCAAGAGATAGCACCCATGATGATGACCCAGTGATGATGATCTAGCAGAGATGATCCAGCGATGATGATCCAGATAGAATGATGAACCAGATTAGGATGAAGATGACTTGAAGATGAAGATAACTTGAAGATGAAGATGACTTGAAGACAAAGATGTCTTGAAGATGAAGATGACGAGAGCTCATTGATGATCCAGATGATATAGAGAAGAAGACCAGTGCTGACAAATTGTGTCGAGAGAATACCTTCCTAGTTAAGAGGGAGTGTTGATGTATTTGTAACTTTGGAATGTATTCACTTGTATATGTTATGTATTGTACCCCAATGTTTATTCTGGGAAGTGTCTATAATGTATTAAAGTCATGTCATGCGCCGATGTGTCTATCAGGAGATTTAATAATGTAAACAAGTCATGCCAATTCATTGTGGGTAACCCTCCTATTGTTCAAGGGTTAAAGTCCCCACAGTTGTGGGGCCCTAAGGTTATTAGACTATCCTAGAGAATTCGACCCTAGGTGAGTCATTGTAAGTCAGGGAAATAGTCCCCACCATTGTGTTAAGGATAACCCTCCTTGTTGGTTGCAGGAGGCAAATTCCCCACAAGTTGTGGGGCACTAGGGTTATTAGACACTCCTAGAGATGTCGACTCTAGTAAGTAATTGTTAAGTGAGGTCGACATGTTGGAGTGGGTTTCAAGTGAACGAAAGAATATAAATAGAGAGTGAGCCTCTCTATTTATCACACACACACACTCACTCACTGTGGTGCATGAGTGAGAGAGAAGAAGCTGAGATCAGAGAATGAGACTACTGCTATCAGGAGATCATCTTTATGTTTTCGGGTTTTACTTTTGGTGCTTATTCTATCTCTGAGGAAGTTGCAGGGTTTTCTCCTTTATGGTTTCCCCGAGGAAAATTCTTTGTGTCTCTTTTTTCTTGTGTTTTATTGCTGTTCATGTTATTCTCTCAGTTAAAGATCCTAAGATCATAATGCTAGCTTGAATGATAAAAATCTAACAGAATTAGAATTAGATATTACATTTAGTTCTGTAGTTTATAAAAAATAGGTTAAGTAATTCACAATTTATTCATTAAGAAAAATATTTAATATTAGTAAATTTAATTTAGATTTTTATTATATTCTAAGTTTAGAATCATTGTAGCAATTTATGGTGTTTGTTTTAATCACAACTTAGACTTCCTTATTATCTAGTTTATCATTTTTAGGGTTTGGGTTTGCTCTTAGTTATATATTCAACATTATCAATTTCCTAGTTTTCTCTTGAAATGTGTTGTTAAAGATATATGGGTGATTCCATGAAGATGGGTAACACTTTTTGGCCAAATTTGGCAATGAAAACCTGATTTTTTACTCATGTGCTAGATAGAAGCCCTCAAAATGCATATATGCCATGTGAATTTTGACTTGCAGTAAAAAAACAAATTGTAGAATATTATGTTGGCTTCATAGTGATATTTTTTTAAAAATATTCCGATGTGATTTAA
>LPNX010460324.1:128454-138740 GCA_001517045.1 Pseudotsuga menziesii | reverse complement strand
TCTCTCTCCTAATCCCCACAATCCCTGTCCTCCCCACTATGCCTAATATCCCACTAACACTCTCCCCCCTTCTCTCTACCCCTTCTTCTCTCTAACTTCCCTCCTTGTCCTCAAACCCCTAAAATACTTGAGATTTATATCTTCCTCTACGCCAACCCCCTCCTGCACCTACCCATAATCACCTTATAATCTCTCTCTCTCTCTCTCTATAACTTTCCTCCTCCAAAAACCCATAAAATATGAAATATCTATATATTGATCTACCCTAATCCCCATATTACCCTTACCCCTCATCACCCCCCTCCCTTTGTATCTCTCTTTCAACCCAATACTCCACCTACACATAAGCCCCACCACCCTCTCCATTAGAGTAAATTTCAACTCAAAATGGGCCTCCTAAGGAAAATTAATAAAATAATAGTTAAAATAATAAAATAATATTTATTAATTTTGGAGAAAGAAAAGAAAAAACTACTTTTTTGTTCGTATTTTCTATGTATCTCCCTATGGTTTTACTCAAAATTTGATTGAGAGAGCTCATTGGATGCATAATTAAATTCCACATCCAACGAGTACTCACTCAACATATTTTTGACTAGCCTTGCCACCCCAAAAATAAGAAATACCTGAAAAAACATGATGATGAGGAAAACCACAATGACAAACAACTACTTTCATCCTGCTGATTGTAACCTTCACAAAAAGAAGAATTGGAATGGAAATCAGATTTTAGTTGTTCATCCTTCTCATATTCCACCAACAAAAAAGGATTTGCATGTTCATGTAAATCTTCAGTCTAAATTTGAGTTTGAAAAATGCATAAAGGTCCTTCCTCAACCATTAACTCAAAATATGATTCCTCTTTTAATTCAAACTACAAAGAAACTTCATGAATTCTTTAATTTATTTGAGAAGGAAGGGGTATTCTAAAATTTTGGTTTCTATTCTGTTGTGCTTGATTTTCTATGGGAGGTGATCTATTGTCCATAGTAAGTCTCTTTATCAATGTTTCCATGATTTTCATCATTATGTCCATACTGGCCTCTTGTGAGTTAGGGGAAGAAGGATGTTTGGAATCTTTATCCTTTCTTCTTTATCCCTCTTCCCTCATTTTCTCTTTAGTAGAAGTCAAGTTTATTTCTACCTCTATGCCATCATTTATCATATCAATTAGGGAGGCATATTTTCTTTCACTAAGCCATAAGGTAAATTCACTATCAAAATCTTCAGCATATTGGGGTTGAGCGGCACTAGTGGGAGGCTTGAACTAGGAAGGGGTGTCATTATAGACTATCATAAACCTGTCAGAAAACTCCTAGACCGATTCACTCTCCCTCCTCTTCATGGAATAGAATTGGGAAAAACAATTCCTGTGGTTTTTCTTTTTTGCCCATTTTTTCTTGAATCCTCAAAATCTTGATAACTCAAAATGGAGTTGTTCGGAATATTTCTAAACCATTTTCTTTCTTCTCTAGCAATACTTTGGGAAAATATTCCGACTTTAATATCCTCATGGTCTACTTCTTTCAAGTTTGTCCAGTTTGAAAACCATTCCAAGTGTTCCTTAGCTCAATACCCCCTATCCCCATTAAATTGTTTGTGTTTTTTGGCATATCCATGGGGGAGTTCATGAAGAGCGGATGGGAGAAGTATAGGGGAAAACCTTTTAGCCTTCCTTGGAGTTATAGTAGGGTTTTCAAGAGGAATTGAAGATGGTGTGACAAACAAAATCAATCTTTTGTGAGTAACTACAGAGCCATGAAAAACAATTAAACTGAATGATGGGGGCTTCTTAAGCTCCAAAGTGGTGGGAGATAAGGATATGTCAGTAGAATTCTCTGTGGAAGTGGAGTTTAATGAGGATGATTCAAAGGGAAATAAGGGGAATTCTCGATGAGACAAGGGTTGGGGATTCCTTCCTAGAGACTCAGAAAAGGATGTGGTATCCACTGTAGCACTAGGATTTTTGTAGGGATGATCGTTGTTCTTACATGGCTCGATTGAAGGATCTTGGTCATAATCATATGTACAAGATGAGGAGATAATTCCAATTCTTAAAGAAAGATATACATGAGTAAATCCATGGCCTTGTTTTGAGTGCAATAAAGAATGGGAAATTCCTTTGATAAGCTTCAGAAATGATAGGAAAAACTTTACAAGAAAGGATAAGATATCTTAGAGAAGATACACACTCGAGTACCTTAATTTTTCACCATGACTTTCCATGTCTTTGCAGTGATCTCATAGAAAATTTTGAATACGAGATTCTTTGAAGGTGGAGTCATCGGGTGAAAGATGCACAACTTTCTTGATGTTTGACTGTTGTTCACCATCAATAGTTGAACCTGAACTCTTTGCAGCTTCTTGGTCACCAGTATTTCCAATGGAGTCATCTTCCAAACTATTTGAGCAGAGTCTGTAGAGCATATACAACCAACATGTGTCTAGGAATGACTACTCAACCAGGTCATAGTTTCCCGAGGAGATAATAGCAATTAGTTTTTGAAAACAATGCCAATATGTTATCACCTAAAATTTTCCAATGGTTGTGGTAGGAGAATCACTGGGGTAACCATTTCATACCAATATTTAAACTATATTATAGCCTATATAGTCAGAGATGAATCTCTCTTTGTCATAGTAACATTCACATATACATTCGGCTTTAAACAAGCATTCAAAAGGCTAAATTTATGAGGGAAGAGTTGTTTGGGTTTTAAAGGGTGTAAGACAAAAAAATAGACAACACCATTGGACATTGGATTCATAGCCTAAAAAATTCAAGGGTATTACAATGAAAATGAGTGGGGATTTTACTTTTTAATTTGAGGCAAAGTGGGTGTCACATTCAGTCAAATATATTCAAGTGGTGGTAGGAGACATGAGAGAAATCCCATTGAAACAAGAGGCACCTATCTATGGATGAATCTCTTGCACCACATTTAGTAGAAGAAACAATAAAGGATAATAATTGAAACAAAGCACCTAATAGAGGGTGAATTCTATGACATTCATCATGATCACATAAAAAATGCAATATCTAATGCAAGGAGAACTGAATAAAACAAATTCCTCACATACAATTAGAAAGAATTTAGCAGAAACTTACACAAATGAAAATTATGCAAACGGGAAACATAAACTGAACAAGGAACACTGTGAACAATATTAGAAACATAGAAGAATATTTTTCATTAACACTTCTAATAAATTTACAGAGCCACAAAAACTAGGCACATAGGATTCAAAATATGAATGTCGAACCCTTTTTTCCTCCATAGAGGTTACATTTATAATGTCATGGGATCCCAATACCAACCTCGAAAAATAGCCAAATTCACTTATAGAAATCAAGAATCAATCCCGCACACATAAAATCATAACAAATTCTGATCAGGCATATTTTCCATGATCACAAACAAATCAGGAAAACATGCTAGGTTGTGCATGATGGAGACAAATAGAAAACCAAACACTTGGAACTCATGCTCACTTGATTGAAAATGATGGTTTAGAGCACCTCCAACGACCTGAAATAGTTTAATTTCTCCTTGCGTCTTTAACTTGCAAAATCAATGCTAGCGATAGATCTGCATCTTAGATCCTGATCATTGGAATATGAACCATCACGCTCCATAAAGTGAATTTTTCACCTATGATTCTTAATGCGATATTCAATGGGGAGGGGACACACCATTTATGCACGTTTCTCATCACACAAGCACTCCTTGACTTTGAGAGTGCAAGTTCACCCAAAAAAATCAATTTCCACTGTAGATATTCAGCTATAATCAATCTGGACCTTCCAATCATGAAGCTTCCAACTAATTTAGCAGTCGTCCAACCTAACTTTACTCCTTGCTAGTTTTCATCAAGAAATTCTCTCAGACAGTCATTATTATGCATAATATTTCTGAGATGTTGATCTTGTGGGATGTGGATTATGGAATGCAAGATTCTAGTTTACTTGAAGTTCAATGTTTATGTTTCCTCTTTCTTCCTTTCCACTTCCTTTTGGGTCGTTGATCTATGCAGGAGCTCTCTTAATCGTCGATCTTACAGAAATTGTAAAGTGGGATTCCAATCTTTTCCTCGCCAAATTTCTATATCTCCACTTTCTGATTTCCTCCTTTATACTCCTTTCAAAGCCGTTGTTATTTGGCAGAAGTTTTTCAGACCGTCGATCCCGCGGATCACGGAAGGAGAAAGTTCTAAATTTTTATGACCAAACACCTGTGTTTCTACCTTTTCTCTCCCTCCTTTATTCTCCTTTACGAGTCATTGATATTTGACAAAATATTTCCATACCGTCGATCCTGTAGATTGTGGAAGGTAAAAGGTCAACCTTTATATGAAATTTTTTTGTATCTTCTACTTTTTGATTTCCACCATTTTACTTCCCGCATTTCTCTAGACCATTGATTTGTGTAGAATCTTTCTGTGACTGTTGGATCTTGGACTGCAGAAATAAAAAATTGGATTTACCACTTTTCATAGCCGAATTTTGTCTTTTTTGTTCTTCCTCTACTGATTTTTCCTTGGCAGAAATGATTTGTGGCCTTAGATTTTTCTCCACTATGCATCTAGGTCATCCGTTCTAGTCATCTTTAAACCTTGATCAGATTTTTCTTGTTCATACATATTTATAAGGTTGAAACTTAGGGTTTTTTTAATAATTTGCATTTGAAATCACTAGATAAACTCCTTAGAACATGTAGAAACCCCACCAATATCCTTCAGAGTCATGTGATATGAAATATTTTCAGACCTTACTCTTTCTTTTGTTGTTATAAACCTTTGCAGGGGAATTAGTGCATATTCCTATGTGAAAATATTTGAAATTTAGTGCAGGTGCTAACACACCCAATCTATCTCTCCAACCCATCTCTTACTCACCTTACCCCTAACCCCATATCTCTCTCTCTCTCTCTCTCTCTCTCTCTCTCTCTCTCTCTCTCTCTCTCTCTCTCTCTCTCTCCCCCCCTATGCCACACCCACCAAATGATCAAGTGTAACCCCCTTCTCTATAAATTCCCTAATCATCCCTAACCCATATCCATCTTTATCTCTATCTCTTTATATCCCCTAACATCCCTCCTTACCCTTACCCATAATAACCCCCCTCGACTCTCTCTCAGTCTCTATGTCAACCCTGTAATCTTCCAACTAAACCCTAACCCCCACCCCCTCTCTCTACCCCTACTCCCTAACAACCCCCTATCTCTCTCTCACACATACTATTCTACTCCCACATCTACCAGTAACCTCCATCCTCTCTCTTTCTCTCTCTCCCTTCATCGTCATAACCCTTACTAACCCCCTCTTTCACTTTCTCTCTCACCCCTACACCTCCACCTATTCATGACCCCCACCACTTTCTCTCTCCCCTAACCTCCTAACCCCCTTCCTCCCTCCCTTTTTCTCTTTACACCTATACCCCCATCTCTCAATCTATATATCTATCTCTCTAAACCCAACTCCTAAAACTACCCCCCTCCTCTCTCTCTCTCTCAAACTACCACTCTCAAACTATACCAATTCTCTCTAAATTCCCTACTCCATAAATTGATAAACCTACCTATTTTCTCTTTCTACCTTTCTACTTCCTTTCGGGTTGTTGATCTATATGGGAGCTCTCTCAATCATTGATATTGCAGAAATTGGAAATTGGGATTCCAATATTTTTCTCTCCAAATTTCTATATCTCTGCTTTCTGATTTCCTCCTTTATACTCCTTTCAAAGTCGTTGATATTTGGTGGAATTTTTTCAGACTGTCAATCCTGTGGATCATGGAAGGTGAAAGTTCTAAATTTTTATGACCAAATACCTTGTTCTTCCTTTTTTCTCCCTCCTTTATGCTCCTTTACGAGTCATTGATATTCGACAAAATATTTCTAGACTGTCGATCTTGCAAATCACGGAAGGCAAAAGGTCAACATTTATAGGACCAAATTTTGTATCTTCTGCTTTTCAATTTCCACCATTTTGCTTCATGCATTTCTCTAGACCATTGATTTGTGTGGAATATTTCCGTGACTGCCGTATCTTGGACTATAGAAATAAAAAATCAAATTTACCATTTTTCACAACCGAGTTTTGTCTTTTCAGCTCTTCTGCTCCTGATTTTTCCTTGGTAGAAATGATTTGTGACCTTTTATTTTTCTCCACTATGTATCTAGGTCATCTGTTCTAGTCATCTTTAAACCTAGATCATATTTTTCTTGTTCATATAGAAAGGAACAAAGGAGAAAGGAGAAAGGACGGTTACTCCAGGCATACAGACAGGTCCTAGGATCGTGCATGTTGACAGGGGGAGAAAATACCAGTGAGCAGTGATTAGAGATTTCAGATATAGGTATGTGGACACCCTTTTCCATTGATGCCAAAGGGGGAGAGATGAATACAAAAGGGGAGCATGCTCACAGGGGGAGCATGAGTTGTTGTCATCAATGACAAAGGGGGAGATTACTGATGAAATTGTCATTGATGCCAACATGGACTTGCAGTGGCCCCACGAGATGTCATTGATGCCACCAAGTCCCATCTGCAGTGCCTTGATCCCTTACAATGTGGGTTTTATCCTTTAAGCACCTTCTACCTAGTTGACAAGGTCCCTATACCCATAATCTTGGATCTTGAAGCCACCATCTTGTTGAAGACATTGAGGAACCTGGAAATGGTCTTGAAGCCTTGATAGACATTGGAGAAACCCTAGATGGTCTAGAGAAGCATTAATGACCCATTTTTTGGTCATTTATGCTATGATGATGTCATGGTACCCCAGTAGAAACCAAGCTATCCCACAGGTGATATCATGATGGATCATGTGGTTGAGGCAGTTAAAGAAGACCATGAAGCCCCTTACTTGATGAAGAATCTCTTGAAACCCTTGGAGAAGTCTTGGTTGACATGAAGAAGCCTTTGGACCCACATTTGTTGGGTTAATGGTCCTTGAACCCTTGAAGGAGATAATATGGTTACACCCTTGCATATGATGGTTTGGGTCTTGAACCCACACACCATGGTGGATTGAATTTGTATGGAATCCCTAGTGGCTTAATGGAACCCTTTTGATGGTAATGTATATAGGACAACCTTACTTATGGTAAGGAATGGTTGTGGAACAAATAAAATGACAAAACGTTTTGACCTCATTGTGACCATTAAAATGGTAAACTTATGTGTCAACACAATAAAAATAATTCAAGTAGAAGTCGGCTCAGTCAATTTTTTTAATAAAAATTAAATTAAATTTTTTTTTTTTTTTATTACATGTCAGCTCAATGAAAAACCAGTATTAATAACCCATCCAAACTTCATTTTATACACACAAAATTTTTGGATTAGCTCTGCAATTTCGGAGGTCAGATTGCTACAATTTCGGAGGTCAGACTGCTGCAATTTTGGAGGTTAGACTGAGGCAATTTCAGAGGCTTAAATGAGGTAGCATGCACTGTGTTTTTCATGGACTGAGGCAAGTGGACTTTGAAAATTTGGAGGCAGCAGACAATTTTTTTTTTACAGGCTGATTTTTGCAGCAGATAAACTCTTCTTTTGGGGTCAACAATTGTTAAAAACTCGGTGGCAGTAGACCATGACTTTCTTGACAAAACCAAGTCTAAAATTGGAGCTAAAGGAAGAATTTGGTGGTAGTAGTAGAGGATAAAATAGTGGAATTGTTTTGAAGGCTCTCAATGATGGTTTGAACAGCAACAACAGTGGTTATAGGTCTGATTTTTTTATGAATTTCGTGGACTCAGATGGCAGTAGTCTAAGAGAACAGCCTCGAATTTCACAGTCTTCATTAGCATGCAAAGACCTAAATTTTGGTGAGGTTATAGTGTTTGGTGCATAGCACCTAAACAGTCCTATTTTGTGGTAATTAAAGTGATGGTCATTACTACAATGATTTTTTATAAGACCAAGTCATTTCATTTGGGTCTTCTTCCATAAAAAGTTTGAAGTTCATTATAGTCATACTCAGGCCAAGAATGAGTTTTGACATGCACTTATACACAATGATATGATACTCTTTATTGATTATGTTTACAAGTAGCAAGAGTTTATACTTGGCATGAGTCTTTCACATGCTCATTTAGCCCGAGCTTGATTGGTGATTCAGGCCTTTTATCAACAGTCCATGTTTTGAAGTTTTTCACAATAAAGGTATGAGTTTTGAAATGCAATTCTTGCGAAGTAATTTGAAGTGGCTGAAGGTGATGTGGCTTCCACAGTTCACAGTTGACTGTGTTGGATTATACACACAGTGCAAGTTTGATGACCTTTTACAAGGTATGTATACTTAGGTATGGTAATGATTATACATATGTGCAATGGAAAATTTATATGCAGTACAATGATATTGCATGGGCAAGATGATGAGTACACAATGATGAAAGTACACTACAACATTGATGTGTGTAGTCTGTTCTAAAAGCACATACAAGTTTGACATGCGTAGACAAGTGGCATATTGTGATGTATGCAAACTTATTGACACTTAATGATGTGATCCATTCCCACACTTTGATGGTTCCTTATAAAATATGTTGACGAATAATCCATGCACATAATGATGATGATGATTTATGATGAAGCATAATTTGATGATGGTGTATGCCCTAAGATGATGTTTGGAGATAAACAACGATAACAATGTATACAGTAGCAGTATGTACAAAGTGGTATGAAGTGAGCACAGTGGTACATTTGTATGCATGATATACAGTAAAGGTATGAGTGTGGATCAAGGGTAAAATCAATCAAAGGTATGTGTCCTTCAAGTCTGTTCTAAAAAAATATTTATATCTTGTCTTGATGATTAGTTGTCTGGGTTTTAAGTTGATTATTTATGCTACATATGGATTCTATATTGACTATGAAAGAGATCAAATGTTGAGGTCTAGTATGCTGTGTTTATGGGACAACATATTAACTATTAAAGAGCCCAAGTCTAAGGCCTCGTTGACTGTTGTTCTGGGGTTATATTTTGACTATGAAAGAGGTAGCAAGTTGAGGCCTAGACAGACTATGTTTGGGGCTATCTATGAATAGAAAATGAGGTTGAAGATAGATTGAGTTTTGGACTGTGATGTGTCTGAAATCGACAAGAAAGAAATAGGTCTCTGAAGTAGCAAATAATTCTGATATAAGGACAACGAAATCACAGTTCTATGGCAGCAAGGAAGAGTAGATTACAGGGAGTCAAAGTCATAGTCCTATGGAGCATATGGAAGCTAAGATGAAGATTTATGATTATGTACCTCTAGAGAAGAACTGAATGTGTGATCTGAAGAGACACTAGTAGAAGTGATCAATTTTTCCACGAAAAGACGTGGAAATATCCATGGAAAAGCGTGGATATTGCCACGTCTAAGTGTTTTTTTTCCGTGGAAACAATTCCATCGCAATAGAGACAACCCCTAATTTGCGTTGCAAGAGAGACAATGTTGTATATTTCATTATATGTCTAAGCCATCTCTATATCCATGCCTGGCCGTCTCTGTATCCATGCCCAACCATCGCTGTATCCATGCTCTGTATAAGGTTTTAAAAAAAAATGCAAACCCAGGAATAAGATGTCGCTATAGCCACGCCTTGCCATCTCTGTATCCACGCCTTGCTGTCTCTGTATCCATGGCTAGCCATCGCTGTATCCACGCTTTGTAAAAGTTTAAAAAAAAAAAATGCAAACCCCAAGAATAGCGACGGGGATGCTATACCTGCGACAGGGATGCTATTACCCATCACTTCTATTCAAACAATCTCCTAACGCCTGGATTCTTCCTCATTAATGTCACTTCAGCTAGGCACATATACACATCTGCTTGGGACTGTCATAACATAATCTTTTGTATCATTCGGTTGTTGGAAAGCAAATATAAAAGGAAGTTCTAACAGATTAAAAAATACAAAAGGAAGTTCTAACAGATTAATCTTTGTAGGGACTTGCAATCTTTTAGCTAAGTTAACAAAAAATTATGAAATTATGCTTTCTACTAGGGTTTATAGCAATAATACAATTTTCTTGTTGAATATACCCATAAACATGTCACAGAAAATTATCACATGAAAACAATCCATTGATTTTCTCTTTATCATCCTTGATAACATTATACCACCTATCTATATATACCTTTTATAATTCTTCATCTATAAATACCATATGTGAGCATCATTTATTATATTAATGACTATAGATAATCACCAAATAGTGTGATATTTGACTTCATTTCATTTAGGTTTTGAAGAAAAATCTCTTACTTTTCAATCAGTTCCTTTACAT
>LPNX010460324.1:106885-128377 GCA_001517045.1 Pseudotsuga menziesii | reverse complement strand
TTCTCACAGTATTCCTTGGAATCTCTAGTATGCCAACAATTATGAAATGCCATAATCATTTTGCATCTATGGGCACAAATTTAACTAAAATTTGGGAACTTTGTCAAATGATATCAACTTATCATAAAATATTTGTGTTCCTACAACCTTTGTTACTTTTACAAGTGTTTCCTGTCAATACGTGCAAACAGCACTTGGGCCTGTTATGGGAATTTTTTACAATAACGCTAGTACATAGCCAACTTCCAATGGTTTAAACAAGCAAAGAATGATGCAAAGAGCTTGGGTAATAGCTACTAATCTGGCAATCACATAGCCAAATTCCAATGGTTTAAACTTTAAATAAGCAAAGAATGATACAAAAATGATGGCTTACATATTTCATAGGGGCTAAAGCTTTGGCCATGGCGGCCAATATGGCAATCACATAACCAACTTGCAATAGTTTAAACAAGCAAAGAAAGGTGCTAAAATGATGCCTTACATATTCCAGTCGGCAGATTATTACAACAATTACTATAGACACCAAACATAATCTCATGAGTCCTGAGCTATACAAGAATCTGAAATATTGGCTAGTGTTCAATCTTTATTTTTGCATCTCTATTTGGTAAGCCCCCTTGCACTAGCATTTGATTTCTCAACTCCTGTGAAGCAAGCAATAAACTACTTTAGAAACAAAAAATTAGCAACTAAAATGACGACAGCATAGATGCTTTACGATTAGCAATTACTTCACATGGCCCTCCTATATGATCTCAAACTATGTGACAGTCATATGACCCCAATGACTCTACAACATATACCTCATCAGCTACAGCAAAGCCATTCCACCCCATGTACAAGAAAAAACAATATGCCCACCAATGATTCAAAGCAAAGTGTTCAAATAAAACAGAACATTGAATTAGACCAGACTGAACTGAGAGTCATGATTATCAATTATTATCTACTTGAGGCAGATGAACTACTTTAGCAGCCATTCGCCTTTGTCTATCACGAAGATACAAGACTGTCAAAAGGCAGGCAAACAGTGTAACTAAAGTCACATTGCCATCATGAATAAGGGTCTTCTTTAACCATTTTCCTAATTTGGGAAGCATGTCAGGGCACCTTTGCAGGTGATGATGGCTTGTGTGAAAAGTGTAGAAGATCATGGTTATGTCCTATCATTTGGGTTGCTTTCATTCTCTGGTTTCTTGCTGCACAAGGACAATAAATATGGTATACATGCTTTTATGATTTACTACTTATTTAACATGATATTTGTTTTATTATACCTTGTCTTATTTCCTTGCATGAACTTGAACGTCAGTGTTGAGGACTCCAAAAACTAAATGTAGGACAATGCTGGTAATGATATGCCGTCAATTGCACCCTTAATACCCATTACCAATAATGCCTATTCCCATCTATGATTCATTTGAGGTGGTTGTATTGAATTTTATCTATATAGTATATTGCTTTGTCATTTCATGACATTCTCGACTTTGATGTATAGGGCCCGTACTGGATCTTTATGTGGATCCGATGATGAGGAAAAGTGTATATATTCTTCAACAGAAAAAAATGTAGTGTATTAATTCAAAAATATGAACTTACTTCACATTTAGTATTCATGCTAAAGCATATAGCCATTCTAATTAGTATACATGCCAAAGTATATAGCATATAGCCATGCTAATGATGTGGTAAGGTGTGATTGGACAATATATTTCCTTTCTTCTCTCATTCTAGTTCTCTTGTTTGGCACTTTTCACTGTTGAATGTCCTGCTGCAAAAACCGCAAATGAAGGTTGACACATCTATAGGGAACTCAATATGAAGGCTGACCAACTATCCAAGGAAGCTCTGCAGTACCACCCAGGAAGCTTTGATATCCATGAATTAGTGGATGGCCACGAGACAGTGGCCATGGAGTTTCAATTCTAGAGCTTCAGAACTCTATGGCTATGATATTGTCATGTTTTTTCTTGTCTTAAAATGACCTTCAGATCAGTCTTGAGATCCTTTCTTGGACAGATCTTATGAACAGACCTGATCAGGAAATCACACTCAGGAAAGCTATAGATGAACACTGAAGCAAAGGTATCTTAAAATTAAAAAAGAAATTTATGGAAAACATAGTGAAACCTATATAAATCTGTAAATGGAATGATAAGCATCCAAGTAAGCAGAGAATATAGTTATAACACACCTCAACAACATCCGTCCTGGAACAAAGTTGCTTAAGTTCTGCAATCTTCATTCTCCATTGAAGCTGCGGGTCAAGTAACACAGAAATCAACACCCTTGAGAACTATGAAATCGAAGCGGAGAACACTACTAGAGTAGTGAATGTGGAATAAACAAATACAGAACCTTCTTCTTTTTATTTGAAACCCCTTTTTTATTTATTCTACTGCTCTTGTTCATCCTCCTCATCTGAATCAGAGTCTGCTTTTTTCTTTGCTGCCAAACTCAAAGTTTCATCCTTCTTTTCTTCATCCTGGAAAGCAACAACTTATAATATCAATATTGTTCCTCCAGCTCTTACTTTTTCAACTAAAATGCAAAAGGGGTATAATACATAGTGGAAAAGGCTACAAACAACTAAACTACATAAGCCACACCTCCTTTGCAATTGCATAATCCATTCAAGAGTTTATATTAGACACACAAAGGCATCTGAAACATCCTGATACGTATACCTTTTACATGATACATATATGCTGATACATATACCTTTTACATGATATCTTACTCCTCTACCTTTTCCAGTATACCTTTTACATGATATCTTGCTCCTCTACCTTTTCCAGTATACCTTTTACATGATATCTTGCTCCTCTACCTTTTCCAGTATACCTTTTACAGGATATCTTTGTTACTATATTTAAGCAGACATATTAATGAGCGGTTTGAGGGATCCAGAATCTAGATTGGGTTTTGTAACTATTACATAATCTGTAATTCTCAGTAAATTACTTCACATTTACAACTTCACATGCATATTTCATATCTTTTTCAAAACCCACTGACATGAAAACCCTTCACGTCCTCTGCTCCTAACAAAGGAGACTCCTACAATTTACATATATTTTGTCAGAGACTCAGAACATTGCTCTGAAACTCAGACCAACAGTCAAACCATTGCTTTGATGCTAGGACCAGTTTTCAAAACAACCACCAAGACACCCTTCCCTTTTCCCTATCCCCATTTAGGAAATTGCTGAGTTATACATACTTTTTGCCCTTCCATTTTCCCCATCCCCATTTAGGAAATTGCTGAGATTACATAATTTTTTGTCAAAATGTACTACTTTGAATCTCTTAAGATGCATTGCCTTTGGATTTTGAATTTATGCCACATGAATAGCCCTACTCTATAAATGACAGTGTTTCTGACTCCAGTAATATTCCTTTACAAGGAGCTGTTGAAGTGCTTAGTTTTATTAAAGAGTGCATTTTTTCTCCAGATTGGAATTCTTCTATTTACAAAGAATCCTGTCACCAACTTAATGAAGAACATGTCAGTACTCTTTTACTAATGCTACAGCCACAGCTTTCAGTTGATGAAAGAATGGAGGGGGCTGGTGTTTCAGATATGTCCTATGAAAAACACTTCCTTGAACATTTTCACAAAGCATGCTTTAACCTGTTACATGAACTTGTTATGAGGCGTGCCTTATCCACCGAACTTGAAGAACACCTAGTGATCATGGCTTAGCTTGGTAGTCCATACAGAGGTCACGCCCAGTCTTTAGCAGCCCAGTTTTCTCTTTGGATTTTGCTCAACTTACAGGGTAATATTTCTTTTTCAAGAGCCTATTGGGTCAGTCAGAGGTGCTTAAGCAGAAGGTTGTTGACCTTCTTGTTGTCAGTAACTGTCTCACCATAGTGGGGTTGTGTTTTTAGATATTTAATTGGATGAATGTAATTCTTTCTAGGTCATTCTACCAGCCCAAAAAGTAAAAACCTTCTTACAATAGTAACCACAAAAAGTTTTGGCTAATTGGAAAAGTTGGGGTACTGTTTTTCACCATTAACATTACTCCTCTCTCGAGAGATATGTTCACTACTTGTGGTCTGCCTTCCCTTTGTAATCGAGCCTTTTACCCAGGCGTGGAATTTAAGTGGAAGGGTAGCTTCTGTTGTGAGACAAATTTGCTTCACTGTAATAATCCCAAATTGGAAAACTGCATGCTATTAATTCCAAGTCAATTTGTCTGTTTTATCTAGGATTGATAAATAGTTAGAAGGCTTCTCACATTCTCTCCATCTCAGTGAGTGCTAGAACTGAGCTCTATTCTTATGGAGAAGATTCCATTATTTCCCTACAGTTAAAGGAAGACTGCACATGTGTCTGTGTTATCTAGGGTTGATAAACAGTAAGAAGGCTTCACAGCCTCTCCATGTCACTGGGTTCTAGAATCGAGCTGTGCAGAGCTCTCCTGCTCTATTTTTATGTAGTAGAGTACATAATTTCCCATATTGTTGAAGTGAGAATGAAATGTGATGGCCTGCACCACATTTTTAGAAGCGTAGCCCCTTTCAAATCACCTAAGGGGACTGAACACATTATGTGTATTTTCTGTTGTATTTTTGTTCTCTTTTCCATTCTACTGACAAATAAGTTGAAGATTTCGAAGGATATACATAGTGACGAGTGGCACCAGTACATCAGCAAAAACTTGGGGGTAAAGTGTATCGAATCGTAGTCCTTTTAACTCAAGTTCATCCTAAAATATGGATGCAACAAACTAGTCCTTTCATCTAAATAGGCTAGATATGACACATTACTACTACCCTAGAGTCTACAGCAAATAGATGACTATGGCACATTGCTCCCTTCACTTGCTCAACATCTTATGACCACATTAGCCCATGATTTATAGGCACTAGTTTTCTCCATCTCTTCTCTCCTAGTTGTATTCCTTTATTTCCCTATCCCATCCTTATCCCATTTCCACCTTTCATATACTACAACTAACCACCAGTTTGTTAAATCTTACTCTTCCTAAATCACCTAGAGCCTACACTTTGTTGACTTAGAAATCTTATTTAGGAATACCCCTTTGAGATGGAGGAGATCCAAATCAGAATAAAGAGGAAGGGCTACTAAGGTGATAGTGACTAGCTTGCCTTAAGTTGCACAAGACTAGCTCCTTGATGCTTGGTACTTTACATAATTTAGGGGGTGCTACATTTTGTGGTAGCACTTTGCAAGATAAGATGTGTATCTACAATTTTGGAGTTGTTCTCCCTATATGTGGGACCCTAGATCAGGTCACATGGCATATTTTTGTATCAGTACATGACTTGAAAATTTAGCTGCATGTCTTGAATAAATGCGTACATGATGAATGGTATTTTCCCTTACTACTTATCAGTAAAAAAATTAATATTTCTAAAAGAAGAGAAAAAAAAAATAGTTACATTGTTGTACTTGTCATCTTTTGCAAGCATTCTCTTGTGTGCCATGTAAAAAATGTATCTCACCTCCAGCATTTTTATTAGAAAAGGCAATTTTATGGGCTTGAGACCAGTTCCATGCATGTCTATGATATATGAACAATCTGGAAGCTTCAAAGGTTCTACAATTTCAATGTGTTCCTCCATGTTCATATTTAGAGGCTCCGCAATAGAATCTGCCTGACTGACAGCATCAACATTTGAGGGGATTCTACTATCAGACATTCTACTTGAAACATGATTTTGATCACCTTTTTGAATAGACTCTCTGCTCATCGATTTTGAATATCTATATGCAGCATAAACATACATACACACACACATTTTTTGATGATTAAATCCTAGACCTGCTGAATCTTGGAAAAACCAAAACAAAAAGGTAAATAATGGCATTCAACATATATAGATTTGTTAACAAACCTCTGATCCATGGGTGTCAAACATTCCACTTCATGTGGCTCAAATACTGCAATTGTGTGCTCCCCAGATGCAACAACATACAGGATCTGCAAATCCTTTCTCTGCAGAGAAGGTAATATAACTGGTAGAAGCTGCACTTCGCTGCCACAGAACAACATCACAAAAATTGAAGGATTCTATTTTTGTTTGACCTTTTAAAAATGTAATTCAAACATAATCAAAAGTTCCATGCATATTGTAGAGTTGAACAAAGAACATGCTAATGAGAATCCTAATCAGAAAGCGAGATTTACCTTTCAATTTTACCAAGCTGGTTTTGTTCTCCATCTCCCCAACCATAGATAATTCCTCCCTCTGTTATTGCAATGGAGTGTCTAGAACCTGTAGAAGCTTGAATGACCCGTGCACCCTCAAGAGCATATACTTGCATTGGAATGAGTTCATCCTGAGTAGTACAAAGTCCAGTTTGACCCCAGTGACCTTGGCCCCACTGTTACAGATTACTTGAAAAGAATAACTAAGGATGAACAATTGGAAAAGATACTATTATAACAGCAATTAAAAACCACTCGGGACCAGTTTAGTTTAAGGGGGAAAGATTTGTTATTTCAACTCAATAAACAGATTAAAAATAATAAATGCCATTAAATAATAAACTTCAAACATTGATAGTTCTTGGTACTAGCCACTTTATCATACAGATATACTTCACGAAATGAGAAATTCGGTGCTACCAATTATTCTTCTGACAAATACTTACAGAAAAAAGCCTACCTTCACTATTGACATCCATTGTATGGTTACCCCCATAGATAACTTGCACAATCATCTGATCTACAACTGTTTTCACTTGTACTGGTTTGAATTCATTTTGCACAGAACCATGTCCTAGTTGTCCATATTTACCTCTTCCCCAAGTGAACACCTATGACCGTAGCGCCATACTAATCAAATCCAGGCCTTATGAAGAGGTTTACAAGGAACATAATGCAGTTATGGAGATGAAAGAAAAGCAGCATCAGGATTTTCCTTCTCTAGTTAAGAAAATCACTGAATGCGAAAGCATAGTTGGAAAAGGGGAATCTCAGTCTCAGACAACAGGGGGAACAGAGAAGGATGTCAGCCCAACAGCTGTAGGAGAAAGAATTTCAAACATGAAATTATTACCTAAGTTACCTTTTGATATATATGTTCCTAGATGCAAGAGAAAAAAGGCACACTCAAGATCATCTTCTCTTCAAAGAGTTGAAGCTTTGCATGCTTCGCCTGTAAAAGAGAAAAACAATCCATCGCTGCAGGACTATAATGTTAATGAACTGAAAATGGAAAGCAAAACAAGCCCCTTTAGAGATGGAATTCAGGATAGTGTTTAAGGCTTGAGCATTCTGCTGACTTGTTTTAGGGAAAAAGTAGTTGCATACCACTCAAATGGAAACTGCTTCTGTTATGGGTCCTGTGCTTTTGCCATGATCCAAAATCTTACATGTATTATTATTTGGATGAAAGGTTCAGATCAAGAAATATACAACTATTCTCCAAAGGCTTCTTGTTGCTGTTTGCATCTGGAGTTCTTGGATTTGGGAACCTGCATATTGAAAAGGTTTGTTGTAAACTTCTACTGTGAGCACAACTTGTATGCTGCTACCAGATACTGGAGGATATAGATGAGATCATTTGATACGTTATTGCTAATTTTCAAGAGGGTTGAGGGCTATTTAATCGGAATCTTAGAAAACCTCAACACGTCTAATCCATTTGCAGAATTTATTTCCGTGAAGTGAGCCATTATGAGGTGTTATTTTCACTAGTCAAGAAATGTATGACTATACCATATCTAATTTAATATTTATTCGTATTTGCAACCTGTTCTCACCAGGGTTGCAGGGCCTTCATCATCGATATAACCTGCAACAGAAACATACAAGTTACAACAGATTACAGAACAACCAAATGACTTCCTTGATGTTAAAGAGACAAAAAGGATTCGAAACATCAGAATAAGATCAGGCTGCTCAGAAGTACTCATCACATGCAAGTTCCTTATAACAAAGGGCATCCAGTATGCTAGTGAAGACATCAATAAAGAATTCTCACTACCCATTTTGTAGTGTACTACTCTATGCTTTCATAAAATATATTGATCCTCAATCATGCTCACAAAAAAGATCTATGGTTAGCAAATGACACAAGGTTGCACACCAATATGGGAACGAAACAGGAGGCATCAAATTGGAGGTTTCTACTTTCTCTCGGGTTCAGTTCTACTCAATAATTTTAGAAGCTTTAACGAAGGATAACTTTTAGGAGTTCATACAGACCACTATAAAACTGTGAAATTGCTCAGTCCACATGTTCCACAAGAATCTGCATTTGACATTATTGGAAATATAATTAAAAGAACCACAAACGTATTGATGAAATCCTTCAATGCAACCAGCAGGAATTCCAGCCCACTCCTATATGAGCCTAATCTCTGACAAAATAGTCTAAGATCCCATTTCGGTCTTCCGAGGATGATGTATTTCATTTCACTATTCAAACATCAGGGATTAAGTACTCCAAATCCAGATTCCCCATACACAATAGCCTGTGAGAAGGGGGCTTCAAGTCAAATAAAAAATGAAATGGGTTCATATGAACTTACTGCTCTGAAATCCACCATAGATTTTGAGCAAGAATACCAATGGAATGAGCATGGATAGCAGCACCAAACCCACAACTGCAACTCCAAATTTCCTCCATCCCTTCTTCATAGACATAATTTCCTTACGAAAATGCTAATCATCGAGTGCTATTTGCCCTCCTTTCTTGCACCATCAGATATGGAGGTTTAATGCCCACAAACTCATGAGTGGGTGAATAGAAATTTATCACAGGCAGTGGTACACCTAAATCAGCAAAAGACATTCTATCCTGGAAATTGCAATTCGCTCAAAATCCAGTACTGTGGTTAATTTGAGCAAACTGTGCATACAATATCAATATGTGTGGGGAAAGCTATGGATATATACGACCCCTGGATCTACAGTGAGTTGAGTTGTGTGATATGTGTTTCCATTAGGTAGGCCAAACAAACAGCCTTCTCATGGTATTATGCTAAAATGTGGATCCTTGGCGGGTATGGCATTTGTAGGTTCCACGCCCTATGTGACTTTTGGCTCTTTTTTGTTTGTTTGAATGACCTTTCTTCTTTGGTGTCTTTTGGAAGTTTATTTAATGGTAATATCTAGTTGATTAGATGTTGGAGATATAAGAGTATACATTTTTTGATGTATGGGTAGGCTGCACTCAACATTTTGATGACCAAGGAAAGCTTGATATTTTCCTAGATTTGGTGTAGTAAGAACTCATGTTTTTTTTCATCACTTTGTATATCAGGTTAATATTTTGTCTATATTATATTTTAAATATTTGCAGTTCATAGTTTTAGAAACAAAATTTTGTGCACAATGGAATCTACTTTCTTAAACATAAAAACATAGAGATTCTTGGAATTGTAGCAGTATTTTCCAAAGTCTATTGTTCAAATCCACCTCTAAAAGTTAATTTAAAGTTTTTTCCTAGCCCCTCTTGTCTTCCCCATGATTATGAGCATTAGAGATTTAAATGCCATTCTTCTGTACTTGGTTGGATTTGGAAATGTCGCTAATTTGATGCACAATGGATCCAAATTGTACTAGTTTTCGTTAGTCAACATTTTCTTAATGTGATCCTCATATTTTCTAAAATTTTTGCTCATTTCATCTTTGCAGGACTAGTCTATGGGATAAGTTCAACCTTAAGCAAATCTAAATAAGTGTAATGAAGTTTGACAGGGGTATGAAAATTATGGTTTTGTTGCATTTCAAGATCCACCAATGTATGGTTATATGGCATACTTTGTTTTTTGATTGATGGAATCTAAGGTATTCTCTATTAATCCATTTAAGGTGGTCCCATAGAATCCCATATTGACAATGAATCATTGTAGGGTGGCACCTCGTGAGAGTGTTCGTAAAATCAAGTGGCTCTTTCTAAATGAAACTAAACCCAAATAAATTAAGAGTTGCATAGAGAACACTCTAATATTATAACCACACTTGGAGATGTTCAATCAATGGAACATGATGCAACAGAAGAATGGGAACTGACTTCGAATTGTTTTTAGAAGGGATTCAACTATTGGAACAAGGTTAGACAAAAAGATAGCCTTTATTCTAGACACATATATAAAAAGTCAACAAAAGACGGTGCCATCGCTATAGAGACGGCCAGGCGTGGATACAACGACGTCCAAGAGTTTAGGCGTGGATACAGAGACGTCTAAGAGTCCAGGCGTGGATACAACGATGGCTAGGTGTGGATATAGCGACACCTTGTTCCTGTTACATCAGATTTTACACCAAAAAGTAAGAAACGTGGAAAACCTCCATGGAAAAACCCGCGCTTTTGTACTAGTGAGACTTGTTGAGATCTGCTTGACAGTGACATACATTGAATTGACAAGATAGTGACAGCCATTCATATGACAGTGACAGTAGTCTGATATGATATGACAAATGATAGTGACAGTTTGATGACAAGAAACTAGTAAAGAAGACAATTATGATGATGACAAGTTTGCTTGTTGTTTGACAGTATGGTTTGTAAAGACCTTTATGTTTGGTTGATTTAGTTGACTGTGTTATGGGCAGACCCTTGTGCTTGACATGAACCTTGAGTAGGCCTTGATGAATTGGAAGTATTGAAGAGCAGGTGTTGATGAACAAAGAAGATTGAGAAGTGTGTTGCAGCAGTGTTGATTAGAGTGATGAGTAGATGATCAGCAGTATTGACCAGCAGCAAAACAGATTGAAGAGACAGATGATGTTGATGTGACAATGAGCTTTAATTGTAAAAGCAAGCTTGTCCTTATTTTGAGGTTTGGATACCTCAAACCCTTTAGGGTATAAGAAAACCAGGCAGGGTCCTGGATGAAGAATAGGTGCTCTTTGTATCAGTAGGTGCTGATTTTACCTTACGATTGTAGCTGGACCAAAACTAATACAAAAAGATTACAAAATTATATGGTGTTGTGTTATTTTGTGTTATGGTTCTTGATGATTCAAATGATTATGATATGTGAATGATGAAGTGAAAGATATTTATGAAATGATTATGATATTGGTAGAATAATGGAATGATGAATTGGTAGTTAATTGTGACAAGTTAAGAAAAGTTGTAAAATTTGCTTTACACTGATTCACCCCCCCTCTTAGTGTCTAACAATTGGTATTAGAGCCGGCCTTTGTCACAAGCCTAGAAATATTGAAGGAGATCCTTAGACACAATGGAGGAAAAGAAAGAGTCATCAAGCAGTGACGTGCCTATACTTAATATTACATATTATTTCATTTGGAGGAGAAAAATGAAGGCTTATCTGAAGAAGTTTGGTATTTGGGAAATTGTTATCAATCCACCTGCTCCATCAAAGAAGAAAGGAAAATTAGCTGCACAGAAGGAAGCAAAGAAGGAAAACACTATAGCATTGAAGTTCGTCATGGATGGACTTCCTAGCTCAATGAAGGAAAGTGTAGGAGAGTACACTTCGGAAAAAGACCTATGGTTCAAATTGGAGAGTGAGTATCAGAAGGCAAGACTAGAACCCGAAAAGACAGATTAGGAATTAGAAGACAAGCCCCCAGAAGAGCTCAATCAAGAAGAAGACAAACAAGAAGAGGACTCTAGTAAAGGTATAGACTCTTGCGATTATAATGATAGCTTGTGTGATAAAATTGAGAAGGTTCTTGCAGAAGATGATGAATTGTTATCAAACACTACACATGATATACATCTCATGTTGCTAAATATTGATCGCAGATCCAATTGGTTCCTAAACACAGTAAATCTGAACCAGAGTGATTTCACGAAGTTCAAAAAGAAAATATTGGACTCCTTGAATGAATATCAGTAGAAGACCATGTCAATGAAAGTGTTGCTTGTAAATCTCAAAGACAAGGACAAAGAGTTGCAGGATCAAATGAAAGACAAGGATGCTGAAGTTGAACAATTAAAGACTAAATTGATCAGTCAAAAGGAAGAATTAGAAAATCCTGCTCAAGAGCTTGAAGAAACTAGAGAGGTCAATCATGATCTGAAGACTCAGCTGGAGGAAGCCAAGAGGATAGAAGAAATCCTAAAGAGTCAGCTGGAAGAAAAGGAGGAGACAATCCAGAAGTTGGAAATGGAGGTAGTTGGTCTCGGGAAGAAAGGTAAGAAGAACGAAGCCTTGGTTAAGTTCCAGAATAGTTCAATTGTCCTAGATAATATCTTAGATTTCCAAATATCTCCACTCGAAAAAACTAGTATTGGTTACAAGAAGAACAAAGAAAAATCTGAAGATGACACTTGGTCTTTGAAGACTCCAGAAGCAGGTCCATCAATGTCCAAAGCTGCTCCCCATCCACCTGCACATGACAACAAGGATTTTGGAAGTTCAAAGATGAAACAAGGAGTTAGGTCTATTCCTCAAAGCAATTTCATAAAGGAAACAACTCCAAGACCTAGGTATGAAAGTGGCTTCAATGGTTATTGTTATTTTTGTTCTAACTTTGGTCATAAGGCTATGGATTGTAGATTCTATGGAAGAAGAAGGGCTGGAATCCCCAATGACTCAGTTAGGTGTTGGACATGTAATCGAGTCGGACATGTTTCTTCCACATGTCACACATTGAGATGCTACACCTGCAGTGGGTTTGGCCACAAAGCCCAAGAATGTGCAAGTCAAGGAAGTCATCCAAGAAGGAGTCCTTCATATACATTAGCAAGAAGATTTGAAGATCAAAAGACAAATTCCTACAGTTAGGGATATGCTCAGGCATGGAGAAATGAAGCTGATCAATGAAGTGTTGGAAGTTCCAACAACTCAGTCAGGTGCTGGACATGCAACAATGTTGGTTACATTGCTGCATATTGTCATATGATGAGGTGTTATAGCTGCAGTGGCCTTAGGAACAAAGCTCAAGATTGTTGGAGTACATAGAAACAACCCTTGAGAAACTTCCTATACAGCTCATCAAGGAAAGCCAATGCAAATGAAGGAACAAATTCTCAAAGGAAATATGTCAAGAAGCAAGTATGGATGAGGAAGACTGAGCAGTTGTAGGTAGGAGAAGTTGATCAAAGTAGGAAGGATGGATGCCATATGGCAATCCAAGTGTAAGGTCTCTCAAATACCTTAACACACCTTGAGTTCATGCGGATGGAGAATGAACTCAAAGGAGAAAGGATGGTTACTCCAGGCATACAGATAGGTCCTAGGATCGTGCATGTTGACTGGGGGAGAAAATACTAGTGAGCAGTGATTAGAGATTTTAGACACAGGTATGTGGACACCCTTTGCCATTGATGCCAAAGGGGGAGAGATGAAGACAAAAGGGGAGCATGAGTTGTTGTCATCAATGACAAAGGGGAGATTGTTGATGAAATTGTCATTGATGCCAACATGGACTTGTAGTGGCCCCACAGGATGTCATTGATGCCACCAAGTCCCACCTGTAGTGGCTTGATCCATTACAATGTGGGTTTTTTCCTTGAATCACCTTGTACCTAGTTGAAAAGGTCCATGTACCCACAAGCTTGGATATTGAAGCCACCATATTGCTGAAGACATTGAGGAACCTAGAAATGGTCTTGAAGCCTTGATGGACATTAGAGAAACCCTAGATGGGTTAGAGAAGCATTAATGACCCATTATGTGGTCATTCATGCTCTGATGATGTCATGGTACCCCAGGAGAAACCAAGCTATCCCACGGGTGATATCATGTTGGATCATGTGGTTGGGGAAGTTAAAGAAGACCATGAAGCCCCTTGCTTGATGAAGAAGCTCTTGAAACCCTTGGAGAAGTATTGGTTGACATGAAGAATCCTTTGGACCCACATTTGTTGGGTTAATGGTCCTTGAACCCTTGAAGGAGATAATATGGTTACACCCTTGCATGTGATGGTTTGGGTCTTGAACCCACACACCATGGTGGATTTAATGTGTGTGGAAGCCCTAGTGTCTTAATGGAACCATTTTGATGGTAATGTACGGAGGACACCCTTACTTATGGTAAGGAGTGGTTGTGGAACAAATAAAATGACAAAACATTTTGACCTCATGGTGACCATTAAAATGGTAAAGTTATGTGTCAACAACAAATAAAAATAATTCAAGTAGAAGTCGGCTCAGTCAATTTTTTTAATAAAAATTAAATTAAAAATAAAATTATTTTTTATTACATGTCAGCTCAATGAAAAACTAGTATTAATAACCCATCCAAACTTCATTTTATACACACAAAATTTTTGGATTAGCTCTGCAATTTTGGAGGTCAGACTGCTACAATTTTAGAGGTCAAACTAAGGCAATTTTGGAGGTTTGAATGAGGCAGCATGCACTGTGTTTTTCATGGACTGAGGCAAGTGGACTTTGAAAATTTGGAGGCAGTAGACAGTTTTTTTTTACAGGATGATTTTTGCAGCAGATAAACTCTTCTTTTGGGAAATTCTTTTGGGGTCAATAGTTGTTAAAAACTCGGTGGCATCAGACCATGACTTTCTTGACAAAACCAAGTCTAAAATTGGAGCTACAGGAAGAATTCGATGGCAGCAGTAGAGGATAAAAAAAAGGACTTGTTTTGGAGGCTCTCAATGATGGTTTGAACAACAGCAACAATGGTTAAAGGTCTGTTTTTTTATGAATTTCATGGACTCAGATGGCAGTAGTCGAAGAGAATAACCCTGAATTTTACATTCTTCATTAGCATGCAAAGACCCAAATTTTGGTGATGTTACAGTGTTTGGTGCATAGCCCAAGTTTGGTGAATACACAGTCCCGAAAAGGAACACATTCTTGGGGTTTTTACCAGCACCTAAACAGTCCTATTTTGTGGTAATTAAAGTGATGGTCATTGCTACAATGATTTTTGATAAGACCAAGTCATTTCATTTGGGTCTTCTTCCATAAAAAGTTTGAAGTTCATTACAGTCATACTAAGTCCAAGAATGAGTTTTGACATGCACTTATACACAATGATTTGGTACTTTTTATTGATTATGTTTACAAGCAGCAAGAGTTTATACTTGGCGTGAGTCTTTCACATGCTCATTCAGCCCGAGCTTGATTGGTGATTCAGGCCTTTTATCAACAGTCTATGTTTTGAAGTTTTTCACAATCAAGGTATGAGTTTTGACATGCACTTCTTGTGAAGTATACAGTACAGTAATAAGAGCATACACTAAAGAATTGATTAAGTAATTTGAAGTGGCTGAAGGTGATGTGGCTTCCACATTCCACAGTTCACAATGCACATAGTTGACTGTGTTGGATTATACACACAATGCAAGTTTGATGACCTTTTAGAAGGTATGTATACTTAGGTATGGTAATGAGTATACATATGTACAATGGCAAATTTATATGCAGTACAGTGATATTGCATGGACAAGATGATGAGTACACAATGATGAAAGTATACTAAAACATTGATGTGTGTAGTTTGTTCTAAAAGCACATACAAGGTTGACATGCGCAGACAAGTGGCATATTGTGGTGTATGAAAACTTATTGACACTTAATGATGTGATGCATTCCCACACTTTGATGGTGCCTTATAAAAGATGTTGATGTATAATCCATGCACACAATGATGATGATGATTTATGATGAAGCATAATTTGATGATGGTGTATTCCCTAAGATGATGTTTGGTGATAAACCGCGATACAAATGTATACAGTAGCAGCATGTGCAAAGTGGTATGAAGTGAGCATAGTGGTACATTTGTATGCATGATATACAGTAAAGGTATGAGTGTGGATCAAGGGTAAAAGTAGTCAAAGGTATGTATCCTTCAAGTCTGTTCTAAGAAAAGATTTATATATTTTCTTGATGATTAGTTGTCTGGGTTTTAATTCTATTATTTATGCTACATATGGATGCTATATTGACTATGAAAGAGATCGAATGTTGAGGTCTAGTAGACTGTGTTTATGGGACAACATATTAACTATTGAAGAGCCCCAAGTCTGAGGCCTCATTGACTATTGTTCTAAGTTTATATTTTGACTATGAAAGAGGTAGCAAGTTGAGGCCTAGATATACTATGTTTGGGGCTATCTATGGACAAAAAATGAGGTTAAAGATAGACTGAATTTTGGATTGTGATGTGTTTGAAATCGACAAGGAAGAAATAGGTCTTTGAAGTAGCAAAGAAGTATGATATAAGGACAATGAAATCACAGTTCTGTGGCAGCAAGGAAGAGTAGATTACAAGGAGTCAAAGTCACAGTCCTATGGAGTAGATGAAAGCTAATATGAAGAGTTATGATCAAGTACCTCTAGAGAAGAACTGAATGTGTGATGTGAAGAGACTTGTTGAGATCTGCTTGACAGTGACATACATTGACTTGACAAGATAGTGATAGCCATTCATATGACAGTGACAGTAGTCTGATATGATATGACAAATTATAGTGACAAGTTGATGACATGCAACTAGTAAAGAAGACAATGATGATGCTGACAAGTTTGCTTGTTGTTTGAAAGTATTTTTTGTGAAGACCTTTATGTTTGGTTGATTGAGTTGACTGTGTTATGGGAATATCCTTGTGCTTTACATGAACCTTAAGCAGACCTTGATGACTTGGTAGTATTGAAGAGCAGGTGCTGATGAACATAAAATATTGAGAAGTGTGTTGTAATAGTGTTGATGAGAGTGATGAGTAGATGATTAGCAATATTGACCAGCAGTAGAATAGATTGAAGCGACAGATGATGTTAATGTGACAGTGAGCTTTAATTGTAAAAGCAATATTGGATTGATTTTGAGGTTAGGATACCTCAAACCCTTCTTAGCAGGGTCTAAGAAAACCAGGCAGGGTCCTGGATGAAGAGTAGGTGCTCTTTGTATCAGTAGGTGCTGATTTTACCTTACGGTTGTGGCTGGACCAAAACTAATACAAAAAGATTACAAAATTATATGGTGTTTTGTTCTTTTGTGTTATGGTTCTTGATGATTCAAATGCTTATGATATGTGAATGATGAAGTGAAATATGTTTATGAAATTATTATGAGATTGGTAGAATAATGGAATGATGAATTGGTAGTTAATTGTGACAAGTTAAGAAAAGTTGTAAAATTGGCTTTACACTGATTCACCCCCCCTCTCAATGTCTAACAAAAATGACCTACAAATCAACATAATTTTTCTGAAAATACACATTAGGGTCTTATTTGCATCTTGTGAATCCAATTGAAAGCAAGAAAGCATTAATTTTTGCATACCAAGCCTCGGGGCCTTGCTTGAGTCCATACAATGATTTTTTCATCCTGCATACCAATGAAGGATCCTCTTGGAAACCTTAAGGATGTTGCATATAAATCTCCTCCTATAGCTCACCATGCAATAATTCACTTTTTACATCCATGTCATGAACTTGCCAACACTTACTAGGTGCTAGTGTAAGAACTAGTCTAATTGAGTCCATCTTTGCAACCGATGCAAAGGTATCTGTGTAATAAAATCCATCGACCTAAGAATAGACATTAGCCACTAATATAGCCTTATGTTTTATATCAGAACCATCAGTACCAATTTTGTTCTGGAAGACCCATTTACATTGAACAAATTTCCTCTTGGGAGGAAGGGGAACCAATTCCCATGTATTGTTCTCTTGGAGGGATTGAAGCTCATCTTCCATTGTTGAATTCCATCTTGGGTCTGCACAAGCTTGATAATATTTCTGAGGGTTAAAAATTATCAGCATGTAATAGTGCTCAGCAATATCACTATCACTTGCAAAAGAAGCCTTACTAGTTTGTGATCTAGTTTTCCTAGGCTCTTGGGGATTGCCTTCCAATTCCCCAGCTGCTTGCACAAATTGTTCATCCCATTTGGGCATAGATGGTGAGTCATATACAACAATATCATGTTTAGAAACATTTATATCAAAATTATAAAAAAAATCATGTGTCATCACTTACATCTTTGAATGGTTGAGGAGAGGAGAAATCCCCTAGTGCAAGTTCGAAATCAGGAATTGGTTCTTCTTCAAATTTGACACTTCTTTCAACAAAGGTTTTGTCAGTGGATATGTCAAAGAGCTTGTACCCTTTGTTGTCCTCACCATATTCAACCACATTAGAGGAAATTTCAACTCAAAATGGGCTTCCTAAGGAAAATTAATAAAATAATACTTAAAATAATAAAATAATATTTATTAATTTTGGAGGAAGAAAAGAAAAAACTACTTTTTTTGTTCGTATTTTCGACATATCTTCCTATGTTTTTACTCAAATTTGAATTGGGAGAGCTCGTTGGATGCATAATTTAATTTCACATCGAACGGGTACCCACTCAGCATACTTATGACAGCCCCCGCTACCCCAAAACAAGAAATACCTGAAAAAATGTGATGATGATGTCATCATCATGTTTTTTTAGGTATTTCTTGTTTTGGGGTAGCGGGGGCTGTCAAAAGTATGCCGAGTGGGTACTCATTGGATGCAAAATTAAATTCTACATCTAACAAGATCTCCCAATCAAAATTTGAGTAAAACACAGGGAGCTATGTCGAAAATACAAACAAAAAAATACTTTTTTATGATACCTATCCCTAAATTTATATTAAAAAATTGTTTAAGAGGTGCTCCCTTTTTTAATTTTAAAGCTTTTTGATTGGATAATACATGATGACATGGAATTTGTATTATTTTGGAATGCCCATTTTAAATTGAAATTTTCTCTAATGTGAGACACTCCTTGCTTTGTGGTTGCAAGGCTTTCCTTTTCTCTGAAGGGATTCTTTCCTGTGCTTTTGTCCTAAATATCCTGAAATTTGACACATCTGGTTTTTCACCAAACCATGCCTCGCAGGGTGTCATTCCTTTCACTGATTTGTGGATGGCTCTATTTTGAATGTGAGTAGCACAGCTGATGGATTCATCCCATATCTTGGTATTACATTCCCTCACTCCTATCATGCAAGTTTCCATGTCTTTGAGATATCTATTCTTCCTCTCTTCCACACCATTTTGCTGTGGTGTGTAGGGAGTTGAGCGTTACATTTGGATGCCACACTCCTCAAACAGTTGTTGTAGATTCTTATTCACATATTCATTTCCATTATCATTCCTAAGGACTTTGATCTTCTTCCCACTTCAATTATCTACTAGTGCTTTCCAAACCTTGCCATTGCTCAAACACCTTAGATTTTAATTTCAGAAAATACACCTAGCAAAATCGAGAGTAGTCATCAATGAATGTAAGCACATACCTAGATCCACCATATGAGGGAGTGGGTAGTGGACCAATCAAATCAGAATGCACCAACCTAAGTGGATTTTTTTCTCTCCTTTCCTTCCCCTTCTCGTAGCTCTTCTCATGATGCTTCCCAATTACACATCCAATATATGCACCAGTAGATGGATGAATTTGTGGAAGACCTTCCACCAATTCTTCTTTGTGCAATTTTTGGAGATATTTGTAATTCATGTGGCCAAACCTCTCATGCCATAGTTTGGAAACCTCATTGGCATGTGATTGAAGTGCTTGATCACTGGAAGGTGGGAGGAAATTAGAGAATTCGTACATCCTCTCATGATGATCAGCATACCAAACTGCAACAACTTGGTCTATTGAGATTTCAGAAATCTCTATAGAGTCAGGAGTAAATATTACTCTCTTTGGCTCTCCTATATGGGTCATCTGGTATACTAACAAAAAATTTGTTGCAAGGTCCAGTACATTGTTAGAATAATCAACCCATAGTTTACCCACCTAGACATTAATTCATTTATTTTTGTTTTATTTGCCTAGTTCATGTGTCCCACCTTGTGCAAGTTGCTAATTGCCTATCCATAGAGGTCAAACTTGCCATATCTGACTCATGTAGCACTTGGGAAATCCTTAGGAATCAAATCTACTTTATTCCTAGCCTCCTAGGTGCCTATCTTCTTTTTCTGCTTTATTTCCTGCTTTTTCAGTGTTTTAAGGCACATGGGAAAGCTAGACTAGGTGAGGTGAACTTGTTTTTTGCCCTACACATCCTCCTCTCTTGTCTCCATGAAAAAGCATGTATGATCTGCCATTCCACCACTCTTTAGCTTGCCTATGCCTTTTTTCCAATTCGTGAGCTCCATGACAGATTTGGGATCCAGCTTTTACACCTATGGGGGATTTGCTTATTTTTGGTAAGCCTGCTTTATGCTAGATTTGGATGCTTCCTCATGAATTCTATTTATTCATGTATTATATTTATTCATCAGCCTATGATATTACAGGTTTGGCTATTGTACACTCAGTTAATATAATTTTGTGTTACAGCTCCATATTCAGTCTCCATTGTTAGCAATTTTGCATGATCAATTGATAATTGTTGTGGGTAAAATTAATCTACTACTGGCCTAAATTTCTACATGGTATCAGAGCCATTGTAGGTTTTTACTCTCCTTCAAAAATTGTTTTGCAGGTTCGACATCAAGACTGGCAGCCTTCTACTGACAGCCGGGACAGATTTTCTAAAGCTATGGATTCACAGAAAACTATCTTGACTCCCTTCAACTATTTTGAATGGAAAGAAGAGATGGAGATATTGTTGAGAGAAAAATGCCTCTAGAGGGTGACTATGGCTATAGAAGCAGAGCCCAATTCTACTACAGAGAAGATCAAATGGCACAATCGGAGAGATGAGGCCTATGGCCTCCTATGTCTCAGTATTTCTCGAGACCTTATTTTCCATCTCGATGGATTAACTTCACCGGATCAAGTATGGGAGAATATTTATGATCTTTTTGGAAATATAGATGAGATGAGGGGACACTAGATCGAAAATGAGCTGATTTCTCTGAGTCCCAGTAGCTTTGAATCCCTGCAGCTATATTTCTCCAAGTTCAAAGCACTAGTTTTGCAGCTGAAGCAGTGTGGTATCGAAAATAAAGATGATCAGCTCATATTGGCCATACTCTTGAAGCTAGGACCTGACTACTCAGTCTTTGTTTCGACCTTCTATGCCACAAAACTCACAGCTCGAACCTGGAAGATGCCTAGCCTTGCAGATTTCATGGAATCTCTCACACAAGAACAAGACAAGCTGGTGATGATGGGCACCATCAAACCATCCAAAGATCAAGCTTTGATTGCTGGAGATTCGAGGGTGGATTCTGTTATCACTCCAGGAAACTACTTAGTGGTTATAGCTAAGTATGCCTGGTAACTTGAGAATTCAATGTTTTTTGGTGTTTTTTGTAAAGATGGATCAATGGGATGACTAAATCAGAGTACAGCATTCAGACATTCAGCATGTAAATAGATGAAACAGTGCTCTCAAGAATCGATTGATCAGCATATAATATCAAAGGTGGGTGAAGAATAAATGTAACCAAACCAGTACATAGTAGGGCTTGAGAGACATTAAAGAAACTAATACCAAGCTGCGAGCTAGACAATGGAAAGTAAACATTCACATTCGAAGCTAAGCAACACTGATACAGTGAAAGAGAAAATGGAAACTAACATCAAAGCTGAGAGAAGCCTGTGATCTATATTATCATGAAAAAGCTGAATACCATAGCAAAATGCATCCAAAATCGAACCATTACAAAGTATTGGTTCT